>JAWNZC010000399.1:317500-708910 GCA_035771165.1 Paragorgia papillata | reverse complement strand
TTCGTAGATAATTACATGAAGTACTCAGCTCAATGTAAACCGTTAGGAGCAAAGCTTACAATCTTTAATAAGGTATCAGTATAATTTTTTGTAAATAAAGATGTAAACATTAGTTTCGTACATGCGCAGAACGGACTGGACAGCACCTTTAAATGCATTCATAATTCATGAAGAAAATAAAAAGGAAATCCGTACCATGTCCGTAGCTGATAAAAAATACTCCTGATATACATAAATTTTACATTTAAATTTCTCGGCTTAGACAACGTTGTTTCCCGAAATTCACACGCCAATGACATTCATTTACCAAATAGGTGATTTTTTAAGCTATTTAAAATATTCGAAATACGTGTTTTATCAGATCTAAAACACAGCTGCTCATGTTTTGAATATTACATAACAATTCTAGATTACTTAAAAACGTAAAAGAGAACCTTCACAGAAGTACGCATGATCAAAATTACGCAAAACACACTGTTTTCCCGAGGTACAAGCAAATAAGTCCTTACACAAATTGGCCTAAACATGGTTACTGGCTGGTCAATTTTTTTTTATCAATATTTTTTATATATTGAGTAAAATCTTCAGACATTGTTTTTAATGAAAGAAAACTGGAGAAAACAAAGACAAACTGAACCTCACCATCTACTTCCGGTATTGATATTTTTTCCCTAGGGAAAAATAAATGTAATGATACTCGCTGCCATGGGTTACGCGGGAAACATCACGATTTTCGGACCGCCATGCGGCGACCGCTTGCCCAATCAGAGAGCTAGAAAAACGGACTTTGACACTTGATATATAACAATTTGTCTTAAAGGTTCAGAAATCATATATAGTTGTTAAATAGTTAGTTGTTAAAGTGGATCCATACTGTACATAAATGTACAGTTTTAATTTTGCTGTTTGCAGCTAAGAATATAAACTTCAAAAACTCATTAATAATTCATGAGGAAAACACACAGGAAAATCATGACCGTGACGTGTCTTTATATGTCATAGAGACACGCTCGCTATTTTCGATGAACTTTTTCTTCGATTTTGCGGCTCAGGCAACTTCAATTTTCAAAATTGATTTCCATATGAGCTTATTATATGGATAGTTTTGAAGCCATTTAAAACATTCGCAGTAGGTGTTTTATCGGATCTAAAACACTCGGCTATCGCCTCGTGTTTTAAATCTCATAAAACACTGCTGCTCATGTTTTAAGTGATAAATGCCCATAAAGATCGGCCGCTCATATTTTAACTTACTTATCAAATTCTACGTGTAAATGATGAACACTTTGTTTAAGAGTCGTAGGAAAGGTTGGATAAGATCATTTACAGTCAGAAAAAGCTCAATTTGAGGTACTAGTGCCTATTAACTTTGATAAAACCTTGATGTTTTATTAATCAATGTTTTATCCGTAGTTAAAGATGCTGATTAAACATTCATTTCTGTTGAATTTTCTACATGAATTAATTAGTGGATTTCGTAAATAGTAACATAAACAATCAACGCTAAAAAAAAGCATTTTACTACCACATCTTGCAATAGCCAATTAGGGCAACAGTGTTGATACATATGAGTAAGTACAAGTTAACTGTAACAACTATAAAAAAAAGCTGCAACTGGACAGTCAAGTAATTATAGCAAGTCTGAAAGTAACTGCAAGGTTAAAGTACGATTGCAATAAAACATTTTGAAAATTTTCCCTTAAATTTTCAATTCCTGAAATAAAAATTAATATTTGATTTTATCAATTTCCACAGGACCAACAAATATAATGTTAAATTTTCTCATAGTAATATACAAAATGGTTTTTGAAAGCTCGACAAAAGTAATTGTTTTAATGTTTTTATTCAGGTTTATGGAAATTTCTGCAATTTCACGGTTACTGAACATATCTATGTTTTCTGTATAATGAAGCAATCATCAATCAACCGCTTTGAAGTTTGCCGGTTTTTCCAAACCATGTTTATTTTCTATTAACTATGATTTTCCATAGTTTATAGTCCCTTATCTTGTTAATTAAACTGTCGAAAATACACTTCGAATGGGCAAAAATGGTGTTTCACGTTTTTAAACAGATTTTTTCAAGTCAATCGTTTTGCTCTATTTAGCAAGTTTCACTAGTACTTTGAACTACTGTACCTCCTTTTTAAGCTTTACTTTACGTAGTGTTTTATGTTCACTATAATTCCCCACAACCGAAAGTATAATTATTTAATGAAAAGAGGTATATTATTAATGAGGCCCCATTCGCTTCGGGTCATTTAGTAAAATTCCCTTGAACCATGTTTACGGAAATTTCTGCCGACATGAGGTTCAGCCTTTGAGATGCTTTGAATAACGAGGGGACGTTTTAATACTTCAAATTTTCCTCCTTGAAATTCATTTATACAGGTCGTATTAGAAATAATACGACCTGGTTTGACGTCAGTTTAGCTAGTATTAGAAGAAATGGGTTTAATGAGGTATATTTAACAGTTATACCATGAGCTCCAGTTGTATATGAGCTCATAGCCAACGAGGTGCTTCGCCGAGTTGGCTATTAGTTCGTACGCAACGAGAGCGAATGGTATAACTGTTTTATTATATAGCCAAGCACTGTACAAGAGACAAAATTACAGCGAAATGTTTGAAACAACAAACTTCCGGCATAGGCAACTAATACTTCCGCCATGCGTAATGATGCATTCACATGCATAGAGTTTCTCGCTGAGCTGTTCGGTAAAACAGCTTCGAAATGTTGTATCAATGAGTAATGTTGCTCGAGAGGCAAAAAATGTGTTAAGCAGATCAACAAAAAAGATTAAAAGGTACGTTTATGAAGTCAATAGGTGGGTCAGTTGTTTATATTAGCGTTGCTGTCGTGAAAAAGGTTTTGGTTTCATGCAAAAATGAAACTGAAACACCTTCGGCAGTGAAACTAAATTACTTAGTTGGTTGTTTTTGAAAAAGAACATGCTTTTTACTACTCCAAATGCTTATCTTAATAAAAAAAAGTCTCTTTACTGGTGAGCTCCTACGAAATGTGTGTTGTAAGCTTGATTTTAACCGTGAGTTTCCTTGTTTGGCAACAAATTAAATATCAACCCGTTAATTTAGTCGGGTTTTTGAAGTAAAACGACGTAATTTTTAGGTGAATTTTACCATTTAACATGTTAAATTGTGTATTTCGTAATGTATTTTTACAGAATGTTGTTTTTTTATACATTGGTTTGAGGGTGTTGATGTTTTTCTGTACAAAAATCCGTCAATTTCAACTCTTTTTCGGCAGTTTAAAAAAAACATGCCACCATCTTGTTTTTCCTCTACTAGCAGGATATGAGCTGATAGCCTGGTAGTAGGGAACCAGATTACGCAAAAGCTCATATCCGATAGCATGCTATATAATAATAGTTGTTAATAGATCTATAATTAAGAACAAGGGAAATTTCGGTAAACATGATTCATATTTATAAGTAATAACATGACTTGGGGGAAATTAGCGATTAAATTTCCCGCAGCCGAGGGAAGGTTTGTGAAATTCCGGGGGCCCTCGGACTTTTACAAATCTTCCCGAGGCAAAGGGGAAATTTAATCGCTAATTTCCCGAAAAGTCATGGTATTAGTTTGTAATATTATGATCGCCGAGGAAAACTTTGAGAATCTTACCGACAGGAAATTTACACGATTGATCAGAGAAGTTGCATCTAATTTTCCGGTGCATGTTGATGAGGAAAAATATATGCAAGTGGGAAATTTAGAAGAAGACAAAGGATTTCTTTGTCTTCTAATTTTCCCTCACAACATGCACGGGAAAATTAGAAGACAAAGGAAAAATTTCCCTCTTGCATGAGCAATGAGGGAAATACGAGGTTTACATTTCCTCGGAGAACAAAAGAATCCGAGGCGATCATGGTATTATATTACGTATAATACATTGTACTTTTAATGATCCTAGCTTGCCTTTTGTGCGAACTGAAAGACATAAAAAATTCGTTTTATTTTCGGCAATTCAATTGTAAAATCATTCTCGCTAGGCATGTTTAAGCAAATGCCTTTCAAACACTTTTTCGAACAATGATTTCTCTCATTGTATAGAGTTCAGTATACAAACCTTGTTAAACAAACAATTGAAGTCAACATGGACGCAATCACCATTAGTTGAGTCAAATAAAACATTTTCACCATGTCGATCACCAAGACCAAGCATGTATCCAACCATTGACATAACCGCTGCAGTATGACAATAAGCAAGACGACTATTGTACCTTTAAATTGGAATATGCGTTAACATACTCATTAATAATTCATGAAGAAAAGACATGGTCTTGGGTGAAGGACATGATAGGAAGAGCAAATTTTAAAATATCGATCAAGAAGGGCATAAACAAGACCACGTTTAAAAGATAATGGAATAAAACGTCAAAATTAGTGAATAAACCAGTGAAGGTCGGTTTACGTGGAAAAGCCATTACTGGAGCGATTTTTGAGATAATCTAGAAATGGAAGTTTAGAATTAGTCTCCAACACACTAGTAAACGTAATAATAGGATGCTATGAGTTAAGACAACTATATTAACTATGGTTAGGACCGGATATAATCTTTAAAAGGACGAACATGGCCACGAGAACGAACAATAACAAAACAATCATCAACATAGCGGCGATAGTGGTTTAAATTCAAGTGGACAGTTGGCTAACCAACTACGTTGATGAAAGGCTAAGAAAATATTAGCAAATAGAGGACCAAGAGGAGAGCCCATGGCCACTCCATCCAGTTGCTCAAAATAAAGACAGCTATTAAATAGAAAGTGACAATTCTTAACAGACAAACATAAAAGTTCGCGTAATTGGGAAACGGAAAAGCCGTTAAAAAGTGTCGCATTCTGATAAGCCTTGTTAACAATGATGTCAAAATAGTTTCATTTAGCGGTGCGTTAGTGAAAAGTGAGTTGACATCGAAACTGGCCACAAAGACGTTATCGGCATCAACACTAAGGCCACGCAAATTATCAAGGAAGGAAAAGGTATCAGCAATAATTAAAGGACTGGATAAGAGAGGTGTGAGAATAGAAACAAGGTATTTAAGGTAATACAATCTTAGAGTGGGTAGAGATAGCAGAAAGAATGGGGCTGAAAGGAAGGTTGACTTTATGTACTTTAGGCAAGCCGTATAAAATACCCGGTCTAGAGCCGGATGGTGCGATATCTTTAAGTTTCGTCCTGAAATTATCTTGGCTAAAACCAGAATCTTTATGGATAGTTGCTTTGGTAAGTTGTCGGTGAGAAAATCGAAAGGTACAAGAATGTCACAATAATCAAATTTGTTTAAAGTTACTTTGAAGTTTACTATGAACAGAGAAAAACATCCGCGAAGCTACCTCCTTAGTCTTAAGAACGACAACTGTACAACTGATGAACTGTACGAACGTTTAGCACCATCCGGCTCTTAGACCGGGTATTTTATACGGCTTGCCTAAGGTACATAACTTCAACCTTCCTTTCACTTTTCTTTAGCCGCTATGTTGATGATTGTTTTGTTATTTTTCGTTCTCGTGACCATATTCGTCCTTTTAAGGATTATCTGAACTCACAACATCCTAATGTTACGTTTACTAGTGAGTTGAAGACTAATTCTAAACTTCCGTTTCTAGATGTCTCAATTAATCGCTCCAGTGATGGTTTTTCCACCTCGGTTTATCGTAAACCGACCTTCACTGGTTTATTCACTAATTTTGACAGTTTTATTCCATTATCCAATTTGCGGCATACAAATTAAGGCCTAAGACCTTAAACTAAAATTAAGGTCTTAGGTCTTAATTAATATGCCGTAAATTGGATACAGTATCGCATAAACATTTCCTTTGATCAACTCATGCAGCTAAAATGACTCGAATCTTCAAAATAATCAGTTAACATGATTATTTCGATGCATCGTACAAGTTTATCAGTTATTCACTGTTATGTGTTATCCTCGTAAAATAAATTTTATCATCATCATCACCATAATCATCGTTTTCACTAACGTGATCAGTGGCCGCATTGGGCTGGTGAAAGAAAAGGAAATAGGTTTGA
This sequence comes from Paragorgia papillata, assembly GCA_035771165.1. Taxonomy (NCBI): domain Eukaryota; kingdom Metazoa; phylum Cnidaria; class Anthozoa; order Scleralcyonacea; family Coralliidae; genus Paragorgia; species Paragorgia papillata. The sequence goes on along the minus strand of JAWNZC010000399.1, from coordinate 702,861 downwards.
ATTCCCAGTGATGAGTTAATTTCATAGGATAAAGATATGGTACACCTATATGGCACTCATTTCATTGTTTCAATGCACAAATATGGTCGCCGTGACACCAGATGGAAACGATCTATTTTACGCATTAAGCATTATTCGGCTCGCGTTGTAATTCCCATACAGCTAGGCCGCTCATATTGTATCTATATTACTTATTAATTCTTTGAATGTTTGCATTGTAACAAATTTTAAAAGAAGGGAAAATTTATACCACATCAACTGAAGGCATAGTGTCAACATGATTAAAAACGTGGACGTAGACAATGCACTAATGACTTACTTTTTCAACGTTTTCAGAATATTGTTCTATTCTCTGCACAAAAAATATAATTTTTGTCTCGGAAAAACTATTAATTAAGCGGTAATTATATGAACCTGATGCTGTTCCTTTAAATTACATTTAAGAAATAAATTGTGTTTCTATATATATATAACACGAGGGTAACTTTGGGAGAAATTACGGTGGGAACTTCGGGTTTTCCAAACTTTCTATAACTGTTTCTATAACTCTATAGGAACACGGAAAAATGTTTTTTATTACCCAGTTATGAAATAACTCGTCAAAAATAGAATAAACTTTAAAATTAATCCAATTAAAAAGGGTAATTTTTTATTACTGTCCAAGGATAGCGTATGAATGGCGTTTGATGGCGTAGTGGATTGACATAATCAGGCGCCCAAGATGGCTGCCGGTGTCAATTGTAAGCTGTGTACTTATTTGATAATTTTTGGCTTCTTTAATCACGTTTTTCTATTTGGATCGACTTATACTGCACTTAAGTTTATTGTTCCTGTGGATTGTTGTGGATTAACCGAGGATGGTTCTTTTCAGAGAAGATATGGATATTTTGCTTTAGGATATCGTGTCAACTTTCAACTGATTAATTTTGAATCTAAATACAAAATTTCGTTCGCTGCCATCAAACCAACTAAACATGGACTTTTATGTCTGGTACTTTGTTCGAGGCCTTTTAAGGTGGATTTAACAGTATTTGTTGACGTTTCTTCAAACCCTGGTGTTTCTCATTTGTTAACCGATAAATCGTCCATTTCCTGCACTGGTCATCAATCGAGCTTAAAATATTCAACGGCTGATTTGTTTGCGTTGCGTTCTTTTGGGAATTGCTATCAACCGGACCTTTTGACTTTACTCAATCTGAAAGTCAACGGGGTATTAAAATTTACCGAATCGCAGCAAACAAACCTTTCTACCCATTTGAAGACCAGACGTGGTTGTAGGGCTGGCTTGAAAGTTAAAGCAAGTCGATTGTCAAAGAAACATCTTATCCCAACAATTTGTCGACCAAGAGTGATTAAAAGTTGTGTTACAGCAAGATCTTCTAATAGCAATATCCTAGTTCCTGTTCAACGTAAATTAAAAGGGTTTTCTTTTCCCAAGATATTTTTTAGCAACGCTCGTTCAATGGTAAACAAATTGGACGACATCCATGGCTCTATTACATCTAATCCATGCGACATTGTTGTTATTACTGAGTCTTGGCTCTCGTCATGCGTGAGTAATGATTTGATTAACATACCGGGATTCCTGACTTGTCGCAGAGACAGACAAGATAACCAACGTGGTGGTGGTTTGTGTACATTCATTAACTCTCACCTAAATTTTTTTGAACTGTCCGATTTAAATGATCCTGAAGTCGAATCACAATGGTTTTTGATCAAACCAAATCGATTACCTCGTGGAATTAATTCCCTTATATTGGGTACTGTGTATCATCCTCCTCAAAATGACAATAACAAACTTCGCACTCATCTCTTTAGCTCCCTAGATAAAGGTCTTGCTGCTTACCCAAATTCTGCTATTATTATTCTTGTGGATTTCAATCACTTCAAACCCGGCAATCTTTGCTCTTCTTATAAATTAAAGAAACTTGTTACCAAGGCAACAAGAGGTAATAATATTGTGGACCAAGCGTACACTACATTATCGTCCTACTATGAAGAAGCACTTATTCTTCCACCTCTTGGATTGTCTGATCATTCAAGTATCCTCCTTACACCTAATGGCTATTCGACTACCCATGTACCATCTGTCCGTGTTGTTAAAAGAACGTGCAAAGATTATAACAAGCGTACCCTGTTTTCGCCCTTGAAATCTGTTAATTAGACCCCTTTATACCGGCTACCTACCTGTGATGATCAATTTGCGAAGTTTCACGACACTATGATTACTCTCATGGATATTCATCTTCCTAAGCGTTTAGTCAAACTTTATCCAAAGGATAAACTTTGGTTTACACCTGACATTAAAGAAGCAATTGCTAATCGCCAGCGCTTTTGGCTCAATGGCAATAACTACCTTTATAATTTTTATAGGAACAAAGTTATTAAACTATGTAAATTTGCCCGTCGCTCTTTCTACCAATCCACTATTAGCAATACCCAGGAACTCAACCCAAAGAAATGGTGGCATCACATTAAACGGTTATCTGGTCAATCTAAATCTGCTTCTCTTTCGGAAATGGTAGTTGATGGGTCTGTTTTCAGTGGTATGGACCTTGCCGAAATCATCAACGATGATTTAGCAAAGTGACTGAAGAGTTTCAACCCTTGAATCATACTCCTCTTCCTGTTACTCACACTCTTGATGAATACATAATTACACCAGACGCTGTAAAATCTGAAAATCGAGTGGCCCTGATAATATCCCTAACTGGCTTTTGAGAAACTTTGCACCAATCATTTGTGACCCAATTTGTTACATTTTGAACGCCTCCATTAACCAGGGTAGTGTTCCTCCTCTTTGGAAGTGCTCGATGTGTTGCTGTTGGCTGTTGCCGCTGCCCAAGATTTCCATCCCTAAATCGGTAGATAATGATCTTAGACCGATTTCCCTAACTCCAGTTTTGAGTAAGGTCCTCGAAGGATTCGTTTTCAACTGGTTGTCTCCTATTGTTATGCCTTATATTGATCCTCGACAATTTGGCGGAATTAAACACTCTTCCACCTCTCACGCCTTAATCCATCTCGTCCATCAGTGGCTTATGGCGGCTGAAACACCTAAAACCATGGTTCGTTCATGTCTAATTGACTTTGCTAAAGCTTTTGACAGAATCGATCATAACATCTTAATGGGAAAGGTTCGTCTGCTTAATGTTCCCCCAATTTTGTTAAATTGGTGTGCTGGTTTCTTGAAACATCGACAACAACGAGTTAAGCTGGGCCAATGGAGATCTAGTTGGAAACCCATCCACGCAGGGGTACCTCAGGGGACCAAATTGGGTCCTCTTTTTTTTCTGGTGATGATCAACGACCTCTCTACTGCCCTTCCTATGTATAAATACATTGACGACTGCACCGTTTTTGAGGTTGTTTTACCCAGCACTACTTTGACCCTTCAGACTGACGTGGACCACATTCACCAGTGGACCATCGCGAATAACATGCGTCTCAATGTTAAAAAGACAAAAGAATTTCAAATATCTTTCAAAAGGAGTAATTTGCCCTTAATGCCTGTTGAACTAAACGATCATCCTCTAGATGTCGAACATGTTATCAAGCTTCATGGTGTTTACTTTACCTCCGATCTGAAGTGGTCTATACACATCGACCATATATGTTCAAAGGCGAGCAAACGTTTGTTCGCTTCACGAACTTTGTTGCGTAGTGGTGTTCCTTCAAGAGATCTCTGTTTGGTATATTGCTGTTTTATCCGCCCAGTTCTTGAATACGCCTGTGTGGTTTGGCACTCATCCCTCCCATCAAAATTGCGCGATCAACTTGAACAAGTACAACGAAGAGCTGTCAAGATAATTTTACCTTCCTTTTCTTACGCAGATGGCATTTTGGAACTTAAAATGAATCGACTTTTCGAACGAAGAGAGACTCTGTGTCGGAAATTCTTTAAGTCAATCTTAGACCATGAAAGTAAAATCCATGACTTGTTGCCTAGTCCTACTGAGAACATCTATTCTTTAAGATATCCTCGTACTTTTCCTCTTTTTAAGTGTCGCACTAAGCGATATCAAATTAGTTTTATCCCTTATTCAATAAGGACATGGGATGCCTCTCCATAGATTTTAACATTTGTAGTTTATTTTAAATTATGATATATCATTGTTAACTTGAGTTTTTCAAATTTATACCTTTGTATATTTGCCATTCAAGTTTTGTTAATAAAATCTTATCTTATCTTATTTCTGAACAAATTTTATTAGAGCGATGGCATATTGGATGGCGTAATTTATCCACGTTTTCCATAGAGTTATAGAATGCGGCTTTTAGCCAATCACCGAGTGCGTTTTCAAAATGTTATTTTATAACATGATTAATAGAATCAGGATTGTTGACCGGAGAGAGCTAACCAAATATTATTCAATGGTATACCTATATGGCCGTCCTATACGACGCCCCTCCTGGAAATCAACTTCTATTATAAGTTGTGCGAGGCCAGAGTATTAAAATAAAGATGATGTATGTATGTGTGTATGTAAGTATGTATGTATGTTCATTGGCTGACTCTCCTGTGAAATCATAGGATTTTTCAAAACGTAAATATAGATTCCTTCATTCTTCGAGAAGCACTATACTATACAGTCGAAGGCTGAAAAAATCTTTTGAAGTTTTGAAAAATCCTATAATTTGGCAGAAGAGTCAGTGATTAAATAGCACTTGGTTAGCAATCTTAGAATAAACGTAAGCACATATAACTACGCCATTGTGCCTTACGTGATTCTGGTTGTTTAGTTGTTTTGTTTATATATCGTGAGCCAACATGATGTTGACAATTGCTCTGATGAATACCTGAATACACAGCTCGAAGGCTCAACAATAAATAATAAACGTAGTGTTATACAAATTCTCGCTTCTATTATTTAACAAATAGATTACATTTTTCGTGTGTACTGTAATAGATCACAGATGACGTCACAGCGTGTAAAGAACAAAAAGTACGACACGAGACCAAGTCGAGTGGCGTGACTGTTGTTCTTTACATGTTGTAACGTCTTCTGTGATCTATTACAGTACACACGAGCGGGAAAATGTAATCTATTTGTTTCATACAATAAAAACGTCAAGTGGTTTATTGAAGAATTTCTGGGGCATAAAAAACCCAAAAAACAGTCTACTGACGCGATCTGACGTCAACTGTGCGTGTGTCCTTTAATAGATCACGGTCAACAACAATGAAAATGCATATAGAAGTCACGTTATTGTATAAATATTATTAGTCTGCGAAAAAATATATAGCAACTGAACACAAACACACCGAACCACGCCTGCGGGTCTACCGTAGCCTGTGTGCATGCAGACGCCCGATTTTCCATCGTCCCTCGGAAAAATGGGGTCTTCTATAATCCTGTTCCAGTCACGCGTTCCTTCTTCACGATTGGGGGCCATAATCGGATTGGCGGTTTGGAGTATTTGTTTTGCTACCTGGGTAACCCTGCATGCAGGGATGACCTAGAAATGCTGTTTTTCCATGAAAAATATAAAATGATAATAAACGGCACAAACAAAAGACCGTTTATTACCACACTTTTTAATTATAAATTCAACATGAATACTAATATACACCATTGCCTAATCAAATGTGCACCAATATCACTAAGTTCCCCCCCCCCCCGAATTCTACTATAATACACGATTGATAACCTATTTCATAAATTACACTCGTTTATGAAATATTACATACTAACTTACCACGATGTTGGAGTAGGAAATGTTTTTAGATACCATTCGTGAAAGATTGGAGGATAACTAAAAAGAACAGCAAAATAATCAATGCAAAAAAGTCGAATTAAAATATACTCCTTTGTAAGGTGAAAATTGACATTAATTATCACATAAAGACCTTTGGTGACTTTGCGGTTAATTTTCCTCCCAAATATCGTGTTTAGTTTTATTAAGTTAATTGTGATTATAATGCAATCTTTGAATTGAACGAATGTAAATTTCAGAAATCGCCGGCACGTTTATATATATATATATCTCAAACTCATTAATAATTTATGAAGAAAACACCTCGAAGTTTGTTCAAAAGCCTCGGCTTTCAACAAACGTCTCGGTATTTGGATATCCTGATGAAAGACTCCTTCTCGTGTATGATATATTATACATATATATATATATATATATATATATATATATATATATATATATATATATATATATATAATGGTAATTTTAATGATTATTGCGAAAATAAATAAACTTTTCATGACTTTCCCTATACAATACAATACAATACAATACAATACAATACAATACAATACAATACAATACAAACTAAATTTACAAAAATAATAAACTAATGCGCTAACTAATTTACAATGTGCTAACTCGTAAAAACTATTTTACTATTTTTACAAAATACGTTCATAAAAACAATTTGAGTACATTAAAAAGGGTCCAATTGTTCATTTAGATTTAAAATAATCTTTTAGTAGCTTTTTAAAGGTGGGTAATGAAGTGGCTTTCTTAATTAAATCAGGAAGATTGTTCCAAGATTTTGCCGCATGGTATAAAAATGAACGTTGCGCCATAGATGTTCTACATTTAATTAAATTAATGTCATCTGACTGTCTAGTCACCCGGGAATGAATGTCAAAACGCTTCACTAACTTATTATGTATAAGTAGGGCGGAGCAAGGCCATTCAGACATTTAAATATCATGACTTCGTCGCGGTAAGTAGCATGTTAGTGACTGAAATCCAACCGAGTTCTCTCAAAGCTGGTGAGATATGATCAAATTTTCTGGTCCTGGTTACGATGCGTGCTGCAAAGTTCTGGATGAGCTGTAGTTTATAAATATTCTGTTTTGTATATACACAAGAACAATAAAAAAGTTTACTAAAACTAATGAATTTAAAATAATTTCTAAAGTTATCTTGTCAAAAAGATGGCTAACTCTTTTTATCTGGCAAAGCGCAAATAGTAGCGAAGACGTCACGGACGTAATATGATAGTTAAAGCTCATAGTAGAGTCTAAAGTTATCCCCAGGTCCTTACTAGAAGACACAGGTGAAAGAACCTTCCCTAACAAGGATACGCTGGAATTGGAGATTTTGCTTAACTACTGTCTTACTCCAAAAACCATAAACTTAGTCTTGTCCGGATTAATTAAAAGTTTGTTATGGCTACGACATATAAATGCTCGTGATCAAAATTGTACAAAATATTGATGTAATGTCACCTTCCTTTCTGTTGTCTTAAAATGATAAGACTAATTTGGCTTTAGTTATAGAATATAAAACTATACCTTCGACTTGGAACACATATCTTTTGTCACATAAATTCAGACTTAGCGAGCATCTCTTGGTTTCATGGCTAGAAATCCAGGACACTCAGCGGCAGTGGCCTGTGGGCTCATATTTAGATGGTAATATTAATTTGAAAATTCTGATGGCTAAATATCGATCATTTTGGCTATAAACAGAAGTCTATAGCAATAAATTAAAGTAGAGTTATTCGCTAAAATGTCTTATTGACCCATTTCTTACCCAAATATCAAATTACAAAAGGTTTAATCGTCTAGACAGGCCTGTACACTCATACTCACAAAAATTGCCGCATAAATTTCGGTTATTATTTCTGAACCACAGTCACATTTAATAATAATAACAGCGCTTAAGACCCTGGCAACCTAGCAACAGCTCCATAAGAAATGGCGGACAAGAACCCGAAATTATCGAGGAATGCATTGCTTCTTCACGCCGAGTTCAGTATTTATCTCGGCGCTTGATGGATTAAATTACAACGACTCGGCTGCAATAAATCGTACATTTTAAGGTCTTTGGGAACCTATTAAACAACGAAAAAGTGGAACGAACAACTCCGCAAAACAAAGTAACGTTCATCCCGAGCAAATTCAGACGTTCGCATCGTGGACAAACAACACAGAAGCAGCCAAAATTGGAGCTCCAAAATAAGTGATATAGCAGATTAATAGACTTTAAACAGCGAATAAGAGGTATGTTTATGAGGGGCTCGGGAACCTATTTAGGACGCTCCAAACTTAATAGAAATTGTAGTGCTGAACGATTGTTCAATTTGATGAAGTTTTGGACGTTCGCATGTTGGAATTTACAATAGTAAATAACCGAAAATGATTGTTCTTTATATTTCCTTAAGAAATCTATTGAAGGACGCCATATTGAATTAATTAAAAAGGGATTCAGTGCGCATGCTTTGCCGCCATGTTGTCCTCGATTTCTGGCCATGACAGAATAATTTCCCTTTGACGAATCAAGTTTTCAGCGAGTTGCTGAATTTCTTTAATTACTTAATATTCTTTATAACATCCTATCGGCAAAGGTCGATATTTCATTTGGAAAAACCGTTGCTTTCTAATTAACCGACTAGCTTCTTTTCGTTTTTGTTTTAAAAACTTATATGACCTATCTTCAAATTAATGCACGATTTCATAATCTTTACATGAGGTGTTTGGATAAGCACATCTTCAACGGAACAACTCTCTTATTATAAATGTAATATCACGGGCACCTCGGTTTTCATTGTTCCCACACGGACAATTTAATCCGATGCATAAAAATTAGGTAAGATTAGTAACTAATCATACCTTATCTATATGCCTTAGGTACGATTAGTAACTAATCATATACCTAAAGGCCTGGCCAAACGCTTTCAACATCGCATTCAACATAATTAAACATTGTTGAACGACGTTGAATAATGTTGAAAGCACGAGTGGCCAAATGAATTCAACATCGTTCAACATTCATGAATGACAACTAATTGAACGCGGGCTACCACAAAGGCTGGAATCGACAATATCCCACATGGCGCATGATCTGTTCAACAAAGTTGAATGAAATGTGGCCAAATGCGTTCAACACCTTTTAACATTTTGAGAACAATAGAAATGTTGAACGCGTGTTGAACGAAAATTTGAACATGTTCAAATTTCGTTCAACATCATTCAACACCATGCAACAACTTTCAAAATCATTCAACAGGGGTGGCCAAACGCCTTCAACATGTATGTTGAATGAAATGTTGAAAGCGTTTGGCCAGGCCTTAATGTTTACGCCAAAGTTCGCTTGCGCATATATAATAAGTAACAAATACATGAAGTGAACACTTATCGAATTCCAATAGTATTAATCACAACTCAATAATTTATTCACTTTGAAGTTGTTGACTCCGCCAAAAGCGTTCTTGTTTTACTCTCCTTCTTCCTCGGAAACCGTAATATTACAAAGTGATAGCATGGCATTTCGGTTGATTAGTGATTAAATGTCCCTCAAGCTTCAGAAGGTTTAGACTTCCACAAACCTCCCTCGGCCTTCGGGACATTTAATCACTAATCTCCCTCATGTCCTGGTATTACTTATAATAATAATCCGAACATTTGGAAGAGTTACAAAGAAACTAAATAAAAGACTAAAGAATATTGGTATAGAGACCAGGATAGATGAGCTTCAGAAAAGTGTGATTCTGAACACGGCAAGGATTCTTAGGAAAGTACTAGGAGTTTGAGCAGGCTTGCTGTCACCATGCTTCTGGAGAACTGTAGTTCCATTGGAAATCCAATGTGCAAGAAAAATCCTAATCTCAATAATATCCTGTTAGGGATACAACATTGGGTAGGTGGGACTCGATAACCTTGGTTGGTAGCCCACCTAGGAGAAGAAAAACTCTGATTCCAAACTCGGGCAGGTAAAGCTCGTTAGTCTTAGCCGACAGTCAACCTAGTGGTGGAAACACGAATTAAAGTACCGGATGTAGTGTCACCTTAAAGCTATTACCCTCTACGAGTGAAAATGTCCAACGAAGTAATCGTAGATAACGGCGTTAAGGAGACCTGAAGGTCATGGAAGGTGTCTTGCCCGGTCGGGGTCCTGTGGAACAGCAGCGCAGACCCGGTCGTCATCAAGATACCGCTGGGGACAGAAGAAAAACGTGGACACAAGTAAACGAATTAGTGATGGAGTGTTATTGAGAAGTGGGCCAGAGAGGAGAGGATATCGGAAAAGAATGCTCGACATAGAAAAGTAAAGATATATTTGAAGTAACAGAGCAAAGGTTGATGGATCAGATCAGACAAATTAAAAAGAAAAAATGGCTGTCGGACTTGGAAATAGATAGAATTAAGAGAAGAGGAGAAGAGGAGGTGCGACAAGGTTGAAACGCAAGAGAGGAGGACAGCGCAGAGGCAAACGGAGAGGAAACAGGTAACAGAGAAGGCGAAACAGGATATAATCAACAGCAAAGGCAAGGGGAAGGCAGAGATTTCCAACTGGATGAGGAAATACATGTGGACCCATTAAGAACACAAGAACGTGAAGCAGAATGGACTGACGAAGAACAGAAAATACTGAAAAGACTGAAAAAGATTATGGATGAACCGAACCGAAAAAGAATACCAGCACTGAAAAACGTAAACAAGAGAAAGATTTTGTCAGAAGTTAAAAAGTAGAGGTGGTGATTGAAAGATAAATACCGATAATATCACTGAAACCAATGACCTGATATACGCGGCAGCAGTTGTTGTAAGTTAAAATATGGGAATCAAAGTCGGGGGTAATAATAACGAGAAGGAACCATGGTGGAAAAGAAGATTAGAAAGTCAAATAAAACAATTCAGGAAAGACATGAGCAGAGTTGAAAGATTGAAGGGATGACCATAAAAACTAGATATAGAGAAGAATTTCAAAATAAATATTGGCTGAAGGAGAAAGGATGTAAGCCTGTTATAGAGGAATTGAAACAACGTGTTACAGCAAAAGCAGGAAAAGACAGAAGATACACGAGGAACGAATTAACCAATTTAGGCAAAATAAGCTATTTCAAACGGACCAGTATAGACTGTATCAGGAATTGAACGGAGAGGATAGATCACGAGTAAGTCCAGATAAGGAGGAGGCAAAGTCTTTTTGGAGTAATATATGCAGCAAAGAAACCAACCATAACATTTCAGCAGAGTGGATAGGTGAAATTAATCAGGAGGTGGAAGTGCAAGGACAAGAAAACATAGAGATAACAGCGGATAAAATGGAAAAGATGTTAAAAAAATGCCTTGCTGGAAAGCCCCTGGCGCTGATTTATAGTGCAGCGTTTTTGGTTGAAGAATTTCAGGAGTATGCATGAAAGAATGCCTATACAATTAAACGAATGTCTAAACGAACGAAATGTAACGAACTGGATGACGAAGTCTTGATTATGAAAGACAAAGATGAAGGGAATGTGGCTAACAATTACCGACCGCCGGATTACATGGAAGCTATTAACGGGAATCATTGCTGTGGAGATGTATAACTTTTTAGATAGAGAAGAATTGCTGCCAGAAGAACAGAAAGAACAGAAACCATTTAAGCGGCCCACGAATCGAAACTACTCAGTCGCCTGAAGATCCCCCCGCGTGAAACTGACAGTCGCGACACTCAACATTTTGAGGTCAGCCCACTTAAACTATACTATATTCGCTCTACCTTTATGGATTGGAAACTCATTAATGAGTTGAATGCTCGTAAATGTAGCAAATCACAAAATATCTCTCAAATTAAACTTGGATACCAAATTATTAATTCTCCTACTACAATGGCTGAGACCTTTAATGAATATTTCACGAATATAGATCCAAATGTAGCTCGGCAAATACCGCCCATTGATGTTGAGCCTGAATTCTATCTTGAACCGACCGTTAAAACCTTTAGTCTTAAAACTCCTTCTGTGAAGTGCAGTCTGCAGATTATTGAATAAACTTAATAAAAAAAAAGCATCGGGTCTTGATAGGATTCCATGCAAACTTTTAAAGATGGCTGCCGGCATAGTCGGACCCTCACTTTGTGGAATATTTGAACAATCAATCACTACGGGATTTTACCCAAATGAGTGGAAACTTGCTAGAGTGACACCGGTCTTTAAAAAAGGCATAAAATCAGATGTTAATAATTACAGACCAATTTCGATTCTACCAATTGTCTCGAAAATATTTGAGAAAATAATATATGACCAGTTTTATGATTACCTTGATCCTTGATAGTAACAAACTTTTAACTAACTGCCAATCAGGTTTCCGCTCACTCCATAGCACACTTACAGCATTACTTGAAGCCACTAATAACTGGTCAGTTAATATAGACAGGGGCCTTCTTAATGGAGTTATCTTCATTGACTTAAAGAAGGCCTTTGATACTATTGACCACGAAATTCTACTTCGTAAACTTGCAAATTATGGAGTCGATATAGATGCCCTCAGGTGGTTTAATTCGTATTTAAGCAACCAGAGCCAAAAATGCAGTGTAAATGGTTGTTTGTCTAATGCTAGAGAAATTAGCTGTGGGGTACCTCAAGGCAGCATTATTGGCCCTTTGCTTTTTTTGATTTACATCAATGATCTGCCGAACTGCCTCTGTAAGGCCTCAGCTAATTTATTCGAAGATGACACAAATATAAGCCTCTCTGCTGGAAGCCTTGGTGAACTTGAGCCTGAAATAAACTCGGAATTACACAATCTTAACTGTTGGCTGAAAGCAAACAAACTAAGCTTAAATATAGCAAAACTGAGTTTATGGTTATAGGCTCAAGGCAGAAGCTTCGCGCAGAGGAAAATAACCAAATTCACATTGAAATCGAAAGTAAAAGGATTGAGAGAGCTGGTCACACCAAATCATTGGAACTTACTATTGATGAACGACTCTCTTGGTCAAATCATATTGACGAAATGTGTAAGAAAGTTTCCTCAGGTATTGGTGCCCTTAAACGAGTAAGATCGTTTATCTCCACAAATACTGCAGTTCAAATTTATAATGCATTAATTTTACCATATTTTGATAACTGTAGTCCTGTATGGGATGGCATATGTAATCAATTTAGTGATAAACTGCAAAAATTACAAAACCGTGCTGCCAGAGTGATTATGAAAACTGGTTACGAGATTAGCTCAAGTGTGCTTCTAAATACGTTGCATTGGGACACGCTTGCTACTCGTTGTAAAAAACAAAAGGCTACAAGTCTCTAAACAACCAGGCCCCGAAATACCTGCAAGATATGTTTATTCCTCGGAGCACAGTTTATTCTTTAAGAAATTCGGAAAGGCGACTCGCATTACCCTTCCCACGTACAGATTATTTAAAAAGAAGTTTTAGCTATAGCGGGGCTGAACTATGGAATAATCTGCCTCAGCATGTAAGGAATATGACCTCGTTTCGTCAGTTTAAAAAGGAAATAAATTACTTATTCTGAACATCGGATTTTCACACGGCAATCACGTAAAACAGTATTTTTTGTTTAACTTCTTTATCTACTTCTCTAGTGTAATATATATTGTAATATATTTAATTAGTTTTATTCTTGTTAATTTTCTTAATTATGTAAATAGTTATACTGATGATTTTACCGTGTATAAATAAATTATGTATGTATGTATATTGAGCACTTTCCGACAATCCGTGAACAAAATCACACCTGCTCGTTTGTATATATATATATATATATACATATATTGGGCAGCAACCTTTGAACAGGTGCACAAGGTATATTTACTTGCCCATTGCTGAATAACTTTCGGTTTTGTGAAGCGGACATTGTGCAATCTCACCCATTTCTGGTGGTAATTATAGCCGCAAAAGACAAGAAATGCGTCTCATTTTCAAAATTGGAACTATTCATCCTCACGGACTCAACGAAAGTTTTTCTTTAATTTAAGACTGCAGAAGACGCTGTTTTTGTTTAGCAAGGGCGGACATGCATCAGCAGTGTTTTCACTTGTTATCTATTTCTTGTTATTATATAGCATGCTATCAGATATGAGCTTTTGCGTAATCTGATTGGTTCCCTACTACCAGGCTATCAGCTCATATCCTGCTAGTAGAAGAAAAACAAGATGGCGGCATGTTTTTTTAAACTGCCGAAAAGAGTTGAAATTGACGGATTTTTCGACAGAAAAACATCAACACCCTCTAACAAATGTGTAAAAAAACAACATTGTGTAAAAATACATTAACAAATACACAATTTAGCATGTCAAATGGTAAAATTCACCTAAAAATTACGTCTTTTGACTTCAAAAACACGACTAAATTGGTGGGTTGATATTAATTTGTTGCCAAACAAAGAAACTCACGGTTAAAATCAAGCTTACAACACACATTTCGTAGGAGCTCACCAGTAAAGAGACTTTTTTTATTTAGATAAGCATTTGGCGTAGTAAAAAGCATGTTCTTTTTCAAAAACAACCAACTAAGTAATTTAGTTTCACTGCCGAAGGTGTTTCAGTTTCATTTTTGCATGAAATCAAAACTTTTTTCACGACAGCAACGCTAATATAAACAACTGACCCACCTTTTGACTTCATAAAGGTACCTTTTAATCTTTTTTGTTGATCTGCTTAACACATTTTTTGCCTCTCGAGTAACATTTATACAACATTTCGAAGCTGTTTACCGAACAGCTCAGCGCGAGAAACTCTGTGTGAATGCAATCAATGCATCATTACGTATGGCGGAAGTATTAGTTGCCTATGCCGGAAGTTTGTTGTTTCAAACATTTCGCTGTAATTTTGGTCTCTTGTACAGTGCTTGGCTATATAATAAAACAGTTATACCATTCGCTCTCGTCGTATACGAACTAATAGCCAACTCGGCGAAGCGCCTCGTTGGCTATGAGCTCATATACGACTCGAGCTCATGGTATAACTGTTAATTATCTCATCCTTTTTACACCTCCTCCTTTTTTGCTCATCGACGGTGTGAATACCAATTGTCTTTTGCATATCATTATTGATTTGTTATTGTTATTTTGATCTGATTGGCTAATTTTTTCGCCTCTCATTATTAATTTGTCTTTGTTAGTTTTACCTGATTGGCTAATTTTTCGTTCATGATATCTTTCTTATATAAGCTCGTTGTTTTTTTTAAACTCTTTAAGTTTCTCTTTGACGAAGGGCCTTCGCTCGAAACGTTAGAAATCCTACGTTCAAAAATTTCGGCAGTGCTCAAACCTTACTATATTTCGATTTGTATTTCAACACTGCCTACGCAGCACACTACTTTTATTCGATCAATGGTAATCGTTGAAAGAACCTGAGGCTGGTCATCTTTAATTACAGCCGGTGACTGAATTACAAGGAACACAGACCAACTGACATTAAAGATAATGCCTCAGTTAAAAAAATAAGCTATGTTTAAAATTGTCCCACAACTCATCCACAAATTTGTTTTTTAATTATAAGATCACGCTTGCCGCCTGAATTGTTCCACTTCAGCTATTACTATAAGGGATACACGTCGAGTTCCTCCAATAAAGCAAACATTAAATATTTAGCAAAATGTTTTTTCTTACCGTTTAAGAACTTGCGATTGAAAAATGGTCTTTCTTTCTCTAAAGGTAGGTTAGAATTTTTAATAATCATCACAATTGTGGAAGTGAATTAATAGAATAACCTGCAGTGGGGCTAACACCACAGCCACAAAAAATCTTGTCAAAAAATTCCCAAAGAACTGTTTTTCTTTATAGTAGAAAAAATTAAGGTTGAAATGTACGGTTAAAATTTGAGAAAAAATGTCCAACAATATACACTTTTGGTCTAAAAAAGATGAAAAGAGTATTTGGTGTCTATGAAACAAAAATCAAATCTGTCTTATTTGAAAGAACACTTAAAATGAGTAACGGCTTTAACAGTTTTTCCTTTCCTCGCTTAGTTGATGAGATATTTCAGGTTGTTTGATATGCAAAGTAAACATTCCTTCGTCACATGTGGACAAGGACTTTTTGGCAAGGGTAATATATCGTAGCTATTATGAAACTAAATTAAAACGAATAAAGGGAGTGGATGTGTTCACCAAACATGTAGATTTTCGAGTGATTATAGAATAATACCGAAGAACTATAGCCTTCTCGTTATGCACATTATGCGACGTCAATATGTTTAACTGCAGGCATTTCCAAAAATGCGCCATTTTGTATTTGACAAGTTTTCCAAGTACAACTACATTAATATAATGTCTAAAACGTTAAGTAATTTTCGTAGAATTTTTTCAGTGCGTTTAAACTATCGGGCAGTTTAATAAAATGAAGGGAAAATATTTTACGTTGCATTTCACCTTTAAAAAATAACAAATGTTCTGATTATTACTTTTTTATTATTGCTATATATAGAATATATATAGTAAAGCACAAAAAGTTAGGAGATCAAAATAACTTACTCTTTCGTTGCTGACGCCATGGAATCATAAAGTCTCTTCAAATCTGACGATTTGACATACATGCCTTTCTCCCTTAATTATTTGAAAAGAATATAATAGAAGGTAAGGTGGGAAGAACTGCAAACCAAAGATCTGTTTTCAAATAATTCGTCCAATTTTACTTACTTGTACATTTTCGACAAAATGTTGCGGAGTCCACAAGTGTTGGAAACCCATTCGAGCAATCCACATTCTTCGTTTAATGGAATAACCGCCTGAACATACCCACATAAAAAAACAGACAAAAAATTAAAACAAGAATGGCGGGACAAGACAACAAAATTTTTTGGACACAGTTAATAAATTTGTGTTTAGTTAGTTTTCGTGGGACAAAAACACGCATGCCTTTCAGCGCGCGGTTCAGAAAATCGTTGCCAAGGTTCCAATTACCTTTCCAAATTTGAATGTGATATCGAAGTTCGTTTTTAAAGTTCGAATGTTTGATTCAAAGTTCAGCTTTGCGCTATTCTTTGACTATGCAGTTGGTAATTTGGAATTGAAGAATGATTAATAACATATTTTCACAAAGTAGATCTGGTGATCGGAGATTTTCCGTAAATAAAATGGCGAATGGTTCATTCACAAACAGCTAAGGCCAACAAGAACCTAGGGTACGCAAGAAGAAGCACAAAAAATACCTGGCAAATAATCTGGTAATTGTCCGTTCGCACCTTGGATACGCGTCTCAGATTTGGAGCACGTGCATGCACAAACAATTGAGCTGATAAAAAATCTCGAACGACTTCAACGACAAGCCACAAAATACATTCTTAACCTACCTTTACAATGTGAAAGTACTTACGAGAACAGACTAATCGAAACAAACCTACTTCCTCTAATCTACTGGCACGAATATTTGGACATGGTATTCTTTTTTAAAATAATCAATCAATATATTTCATTCGGCAAAACTACTCTTCCTGAAAAAATACAAACCTACCAACATACCTAAAAGATCTCAGAATAAAACAAACGGCAGCGTTTTCAAACAGCGATCGTATAGAACATCCACGTACGGTAAATCATACTTAATAAGAACTCAAAGAATTTGGAATCTGCTGCCTCAAGAAATAACCCAGACTACCAACTTTTCAAATTTCAAAACCAAACTGAAATAATACTACCACTCTGCTTCTCTCTACATATCATTCTGAAGACCCATGCACGCACCTGGAAATCAATTTGTATTAAATGTAACTCTGTCCGTAGTCTATGTGTTTCCCTACGTGTTGTTTTCAGACCTCCGTCAGCTAGCTTGATTGTAAATGACTTTACTTGTTATATGCTTATACCATTTTATATTATTTAATTTGAGAGGAAACATTGGTTGAACTCTCTTTAAGTCGATCAAATATTATCCTCCGGTGTGATCTGGAAGATAGCGCTTTTAAAAATGTATAAAAATAGGCACGCCCAAGCGTGCATGTATGTAATGTGATAACTGCGTTAAAGTGTCACTAAGACGAAAAAATCGTCAGTCTTTTTTCTTTATCTTATCATAAAGTACATTTAAAATGAGGGTGAACGGCGTTTGTGGTTTGTCAATATCTCATCTCGTTCAAGAGATATTCACGTTTTGGCAATATGCAAATTTATGGCTGATGACGTCATTTACTCCAAACGAGCGAAATGAAAATCGTAAAATAAGGATTATCTCTGGAAATAAACAATAGAACGTGCTTAAACTTTGTATGCTTACAGTATCTAATAAAATACACTTCTCTGTGGAATGTTTGTGATTGCCATGGTAAGCGCATGCTCTCAGGTTACTCTAAACCTTAAAAAGGGAGTTATAATTTTTGCCTCATTGTTTAAAAATAGAAAGATTTAAACGTTTGAATTACAATGCCTACATAAGCCCTAATCGTCACATTTATTCGCTGGAGTAAACGCTACTTGATTGCTGATAAATAAGAAAATTTAATTTTATCGTTGGATGGGGCCAGGAACCAGCAGTTTCCACGAAAACAACTAAAGTTCCACAGTGACACGTATGCAAAATTTGAGCACTTTATATAGTTTATTTCTAGAAATATTCCTAATTTTACGATTTTCATTTCGCTCGTTTGGAGAAACTGACGTCATCAGCCATATAATTTGCATATTTAAAAAACGTGAATATCTCTTGAACGAGATGAGATATTTACAAACCACAAACGCCGTTCATCCTCATTTTAAATCTACTTTATGATTATATCAGAAAAAGACTGACGATTTTTTCGTCTTAGTGACACTTTAAAACCTATTTGGGACAAAATTGATGGAATTGTATACTTGTAACAACCTTGTATTCAATCGATCTAGAGCTGAACAAGATTTTGACAAAATTATCTATGCTCACAGGCAATGCGGTGTTTTAAATTAGAAAAAAAGAAGAACTAAGAGTAAAGCCATCAATGCACAGGAGGCCAGCTCAGCTCAGTTCAGCCCAGCTGAAACCAGCTCAGCCAGGGGCGCCGGAAGCTACTTAAGGCAGCCATATAAAAAAGGCACTTTTTTCAGTATTAATTTTTGTATGTGGTATATAATGTTCGCCAATTTTGCTCTATAGCATAAAATAAAATTCGGCATTTTCATTGGTTGATTGCTTTTCTTAAACATTCCTCGTGAAACATATTTATGCATAGTTTTGTGCCAGTTATGACCAAATAGCTTCAACGTGACCGCCAACGGGACAAATAGGACCGCCATTACAATGAACTTCTCTCACGGGGATGCCATTACTCAGAATGATTTTGCATACTAAATTAAATTGCTAATTCATTACACCCAGTATTTTTGGGAGTTGTGACTAGCCGATGCCAGGGTTTTTCCCATCCTCCAAATTTCAAAAACGCCCTGAGAACGAGGTTGGACACAGCTAACCCAAGCCAAAATTAGTTTGCTGTCTCTGTGTGGTCTGCAGTAATAAGTTAGCTTGTGAGACATTTGAGGTATTAATACAAAAGTAATTTAATACAATAATACAAATGGCAATTCCTGTAGAAAACATTCCTCTTACAAGAAAGGGAAATTGGTTGCCCCGACCGGTTCAGCACTATTAACATAACTCTAGTCATACGAGTTCCAAGCCCGGACAGGTGGTCACCCATTCAAATACTAACTCAATCCAATTAGGCTTTACTCTGGTTCTGTGGTGAGAGACAGTGCTCTAATTACAGTCATAATGTATGGTAGTAAAGCTTTAAGTTTAAGTAGGCCAATCAAACTAATATTAACTAACAACTCACAAATTTGAATTAATATTGACTAATACAGTATTCAAATATCTTCATTACAACAATTTGTCAAACAATAATGTAATCTAGTTAGAAGGTAAAGGAAATAGCTTGAGATAACAAGCATCATCAGTATTACTGCTGTAAAATTTAATAGTGAATGAAAAAGATGTCCAGCAATGTCATCAAAATTATAAGAGCAACCATACATTAATTGTTCTTCAAGACATATGCATACACGCAGTAAAAGGTAGAATAAATGTTTGCACATCCATGACACAGATTTTGCATGGCATCGACAACTGCAGTATACAATTTTACCCCATTAATACTGTATATAGACTTTATAATAATGCCAGTTCACACTCTCAACATAGCCTGTCCACTCACACTGACATTTGACTGCTATTTAATACCATATTTCGCTCGTGAACTACCATAGGTTTTGCACATTGTTGCTTGACCATAATGCTAACTTTGTTGTCTTAGAAGGTCATCCATTTCTGTTCAGCAACGCACAGTCTTGTCAGTTTACGAAGGTCGATCAGACAGACATGTTGGCCATATAAATGGCCTCGTCTGAATATGAAATCGTCCATCAACGACCATTAAGTTGCTTTCAAAAACTTTTATTATCATTCCAACAACTTCTAGTACATCACAATTAAGAATTGACTACAATTCATACTTAAAATACTTACTAAATTTGTAAAAACTTCCTCTTGTCGAAAATCCCGCTCCTTGAATACCTCACTCCATTGCTGTCATTGCTTATGACTTGAGTGAAATACTTGGCGTACAGTAGTTATTTTGGCTTCGGTCATTTGTCGTGAGTCAATCGTTTTATTCTGCGTTTTGATTGGCTCCAAAGGCATTCTTTTGTTAACTTACATTACACGCACGACAGCAATGTATCTACTCGCGCATGCGCAGTGGATACAAAAAAGAGACGACGCGCAAGAAAAAAGATGACGTGCGCGCTGGCCAGAAACAGAATATTTTTTTTTGCCTTTGGTAATAAGGAAAAAATTCATGGTTTTCTTACTGGCTTTTCTTGCTCCAAAGAAAATATGTCAAAACCAACTTACGTAAGTTCTAATGTGTAACTGGCGTCGACGGCACTCTGGATCCTTTCGTAAGCACTGTAAAAAGCAACACACAACTATGTAAATTATAACAACGCATTAAAATAGAAAATTTGACATTTAAACATTCGATAGCAAATCTTAGGCTTTTATTACGGTGGCTCCCTACTGTTTCTTGAAAAGTGGAAAAATGCAAGTTTCAATTTCAGAAAGTGCACATGAATATTTTGGAAGAAAATTGAAACAGACGTTATCTGCTAAAACATAATTCGAAAGAAATTAGAAGGTTGTGGAAGGTAGGGACAAAGGTGGTACCAGTTGTAGTGGGGGCCTTGGGAACAATACCACTGAGGCTAAAAGATCATAGGAGTGGATGTATCGGTCAGAAGTCAGCACTGTTGGGATCTGCACGAATGTTGAGGAAGGTACTGGAGATGTAGCAGAAATGCAACAAAGGACCATTGGTTTCCTTGGGTAACTTACCGGCACCAATGTAGTTACCCAGCACGCAATGTAGTTACCAATAGTAATATTCTAAGTTGAGCGAGTTTTTCAAATAATAATAAGGGAAACTTTATTACTGACTGATTTTTGCTAAACAAACAATTGTAAATCTCACTCATGGAGGTAATTTACAATCGGATAATTTCAATAAAACCATTTTCTTCAATAAACACACAATATTAAAAATACAAGTACCATACGATAATAAAAAAATAAAAAAATTATATGGAGTGTCTTTAAAATGTTACTGCCGTCTATCATATTATTATAAATAGCAATGATAAGTTATAAAATACAATATTAAAAACAGTAAAAATTTAGAAATAAAATTACAATAAATTAAAAAACAAACAAACCAAAAAACAATAAAACGACCCCAAACGTAATTGACAATAAAACAAAATGATCATTCCAGTATTAGTTTCTACATCTAAGTCAATGTTTTCAATATTACAATGTGCTTTTCTTATCGTTCTTGAACCTCTAAGACCCAATAAGGCTAGCCGATCGAAGAATTGAAAAAGAGATTTTAGCTCTTATCCATGCCATCGTCTTCGAATACATCTCTCCTTTCTTGTTGGAAATCAACTCAGCTAATCGACTATGGTATATCAGGCACTCTTTTCCCATTTCGCCAGTCGTGGTAAAGATCAGCGGTGTGAATGTTCCTTGTTCAACTTCTGAAACTCGTTTGCTGTACATGCGTTTCTTCTCATTCTCGTGCATACGGTAAATCTGTTTATATATGTAAGATATCTGTAAGACTCTGCATTTGGGTGACATACCCGGACATCTAAGAATCATGATTTGGTTGATCCTGGGTTTAAGGTTTCTCTATTGACTTCTTGTAACACTGGTTCGATCTGCACATCATTACAGATAATGTTCAAGAGTTGAGCTTCTAAATCACGTAGTTCGTTGTGTCGTTGAATGATGAAACTCTCTCGTCTATATATCATTGCATGATCTATGTTAAATGACTCTCCACAACACACTTCGATGCGTTGTCGCTATCAAGAGGCCAGTCGTATCTTAAGTTCAATCCATCCCTGAACTCACGCTTATTTAAATTGAAGACCATGTCTGAAATTGGGATTGCTGTCAACCAGGCAGAAGCTCCTTTCTCCGAAGCGAATTCCAGCATTCGTTTCGTACTTTGCGATACTGAAGTATTGGTGTCTTCAGCTTTTTCGTTGATGGCATAATTTTTCTCCTTCCACGCAATCTGTTTCAGTGTTTGTACTCTGGATTCATCAGGTATAGTTCATGCCTTTGTGATTGAATTTGTTCCACCAATGGGGTTGTTATCTTTGATGATACTGCATATTCTTCGGCTGATTGTTGACACTGATTTGTGACCCCAAGACCAACTTTGCTTACTGGTAATGCCAAAATTTCACGCTCGAGTTGAGTGCATTCGTGCGCTGTAATTGCCGGGAGAAGGATTTCAGCTATTGCATTCTCCAATAGTTGTAGTAGGTCTTGCATATCTGGCAGTGTTCGAAGGAAATATGTCCATCGATGTTTCGGGCCAAAAAAAAACCGGGATAGCTTGCTTGCATGGGGTTGCGTTATTGCAAATTCAGATAACCTGGTTACCTCTTTTATCCTTCTTGATCCCACTGCTGCTCCCAGGTGTTTCTGTCCTTGCGTTGTCATGTTGATAGCTGTCTCTTTAAAGGTTTCTCTTGAGGTATCTTCTTTTCCCGGTTAGGCGATCAACGAACATTTCTTGTCGTTTAGGTGGTAACCGTTATAAGGCCCGATTTCCGTCAGTTTATCCCACCACACTTTTAGTTGCGTTATAGACCCCGCCCCGGGTTCTGCTTTGCGGAACTTGCAAGGTGTAAGTGTGTGATTAGTGGTTGAAGGCTGAATGCATATATAGAGGGCCATATAGATAAAGGGTCACCTTGGGTCGTACCTTCAGATGATTTGAGTTCCTGACCGCCAACTATAAAAAGTCGTGATGGGAACCTATACGCATTTATTGCGTAGGTCACAACAGTCGGGCATAGAACTCTGGTATTGCATGTGGAGACCATGCACACGGTTATTTTCAAGGAGTTATTTTAACTTTAAAGGTTCAAAACAATCCCACATTTGTAGTTAAATATAATACTCCACTTTCGGTGTTAAATTGACTAGCACGATTTTGAGTTATTGTTAATACGTTAAAAATAAGCGTATCGAAAAAGAAAAATTAACTTTCCCACTTCGCGAGTGGTCACCCATCCAAATACTGACCCTGCCCAGGCTTAACTTGCTTTGATTTACCGTCCGACGCCTAACACACTGCGCCACTTACAATGATAGAGATATTTAATGTATATAACATAATTATTAGCAAGTCGGTATATACTTAAACTATAAATACATAAACGCAACAACCCCTCGCCCGCTTTTAATACGTTAAATATACATAAATAACCCCCCCCCCTCCCGATTAAACGGCTTTTGTATACAAATATAAACACCTGCCCTCCTTTACACCCTGTTTTATCACTTTTATGAATGTAGTTTTTCTATTATTGACCAATTTCTAAAGCAATGTTTTATTCCAAAATAATAAAGCAGTGGCTCTGTGACTGAGGAAAAACTTGTGTCACGACCTAATAGCACCAGAAACTGATAACAAAAATAAACAATAATTACACACGCTTTATATCAAGGTGCAATTAAACCGTTTGAATATGATTCCTCATGTTCCAAATATAATGTTGAACCTCAAAGATAAACATCAGAACAGAAAAAACCCGTAGGTAACAGCCCGAAAACTATAGGTATAAGAGAGGAAAAACTAACCAGGGAAGAACTATAATGCAAAGTTTCACTCGAACCATGGAAAAAACGCCTGAGAAAATGTATATTATTTGACAAGACTTTTTCTGTTTTAACTGAGTTTAATATACTGAGAAGGTTTTGGATATATACCGATTCTAATCAGCTACAGAAAGCTGGTATGTTAAATACGAATCACTGCTTACCGATAAATTTTCTTTTGGCTCTTCTCAGATGCTGCAAACACTGCCATACGGGCTACGGCGTTTGGTTTCCGTGGTTTTCTCGTTCAGTTCTTAGCAAAAAGCAATCAATTCTCTTTAAAATGTGAAAAGCTGTTTGTGTTGACGTTCCTTTCAATTCACTGTTCTCTCTCGAGCCAAGATATATCAGTGCATAAGTCTTTTACTGGCTTTGAACAGACACACGAAGAAACATCTTTTTGTTTTTTCAGTCACATTTGGCGGCATCTTTTCCGATCTTTATAGCAATTTTTCATGCTTTTTCAATGGTTTCTAGTCGTGTTTAATATTGTTTGGTTCATCCCACTGCAACATCTCTTCTTAGCTTTCCCTTTTCGGTCATTTGTAAACCAATTTTTCTGACAAAATTTTGTTTCGCTAGCTTGAGCCGCGAAAGTTGGCGATTTGATGGAAATATATATATATATACATATAAACATCTCGCAGAATTTCTTTCCCCTTTGCGTGTAAGTGGACTCCACGCATGTCGAGATTAGCACCCTCACCTGGGCTCGGGGATAATATTTTTGTTGTTTTGACTCGCTAGTTTCTTGCTATGATTGTTGGATGTTTGCTCAGTGACGAAGGAGTATATAAAGGAAGCAAGTATACGCTTAATTTGTAGAATTCCAGTACACTTTCAATCTTGTACTATATATATATCAATATGATCGCTAGGGAAAGAAAATAGCTACTGTTTAATATGTCTCAACATTCCACAATAACTAGTTCCAAAGTTACATTCGGAAAGGTTGAGGAGATTTAAAGTTATTTTGAAAATTTTACAAATTGGCGTATCTCGAATAAACACCTAAACTCTTATAAGGCTTGACGGGATTATACGGCTTGCTACTATATTGCTTCAATCGAAGAGGGGTCAACGAATTCCGTACACAAAGTCTTTAAGGTGGCTAATGCGTTACAAAGCCCTATGGAAGATTGCTTGAACGATTTGCAACGATTTTTTATTCTCTTGAAGCCGTTTCCATCGACGCCAGACGGGCCACCAGACCCTTTCGTTCTCAGAGGTGCCCCTCTTATCAATTCTCCGTCTAGTTCAAGGGATAAACTTTCTGGTATTTCCTGTACTGGCCCATGAAGAAGTGTTACAATTTTCGCTTCTTGCGCCTCTTGTAGTTTTTGGCGAAGCTGCAGCATAACATCATGTGTAAAGGGTAGGATACCACCGCAAGCATCGTCGTTTAAAAAACGCATTGCTGAACTTATTTGTCCTTCCACGACAAGTTTTGCAAAAAGTTTTGCTCTGTTTGGAGAGTCGGACTTCTTTTCTTTTCAATTCATTTTTCATAAGACCAATTTTTTCTTTAAGCATTCTTTGTGGTCTTTTGCTTTGGATTTTTGACTTGGCTTTTGTAGTCCGAGCGCAAGGAGTACAAAAACAGCAGCTTTCAAAGCAATGTGTTGCTTGTCGGATTTATTGTTCCATGCACTGGATGATATGCATTGTTAATTGATCAATGATTTCTTTTCCTACTTTTCCATATGGGACAAGAAAAACATTTTTCCACAATGATATAATTTATTGTAAGCCTGAATAATACACGATGTTTGAATCATTATCGGAGCGCCTATTGCTTTTCCCCCATTCAACTTTGGTAGGTTTGTCCACCGGGTTATACTCTGGTTATATCGTTTCGTACGGCGAATAAGATGGTAGACTTCGTCTCTCATCTTCGACTTGGTCGTTCAACCCATGGGAATTACTTGTCTATTGCTTGTCAATCGTTTCATGCAAATTTAGGTTTGAGCCCCCAAATTTGCATTAGGAGTTACCAATGCTTCGACATCGCGATTTTCAGCTTCGTTTTTGCTTTGGTTTTCTTTTGTTGAGCTGATTACGTCTTCTAATCTAGTATCTTGGTTCTTGTTAGTATTCCATGACAAGTTTTCCATTGTTTTCTCCAGTCTAGCTGCATGATATCTTAAGTTTTGGCTCGTCAATCCTAGATTTACATAACCTTGTCTCTCCCATAACTCCTTCATCACTTTAATGTAGCCTTTTTTTCTCCCATTCTCGTTTAGAGGTGGTTCTTCTGACGAAATCATGATATGAGCTTTCATTTTACAATCCAAACAATCTAGGTTTATTTGTTCGGTCCATTTCAACCTTTGTTGCCTTCTTATCGTATTAGTTTTTGAGCTCGTCATATTTCAGTACCTTCCCTCAATAATAATAATAATAATAATAATAATAATAATAATAATAATAATAATAATAATAATAATAATAATAATAATAATAATAATAATAATAATAATAATAATAATAATAATAATAATAATAATAATAATAATAATAATAATAATAATAATAATAATTTTTTTTAATAGTACTAATTTATTAAAACAATCTTCTTTACAGCATACTATTTACAATTTTACCCAATTTTAAAGTTCTGTAGGCTAACTAAGGCTAACTAGGCTAACTGTAGGCTTTTAAAGTTCTGTAGATAAAATTATAGTTACACTAATATTACATTTCAAAAATAAATAGAAAGAAAAAAGACAAAAAAAATTAAAAATAAATATCAGATAAATAAATAAATAAATAAATAAATAAATAAATAAATAAATAAATAAAATAATTAATATTTAATTAAAAAATTTACGTATAAGATAATCGACTTTCTATAATAATAATAATAATAAATTAAAAATAATAATAATAATAATAATAATAATAATAATAATAATAATAATAATAATAATAATAATAATAATAATAATAATAATAATAATAATAATAATAATAATATTTAATCACTTCCTATGAACCTCAGCATATCGCAATAGCTACTGCCAAGTTTAAAATACATAGTAGTTTGTTAGCCTATACTAAAAAAAAACTATCTCATCATCATTTACAACTTCATGATTTAAAGCAGTAGATCAGACCAATAACAACTTTTTAATCCTATGTCTCCAAATATAGTTAGCCATTATTACATTAGAAATCGAGCACCAACTAAGCAATAATTTTAAGGTATCTTTCTCAATGTTCAATCTTCTCAAGTCCTTGTACACGCTGTGACGGATGCAGCCTAACGCACCAAAACATAATACCACTAGACTAACATTCCATTCACGAGATCTTAAGAAGTCACATAGCCGCTGATAATGGCGCATTTTAGAATCATACGCTACTTCAAAGAACAGATCGAAACACACGGTTACTTCAACGATCACAATCTCACGAGCGACTGCATTCACAATGACAATGTCCGGTTTTCGAGCTGGAATTTCTATTAGTCCTTCACGAAGCTCGGGTAAGATCGATTCAAACAACTTGTTGGTAAATAGTCGGAGTCGCCGGTTGCTGGCAGAAATTTCACCAAGCAGTTTATTTACAATACGATCATGGCGTCTGTTATAAAAATTTCGGAACTCATGACAACCATTGAAGAGGTGAGCAGTACTCTCTGTATGACGACGGCTGAAGGGGCATGTTGGATCGTTAGTTCTCGCCTTTACAGTAAATTTTACAAGATCATCACTGATCGACCAATTATACAAAACTGAATGCGATGCTTTCACTACGATGTTACCCATTCCAAGGAAAGGTCCCGGCAGACTCAACTGCTTTGCTTTCACAATATCACGTTTAACTGTAAGGTTGAAGAGAAACTTTTGCAGCAAACATGTTTCGTCAACAAACTCTTCTCCAACCATTACTTTCGCCTTCCCATCACGATATATAACATTTACATCTAGTTTCCTTGCGTATCTTAACATGTCAGGCCAGTCAGACTGACATCCAAATGTGTTAGCACTGTTCAGATATCCATCCCTCTTTAGTCCATAGCCAAGAAAATTTATAGCATCATCAGTTAGTTCAACACCTCTCTTTCCCATATCAAGCTTGAAAGACTCTCTAGCAATATTTTGAAACTGTTCAACTTCATGATTAAGCATTTTAATAAGAAACGCCAACCTCGTTGTTCTATAGACATCTGAGACACGCTTAATACCAATGCCACCATATTCACGCGGGAAGAAGATAACGAGCTGCGTCGTTGATTTGTACAGTCCATACATGTCTCGTACTGTATCTGTAATTCGTTGATCCATTTCTAGGAGCTGCTGTTCTGATAACCGAGTGTTATAAAAATGGTGAAGAATTTTTGAAAGCGCCATGTTATTAAAGGCACTAGCTTTCAATGACAACGGCAAATCACATGCAGCTATTTTCTCAAGCATTCCATAGTACTCATCGATAAATTCTATCACCTGCTCTTTATCCTCACCCGACAATGATAATGATTTTCCAAGATATTTATAATTATATTCTCTGCCATAAACACCTAACCGTTGTTCTTGTACTGTAATTACTGGTTTTCTATCACTTTTTCCCTTGCACCAATTATTACCCGATCTTCTCGAATACAATACTGCACACTTGCTTGGTTTCACCTCTAATCCCGCTTGATTCATTATACTTTCACTGGAGTCAAACATATGTTGGATAACTAACGCTTCATATTGCACAACCGCTATATCATCAGCAAACGCTTGCACAGGTAATGGATTTACCCTTTGCTCATTAGCGATGTTCAAATCGACCAATGCGGTCGCAATCATTGGTCTACAGATCCTATCAATGACAAGGATGAAAAGTAGAGCGCTCAAAGGGTCCCCTGTCTTCGTTCCTCTGATGATGTAAAACAGTTTACTTAGATGGTAACCAGATAATACTGAAAAGGACGAGTACTTATACATATCTTCGATCAGACAGCAATACATCAATGGTATGTCAAATAACTGCAGTGTCTCGAAAATAAAATCATGATCCACGCTACCAAAAGCATCAGCAAAATCAATGAATACAGCACTCATTTTCGTACTTAAATGACGGAAATCATCAATCTCTGTCTTGAGAGTGAAAATGAGATCTTGTCTATCACGTTTACTTAAGAATGCATGTTGCCAGTATGCCAATTTTTGCGAAATGAATGGTAGAATCCGTCCACACATTGCTTTCGAGAAGATTTTATATAATGTAGGAAGCAGGGAAATGTCACGAAGTGTTGACTGGTCGGAAAAATCGAAATTTTTCTTAGGTATCCGATAGATTACGGAGTGCTTCCAGGCGCATGGTAAACACTGGTTGATGAGGACCACGTTGATAACTTTTACTAAAACATCGTAGGCAATCACTTTCAAATCTTCATAACTTACCCCATCCATACCACAGCTCTTACCATTAGGACACGCATTTACAATTTTCTCGATTTCCTCGTTTGTAAACAGTTTGTCATTCGTAACAGAGTCCTGTGCTTGTTTTCGGTCAAAGTAACGCTCGTTATCCGGTCGAAATAAATCCACAATTGAATATTTATCTGATGCATTGTAATAAGCTTCAGTGCGCTCAGTTGATATTTCTACATTTACATTTATTGGCCATTTACCATTATTCCTAATGATGGAGATCGCTTTCTTTCGACGGGTCAACCAAAGTTCAACCAACTTCTGTTTAGTAACTTGATCGTTGTCATTACTTCTCACTCTTCTAAAGCCAAAAAAAGGGGAGATTGTATTTCTGATATAATCTAATTGTCGTTTTATGTACTGAAGGAAATGGTCAGCATCGCTTGATGTATAATCGTCATCCCTTGGGAAACATTTCAAAATTCGAATTGCAAATTTTTGAAACTGCACACTCCACCACGTACCAGATGACCGTTTGAGAAGGAAAACGTTGTCTTTGTAGAATATTCCATGTAATATTTTATACACTCGATACCAATGTTCTATATTACCCGCACACACAAAGTTCCCATGGTTGATGCGTCTTGATGCTATCTGTGCTCTAAACTGACATTCTTTCTCTTCAAACTCTCGCCAGTTATCGTCGTTATTAACAATAAAAAAATTTCCAAATTCATAATCAAAATGTGAGTCTAACTTTCTTCCAACGTAATAAATCTTTCCACCAGCAATCGCAGTTTTAAAAGCACCTTTCAATCTTCTTAGCATTCCATTAAGAATAAGCTTTGCGAGGAGAATAATCTGTTCAAGTCAGTCATACCAAAACCAGAGCTGTTGAACGCCTTGAAACAAACACAATCAGTATTGATCTGGTCTTCCCTCAGCAAGAATTCCCACAGTTTTATTTCTTGACAAATGATGATTGATAATGATAGTTGATATTGATAGTAAGGCCAACAGCATTTACGACGGCAGTTACGACGGATTATTACCAATTACCAAAACAACTTTTAGCAGCACCGTTAGGTGCGACTGTCCGCCATAATAATAATAATAATAATAATAATAATAATAATAATAATAATAATAATAATAATAATAATAATAATAATAATAATAATAATAATAATAATAATAATGAAATAAGCAATGAAGAAAATTCGTCAATCAACGTCCTCGGAAAACAAAGGAATCCGAGGCGATCATCGTATTACCTTATTAATAAGACCATTAAACTCCATAGTTTCTACTGTCTTTGCGAAGGTCATCCTGTAAATATCAATTAAAGTTATAAATGCTTTTAAAATATAATTATTCCGTAAAGAGAATAGATAAATATATTTGTTTACATCATAAATAGATAGCTAAAAAGTCTTTCGGGCCTCTAGCACCCCAAGTAAGAAAATGGTTGAAATCTATTTGAAAATTGTAATGTAACAATGGCGCGTGAATATGCTTATTTTATACTGAAGTTTAGGATTGAAATTTTCATCAACTTCTTATATTTTCACATAAAGATAACTATGTTGACATGTCAAATCTTATTATTGCCTTACCAACCTGCCTAAAATAGCAGATGTGTTAAATCTTTTATTCAACTGATTAGTATACATAAATTGTGACAAATAGTTGTCACACTTTTCGAAGGGAAAAGAGTGTGATAAGTGATAACCACAATAGACCATTTGCGCGTTAACGTACTATGGCGTTGGGTGATTTCAACTACCAGAATGCTTTGCCAGTACTCAAGGGTTTCGCCTAAAAGGGATAACTATTATTATTATTATTATTATTATTATTAAAACTTTATTTTGAGAGGGTATTTTCTACATTATTACAGTTTTTCAACGGTATTCTACCTAATGGCCCTCTATACAGACATGTAGCTATTTGTCGCCGCATCACCAACCTAAACTAGGGTTGGTAGGTGATACAGCGACAAACAACAACATGTTTACAAACATTGCAGCTAAATTTACTAACATGATCAACTTTGTGATTTAAGGCAATAAATAATTTTTAAATTTTTTTCTTATATGAAATAACAGTGTGACTAGCAATATCCTTCAGATCATCAGGCAATGAGTTGAAAAGACTTGCACCACTGTATGAAAATTTAGACTTAGCAAACTCAGTTTTGATAGCAGGAACTTTCAGATTTGTTAGAGATAATCGTGTGTTGACACTGGATGTCTCGCAGCAGAAGGTAAACATATTTCTTATATCACTAAGCAGTGATGTTTTCAAGGTGTTAAACGTTGGTAGAATTTTTCTCATTTTAATGATGTTATGAATTGGAATCCATTCAAGTTGGCGAAATAATTCAATGGAATGAGCTCTAGTATCCTGTTCAAGTATTAGTCTGGCTGCTCTTTTTTGTAGTAGTAATAAATCATTGAGTAACTCATTTCTTGCATTTCCCCATATGGTACAACAGTATAACAAGTGAGGATGAATTAAAGAATAGTAGAATTGAATACGAAAGCTAGGAGGAAGACTTTGTCGGATTCTTTTAAACAAGTAAAGTCTCGAATTAATCGTATTATAAATTAGAGTAATTTGATAATCCCATTTTAAATTGCAGTCAAATGTAATACCAAGAAGTTTTGCCGTCTTTACTTCCTCAATAACCATGTTGTTAAGTTGCACCATAAGGGAAGAAGCAGCTTGAAATTTACGCTTTGAATATATCTTAATCGATTTCGTTTTCCTGGAATTTAGAATCATATTATTAAAATTTGCCCATTGAGAAACATGATTTAAGTCTAATTCTAGATTATTACTAGTGGTACTTTCATTATACCCATGAGTAAGAAGGGTAGAGTCATCAAAAGGACCCGTCCAGCCCTTTCGCGGCTTTTCGAAAATATACCGCCAAATTTATTTTTTCTAAACTTGTCGTCAAGTTTTAGCTCAAGATTTTAGTAATCTTTTCGATACTGTAACTACGACATAAACCTTAACCCTAAACAATAACCTGGTTTACCCCCTAGCTTTTGAGAAAAAAAACATATTTGACGACATATTTTAGAAAAGCCGCGAAAGGACTAGATGCATCCCTTTGAGTAATCCCTTTTAGCCGAAACCCTAGAATAGTGGCAAAGCATTCTGGTTTGTATAGTCGCACAACGCCATCTCACGTCATCGTGCAAATGGCCTATTATCGCACCGTTTATCGCATACTAATGAGTAGATTTCTCTTTTAGTAAATTAGGCCCTGTTCACATGAAGCGGATTGACAGTTCAATCGGATCGAAAAACACGAGTCAACTCAATCCCGGCACATGTTTACATGGAAAATCTGATGTGCTTGGAACACTACTTTCTGTGCTTCCCTCAATGTCTGCCATTTAGAACGACACGCACCACACTCATGTGTTTCAAGTAATTTTCAAGTCAAACCGTGCTTAGATTAATCAGATTGGAGACATTCAAGTCGATCCTTGCTTGAATCTCACGTCAATCTACTCCACTGCGAGGATTGACTTCAGCCATCCGTTTCGATCACGGATAGAAAACTTCCGATCTTCTTCATGTAAACACAACAAGGAGAAACAACATGTGCGATTTGACTTGAACACTCAATCCGCATCATGTAAACAGGGCCTTAAATATATTTTATTAAAGAAAATTCATGAGATACGATGTACGTATACCTTCGGCTTGCATAAGAGGATGTACGATTGTCCGTCGCTCCCTTTAACCATCACCTTTTTGGGACGGGCAAGAGACTGTAGGACTTCCACCTCAAATCAAATCGATATTTTAGGTCAGTTATTTCGCTCTAATAATTTAGTTGTTAGAAATTCTAGTGAGAAAAATAACATTCAGGCTAAAACTAATTAAATTAATTCAGAGGGTCAAACGGATGAAGTTGCCCTTCAGTAGCATGTCGCAAAGAAAGAAATGAGAATCAAATGTAGCCAGTCACTACTTTGTATAACACTATATTTAACTCATTCCTGTCCGAGGGCTTCTCCAGAGGTGAATAAAATCGTCTGGCGTTAGCCAGAATAAAATACTAAAGACCAATTCGGACAGGAAAGAGTTAGAGAGATAGTGTTTATAACTCATTCCTGTCCGAGGGCTTCTCCAGAGGTGAATAAAATCGTCTGGCGTTAGCCAGAATAAAATACTAAAGACCAATTCGGACAGGAAAGAGTTAAAGGTTAAAAAATTAAAATCGTTTAACCTTTAAATAAAGTGTTATACATAGTAATGACTGACCTCATTTGATTCTCATTACTTTCTAATTCAGAGTGGTAACCAACATAAAATAGCTCCCCATCTGTAATCAGTTTGCGGCAGTGGTTTGCGTATCAAACATGCATGTCTGAACACCCCAAAACTTGTGAAACCACTAACCTTATCTTCAAAACCTTCAAACGTCGGCTGACAATCTGGGAACGGATAATGTTCTTTGTTCACTCCACGCGCGCTGGGTAAAGCGACTGTTAAAGAAGACTGGAGTGGGATAATGATTGAACTGAATTGGCTAGAAATATAGAACAAAAGCATTAAATATTACCAATACTTCAAAGACATTAGCAGAAATACTCGGTAAGAATAAATCCTTCCATTGTTTACGTTTGAATAAAGCAATCATAGACACAGTGTTTGGATAACTTAGCAGCTTGCTTGCAGTTACCATGCAATTTGCTAGTCAACCAGTACGCCAAGTTCCTGACGGGGATTAAGCGACGTATCATGTGAGAAACAGTCACACAATTTAGTAGTAAACCGCGAAAGCGTGGGACTTTTTCTGAGAAGGAATCGAGTTCTATCCTAGCTTACTACAACCAAGCTGCAAATTACTTATACAAAAGCTTTCTCGTCTATTGCTCATTGGGTATTGTTCATTGTTTGTTGCTCGTGCCATATTTCCATTGCTCGTTCTTCATTGCTCAATGTTTATTGTTTATTGTTCATTGCCCGTTGTTCATTGCTCAATGTTTATTGTTCATTGCCCGTTGTTCATTGCTCAATGTTTCAAATGCTTATTGCTCATTGCTTATTTCTATTTGTTCATTGTTTATTGCTCAATTCTCATTGTCCATTGTTTATCGCTCATTGTATATGCTCATTGTTTATTGCTCATTACTAATTGTTCATTGCTAATTGTTAATTATTGATTGCTCATTGTTTATTGCTCGTTGGTCATTGCTCATTGTTTATTGTGGTCATTGGTCGTTGTTCACTGCCTATTATTTGCATTTTGGACCAAAAATTGTATTTATAGATTTATTTATTTATTTGTACCAATTATATTGTAACGATTAACTAAATAGTGTGCTTTTCAGAAGGCTGCATCAAGGTGCGTATAAAATTAAACTTCATTGAGGAATAAACTCTCTTATTTCAAGGTAGCCCTATAATTATAAAATTGGCGTTCATATCTAGTACTCTACCATATTGCACTTCGGATTTGAGATATGAAGCTCGTTCATATATGTATGGGTTAATTAATGGTCACGAGTGTGATATGGGATTTAACATCGTGAGTGCATGAAGGACCCCCAGTGGCAGTTGAGCTTCACGAGCGATGTTAAATCCCATATCACACGAGTGAACATCAATTAACCATTTTATCTCATGACTCTCTCGCAGTGAAATCATTTTGTTTTTTATTTAACTTACCGAGAAAGAAACAAGAGTTAGAAAGGAAGATACTCATTAGCATGCGATAAGTAGTCAAAACAATGAGATAAGTAGTTATCCGAGTGGGATAACTAGTTATCCCACTATGCATTCTCATCTGCATGTTAATCAGTTGAATAAAGGATTTAACCGGTCTGTTAGAACAATGATATGTGGGTGTGTCATGAGATAAATAAATTTAACTCCTTGACTCGACAAGTGCGTAATGTTATTTAAATTATGAATTATCAATAAATTGAAAAAAAAAGCATTTTAACAACTAATTTGGTTCCCTGCTTACAGTGTCCCCCAACGTGCTCCACTTTTCTTATTGAGCATGCGCCTAGTCCTTTGTAACCGAGCCAGAGACAAACTCGTTACCGGTCAATAATAATACTCCCTACAATCAATAACGGATCAGCTGGATATCAACCAAGGGAGAGATTTGGTAAATCGTTGACTTACCATGGCCAGTGGGAAGAGATACGAAAGCATCATTGCAAGATTTCCTATCGAAATCGAACGATTTTCCAGTCACCAAGCGGGGCTTCCTGTTGAATCTTTAAATAGTCGTTTGAATCTTTAAATAGTCGTGGCCTAGCAATGTGCGTTTCAAATTTCACTCAACCGTGAGTATAACTGATTCAACTGTCTGGACAGGAAGTCCGGCCTAATGACGGAAAAATCGTTCGGTTTCGATAGGAAATCTTGCAATTTATCGCAAATCGAACTCGTACTGAAAAGAATAGCTATCCGTTTTCCCTTTGTTCGAAAAAAAACCACGTCTCTCTCGGGAAGTCCCGATGTGAGGCGGCTGTATTTGCAGGCTAAGTCGGCTAAGAAGCAGTTTCATATAATAATTAAAATTCAGCAATTTCAATTATTCTGCATGCGCGTGATAATAATCGGTTTGACCAGTTTGAAACTAGATTGACTCATCCACTTTCTTGGATGATCGGCTGATGAAAGAAAGTGGAGCTCGTTGGCAGAGTCTTCTTCTCCGCTTACGGGATAAAAGGGTACTCTGTCAGCAGGGTACTAATTTGGATACTGACTGAAAAATGCACGTACTCTTCACTGACTAATCTCTTTAGAACACCAAAATCGTGGCTCATGCTCAGCACGTTTTCTTTCCCCCGGTTTTTCTCGGAAACTTCGATCAATAGCTGCGTTAATTTGCACGCATCCTGAAAAAGAACGAAACAAATAAGTTAACGGAATACATATTTATCACAGGAAAAAACACTATACGCAATATCATGGCTGGAAAATATCTCCATGTCATTTCCACTTGTTTAGTATACATATTTGTTTCAGATGGGGGGTAATACAAGTGATCACGAAATGATCACTAAAATCTCTGATTTCCGTCTATCATTGCTTGGTAAGGAACTTATATACCAGCATAATTAAAGATAAGGAACTTATACACATGCAGTCAGCTAATTTGGCCGAGTGAAGCATGTCTTGAATAGAGACATACTTATCACAGTCATTCAAAGTTTGGTATTCAGCAAAATGTACAACTGTTCATCTATATGGGAACAACTGCAAGTAATATTTGTAAACTTCCGGCAGCACATATAACTTTGCTGTCCGATTAGTGAACCTGCACAATCCAACGAGAATAGACGAATATGCAGTTATGCTAGTTATATGTCAAGCAAAATCTTAGATGTTAATTGGCAGGTGCCGAAATGCAATCAAAAACGCGTATAGCCGTATACCTTCACGCTGAAACTCAATCGAAAAACCATACATGTGATTCATAGGACCATTTTTATCATACCGGCATATAGAAATAACCTGAGGTATAGTGTTGTGAAAATGTTCTCTTACTTGCCACAGCCACCGCTTCACAATTTATGTCAACTTGGCGAGTGGGAGCAATCCCCTTGACCACCTTAACAAGTATATAATATCGTCTGGCGTTAGCCAGAGTAATAACATACTAAAGTCTGAATCAGTTCCAGAAGACTGATTTAGCAACTCAGGAGTATTACGAAAAATACGAATATACTCTCGAACCGCCTTCGCAAAGCATTTCGACGAGCTACATTCCTGTTTCTACCTATTTCGCATCCTCGTACCCAGGGCTTTATCTCCGCCCACCGCTGCGAAAAGACCCTGGTTGGGGCTGGTCACGTGTCTCCCAGAATATGGGAGATAACAAACTTTTCTTGTCAGGGTCGGGTGGTTATTTTGAAAATTTGTCGCAGTACCTTGAATGCAAGAATATTTACAATATCGAGGGAAAGCTCATTGCGCAAATTATTAAAACACTCCATGGATAACAATCTGGTATTATTGAAGGACAATTCTGAACATCTACAAAAGTCTTCCGTCGTTCAATCGGACGACCAGCGAATTTAAGGAGATTCTATATTCTTCGAATGGATTTCTACAGTCATGTCATCACACATCAGCGATCTGATATTAGCAGCCTGAAGATTGAACAGACTAGAGAGTTTTAAATTTTACAGTAGCGGATTTAAATTTCCTTACAATCAAGACCATGGGAAATTCAAAAATTATTTTGGTTGACAATCGTTTGAACCTTCATTCGAAGGAAAGTGTGGAAATTATCTCACTGCATCACTTGGAACGACCAAGGTTCGCAGAATACATATACAGATTCAACACCTTGGGCTTGCAGCTGTCAACAAGGCTTTACATTCTTATTCTATGCTTTAGAAATTCCAAGAGGTTAGTTCATTACATTTACTATTTCTTTAATTTCCACATCGTATACAACAATTTCATGCCGTTTCGTGCAGCGGCGGGCCGGTGTATTAAAGTAGGCACTTATAATTGAACTATATTGCTGATTTTTAAACTCAGCCAACCTTATTTAATAACATTTATCATATTAAGGAGCCACAAGCTCATGATGTTGTCAACTGTTAATTGCTAGCCTCAATTTCACTAAAGTTGTCTACCTATCATGCAGTATCGCGTTTTACTTACTATTGTTAACATTTTACAGTATTATTATATCGCGCGCTGAATGTTGTTGCTGGTTCAATGTTTTTCTTGTCACTGTATTTTACAGAATTACAGCCAAAACTCACCACTGAACCAGCGCGAATGTTATACCGTTCTATGTTTCCTAAATTATGGAAAATACTTCGTTATAAACGTTAAATTTCGAAAGATCCAAATTATTGCATGACCACCGTTCAAACTTCAATATATTTTAATAAATATGTTTACTTCGCCGTTCAGCCAACGTATATATTTATATTTTCGTTCTTGAGACTCCTTAAACAACTCGGGCACATTTGTATTACCTTGATCATGTATTCTAAATGTTCATAGTTTACTGATATTGTCTTTGTTTTTCAGGCAACCGTGTCGTATGATTATGAAATGCAAACAGTCAGACGCGCGCAACGAAAACATTGACAGTTGGCACATAAAAAAAACCAACAAAGGCAAAGCAGCGGGACACAAAGCGACTAACGAAAAATAGGCGGTGTATTCGGGTAGACTCATCGACAAATAAAGCCCAAACTGAAGGCGCAAATCAACCGGAGAGATTTACACGTATTTTACTATTTCAAAAAGCCAATCGAGACATAGAGAACTTAGACTTCAGGACGGCGACTTCTGTTTCTACATACAGTTTTACAATATCGCACAAACCTTAGGAAACTGACGTAAATAAACATCGATTTGGGCATGCAGTCTGACTCTGACTTTCTTGTCAGAATAAAATAAATCACATTATAAAACCATTGTCTTTGCGTGTTCAGTTTAGCCTTTTTAATAACCCACCCCCAGTAAGTTATATCTTTGCCCTCGAAACACGTGACCAGCCCCAACCAGGGTCTTTTCGCAGCGGTGGGTGGGGGAGCGGAGATAAGACCCTGGGTACGAGGATGCCTATTTCGTTGATGATGATATCCCAGAAAGCACCATTTTGTCGATAATAAGCAAGAATTAGTATTTTATTTCCAAATTCCCTAATCTTATCGGTTTTCCTGGAGGTATTTTAACGAAGAATTTATTTGTCAAGTTATCACTGGGATTATAATCTAATTGTCCAACACGCGTCTATAATTGTCGTCATATTTTAAAATCGTTTACCAACACAGGTTTGAACTTTTTGATCAGCGAACACTCCCAAGAGTATAATATATATATATATATATATATATATATATATATATATTATATATATATATATATATATATATAATATATATATATATATATATATATATATATATATATATTCGATAATAAAAAATTCTCAATGAAAATTTGTAACAATGGCTGCATTTTGTATATTACTCTTGGGAGTGTTCGCTGATCAAAAAGTTAAAACTATTGTTTATATTCACAACTCGTTGTCTGTAGAAAGGAGAAGTGATTTGGAATCAGAACAAATTTGTTTAGAACTTAAGCAAAACGACTGTGCTTCAATGCTTTTCTCGTGTATATATCGGCCTCCTGGCACTGGTGCTTCTTTCTTTGATTATCTTTCAAAAAGAGTTGATTCCATTGTTATCGAAAACAAAGAGGTTGATATCGTTGGTAGCGTCAAGCGACTCCAAAAAATTAATACGTCTAATGAAAACCAAGGTCTTCACCAAATGCAAAAAAATCCAACACGTATTACGGAAAACTCTAGCACTCTTATTGACCACCATTATAGTACTCACCCTGAGCACGTGCTAAGTATATCATCTCCAGTCTTCGGTCTCTGCGATCATAATCCTACTATTCTGATACGTAAACAGAATGCAAATTTGAAAGTGACTAAGCAAAGCCATTTTACGATCACATACCGGCCTCTTAAGAAAGTTGATGTTAATGAACTCGTTAAAGATTTAAACGAAGCTCCGTGGAGCGTGGTTGACAGCTTTGACAATAATCCTGATGAAATGCTGTCAACTTGGAAAACGCTTGTTATTGCAACGGTAGATCGACATGCTCCTATCAAATCACTCAGTCCGTATGAGGCAAGGTCATTTGAAATTTTCAAAAACTTCAGTGGCTACCAATTGACAAGATTTTCCTAATACAAAAAATCTGTCTCCAACGTAAAGTTATTGTTGGCCGAGCTCCAGAGTACCTAATTAAAAAAATTAGAATCTTTTCGTTTCCAACATAGTTATCGAACTAAATCTAAAACTGATTATCGTCTTCCAAAGCCAAGGACTGACTCATTAAAGATAACTTTTTTTTATTCAGCTATTAAAATATGGAACACTCTGAGAACAGTACAGGGTGACTCTTTTAGTCTTATGAAAGCTAAACTGGTTAAAGATTTTTTTCTTAAAATATACTGTTGACAATTTTAGAGTTCATAGACTATACTAAATTAAATTAGTTTTATAATAATGTTATATGTTATGTTAAGTAATTACTAGTTGTGATTGGCAAACTTATATGCTATTTATTCCATTTGTTATTTAAATCTGTTTCGTATTTAGTTTGTATTGATAGTTTTCATTAAGACTAGAGGGCCACTAGGGAGAATACATTTTTGTAATTAGTGTCACCCTCTTTAAACTGTACTGTACTGTACTGTACTGTACTGTACTGTACTGTACTGTACTGTACTGTACTGTACTGTACTGTACTGTACTGTACTGTACTGTACTGCACTGTATCACCTCAACGACGACGTCTTTCAAAGAAAATAACTATTCTTGCAAAAAATAGCGAATGAAAGTAAGCGAACCCTAATGTTCATTAAAATCTCCTTTTGTGGCCGAGGAAAGAATTGGGTGACAGAGTCAGGCCGGTTAGCCGGGCTCATGTAATCAGCCCCTTATAGATCCTATAGCGCAGTGCTCTTTCTTCATTCAACAACAACCAAAAGATGAGGATTGTTGCTTTGACTCCATTACAGATTCTAACTACAGTACAATCGTTTTAGCAGTACTAGGGCGTTACATAATAATTTATGCTTGAATAAATTAAGGTTAATGTCCAAACGTAAACTATGTTTGGCATAACCGATCAAGGATTAAGAAACGTGCGTCAAAATAAGACATAAGCCAGGTTTTTGGTAGGTTAATTCTGATCTAATAATAGCTGAATAACACAAATTCCAGCAGTCTATCTATCTCTCACACTTCTCTACAAAGGAACACCAAGACCAGTGAAGGTTACTTCCATTTTCGGTAAAAGCGTGCTTTACACGCACCAAAATGACAGAACACTTATCCCTAACCCAATCACCTGAGACTATCACGAGCTCAACTGCATGATCAACCAAGTATTTCAATTCAAAGTACAAAGGCCATTTTTGCAACTATAAAAAGCTTTAACCCCACCTTAGTAGTTCAATTGCAATCAACCTTTGCTAGTCAGTCAGTAGAAATAACGAAACGACATAATCGACACGGGACAGAGGAGCGGGAAATTCACCAATTTATAAAATCGACCACGGATGCATTGCCAGTACGTTTACGGACTACACCAAAACTACACAGTCATTCAGTAGTTCACCATCTGGCTTGGTCCACCGGCTTAATGAAATCCAATCGCCTTGTCCTCGACGCCTTGTCCTCGACCGCCAC
This sequence comes from Paragorgia papillata, assembly GCA_035771165.1. Lineage (NCBI taxonomy): Eukaryota > Metazoa > Cnidaria > Anthozoa > Scleralcyonacea > Coralliidae > Paragorgia > Paragorgia papillata. The sequence goes on along the minus strand of JAWNZC010000399.1, from coordinate 661,426 downwards.
AACCATCATTCTCGAGCAAGCTATTACAATTTAAGGCTCTGGTATGCAACCACATGGCCCGCATCAGTGTAAAGTATTTGTGAGTATGCTCCTTGCTTTCCCGTCCCTAGCATATGTACTTGTGTCTTTACATCGTTTGAGGTTTGGGATTTCCCTTCCTTACTAGAACTCGAGAATAACTTATTATCGCGGTCAAATGACTCGGCCCGCTTAATACTTGTCGACAGCCACTCCAGTCTCGGTCAGTCGACGATAAATATGATACAAAGAATAGTATATTATTATTTAAATAAGGAGGCAATCACACAACTGTTCGAAGCCTTCGATATATTTCAATACTCTAAACGAACGCGTTAGTTTCTGGCACTAAACACTTAAACGCATGATCGTCCCATTCGAGGTCCATTGTCATATCATCCAATATTGCCGGCCACGGCTACGGGCCCAAATGCAACCAACCAAACATAATCTGTTTCTCAAAATGCCCAGCAGTTCAAACCCAACTTTAATTCGTTATGCTGCGGCTACCGTGATACCTTAGTCACCTTATACATACCCCGAAACCCGGCGAAGGAACATCACTTAGACGATCGATCGTAAGACATGCTAATCGAAATTATCTAAAACTAAAAGCACCCTGAAAGCACAAGACACATTCTTAAGAAATCGATAAGAAACATACGCAATGTAACCCGACGTCTGTCGTTTGACAAAACATTCGCCATTCAAGGCACGATGCGGGGCGGCGCAGTACCGCTTCAAAATTTTAAAGAATTTTTCCCTGCGCGCGCTTTGCAGTGCTTTCTCCTTGGCGATCGATGACAGCATACATGGCTGAAGAGATTATTTAGAATATGCTTCGGCCCAGGCAGATTGGCGTCCCTATATGATAACAGACATGGCCCAAGCAGACACGGTTCCCGCGCTGGTACGATTGTGGCCTGTTACGAAAACCTGTTTTTCTTCCAAATATTTTAGCCATAGTCATTGCAGAGTCCCAGCCTATTAGTTTCTTTCTGTTCCACCGCTCTTACGATCTGTACTTGCACAACCCTTCCCTTTGTTCCTTTGCGTGTTTTTTGTTGGTTTTTTGTTGGGTTTTTTTTTTTTTTTTTTTTGGTTCCACACCCCCCCCCCCCCCCCCCCCCCCCCCCCCCCCTTTGTTTTGCTCTGCTTTGCTTGTCCTTTTTTCTGTTATATCAATCTTAGATGACAGGTTTTGGCAAACCACAGACCCAAAAACCACCAAAAGCCAAAGGCACGTTGCCACGGCGATATGACTCCTTATTGATCTACATTGATCTACATCCAGATTGGTCCAATTATCCAACTTCCCGTATGTCAAGTTGATGTCAACACATGCTGATATTAAGGCAAAGACTCTCCTCAGGCAACATAACCGCATGCAATTGACGCAATTGTGGGTTTTTTGGGGGTTTTTTTTTTTTTGGTTTTTTTTTATTTATTTATTTGTTGGTTTTTTTGGTTTTTTATATATATATATATATTTTTTTTTTGATTGTTGTTGTTTTTTGGGAGTTTTTCAGTTCCGCAATAGCCTATTCTAACTCTGTCCAACATCGTCGATCCCATTCAGTACTCAACAAACCAGGCATAAAAATTACAAATCCAATAACAACAACCTAGAACCAATTTCCTACGCGATATATACCTATAGCTTGGCGTTGTTTCGTAAGATGCTGACACTCGGCACAAAATTTGTAACATAACTGCTTTGTGGAGAAGCTGCTGGTTTCGTCTTGGCTCCACCCAACTTTTTCCTGTCATTGGCTTTTTCCCACAGGGTTTTACCAGCGTCAGGTTTTTTCTGGCCTCCCTGACATTCCAGCATGTACTTGCTTTGAGTGTCGGCATCTGCCTAACAACACACCCGTTGTTTTTTTTGTTTTTTTTTTGTTTTTGGGGGGGGGTTTTGGGGTGTTTTTTTTTTTGTTTTTTTTGTTTGTTTTGGGGTTTTTTGGTTTTATTTTTCCAGCGTCAACTGCGGTCATTACAGCTCATTTATACATATATATATACATAAATATTCTAAATAATTCAGACTTTACGTATAAGTCTTGGACTGCACGCAGGCTAGCTGTACACAAAATGATAAAAATAGATTATATATATATATATATATACATAGATATTCTCTACGGCTAGTAAAATGTTATTAATATTTTGCTTCAGTGGGGGATTTTCGATTCTCAAAATCTGTGGCAGGGAATCGCTGTCTCTCGGACACCGCCTCTCCCCACTTAATCAAAATATGACTCAAATCGCAGTAATTTCTCCCTCCCCTACACAGAGTAGCTGGGGTACACGAGCTCCAACCCAGCAGTCGGCACCCCCGGCTTGTGCTAGATCCGCGATCCACGTTCTCTGTGGAGGCTCACAAGGCCTGGTACGGTCAAATAGCTCGGTACACTACCTTTGCTCGATAGTACCAACGGGCAAGAAACTGGATTAGCCATTTCTCTGCTCGGGGTCTGAGGTGGCACCCACCTCAACGCCTCATTGACCAGATCTGTTGGAGGCCATGTTCGAATAGCTGCCAGGAGCCCCTCCTCAGCTAGGTATCCACTTCTCTGGCCCCCCAGACGGGCCTACCCCACCTGGGATATTGTGTACGAGGGACAGTAGCTTTTCCCTGCTTCCTTCTCTGCCACAACATCAGTCTCCGCTCTATTTTATTAATTAAGTGATAGGACATTAAATAATAATTTATGCTTGAATAAATTAAGGTTAATGTCCAAACGTAAACTATGTTTGGCATAACCGATCAAGGATTAAGAAACGTGCGTCAAAATAAGACATAAGCCAGGTTTTTGGTAGCTTAATTCTGATCTAATAATAGCTGAATAACACAAATTCCAGCAGTCTATCTATCTCTCACACTTCTCTACAAAGGAACACCAAGACCAGTGAAGGTTACTTCCATTTTCGGTAAAAGCGTGCTTTACACGCACCAAAATGACAGAACACTTATCCCTAACCCAATCACCTGAGACTATCACGAGCTCAACTGCATGATCAACCAAGTATTTCAATTCAAAGTACAAAGGCCATTTTTGCAACTATAAAAAGCTTTAACCCCACCTTAGTAGTTCAATTGCAATCAACCTTTGCTAGTCAGTCAGTAGAAATACCCACCCACCACTCCCCTACTGGAGCAACAAGTTGTCACATTAACAAAAATCGTAGTCCTGTAAAGTAATATATTTAGAATTACACTAAAATAAACAAAAAAAAAAAAAAAAAGTAATATTGATATAAAGGAATGTAACAAAAATTGTGAAATAAAAATTTCGAAGCGGGGAATCGCTGTCCCCCGGACACCGCCTCTCCCCACTAAATCAAAACATGACTCGATTCACAAAGAATGCTTCTTTGCAAAATCTTAATCAAAATATGACTCAAATCGCAGTAATTTCTCCCTCCCCTACACAGAGTAGCTGGGGTACACGAGCTCCAACCCAGCAGTCGGCACCCCCGGCTTGTGCTAGATCCGCGATCCACGTTCTCTGTGGAGGCTCACAAGGCCTGGTACGGTCAAATAGCTCGGTACACTACCTTTGCTCGATAGTACCAACGGGCAAGAAACTGGATTAGCCATTTCTCTGCTCGGGGTCTGAGGTGGCACCCACCTCAACGCCTCATTGACCAGATCTGTTGGAGGCCATGTTCGAATAGCTGCCAGGAGCCCCTCCTCAGCTAGGTATCCACTTCTCTGGCCCCCCAGACGGGCCTACCCCACCTGGGATATTGTGTACGAGGGACAGTAGCTTTTCCCTGCTTCCTTCTCTGCCACAACATCAGTCTCCGCTCTATTTTATTAATTAAGTGATAGGACATTAATGTTGTGTTAAATTGAAAACGTCATATTGCTTTTAACTGCCCTCGTCGTCCCTGTTTATATTGTGGTTGTTTTTGTCAAACAATACCACAATCATCAAATGTTATCACGCCATCAATCGAGCTCAAAACTTAGTCCTGTATTATAAATAAACATATTTCCACACAGTTTACATGCATGTGTAAACGTGCAATGACAACGTTGTTATACAAAGCGTATTACGGGTTATCTCTGAACAAACGAGTTTCGAGCGTGGCGTTAAATACTCCAATGGTGACAGCGGAGGCGACTGCATGATTCGAATACCTATTGGTTGGAACGACAAGTTATTATTACCCGCCTCAGTACTGACGAATATCATAATAATTTATCATCTCAACCAATAGGAAAGCGAGTCCGTACGAGTCTGGACGACTCAGTATTTCAGTTAATAAAGTCATTCGTTTGTTCTTGTTGGATTGTACAGGTTCACTAATAATCACTAATTCTAGGAAATTCGACTACATTACTCCGTTATTGAACGGATTGCACTGGATTCCTGTTAAACTTCATCTTTTCTATCGTGACGCTGTCTTGACTTTCAAATGCATGAATGGAACAGCACCTGATTATTTATCCAAGCAATTTGTGAAGAGAGGCAGTATAAGTGGACGCTGTACACGAAATTCGCAATCTTTGAACATTCTTTTATACAAAAGTGCCACCGGCCAAAGAACGTTTTATTATCGCGCCGTTTCACTATGGAACGCTCTCCAAGTGAACATTAAATCTAGCGCGTCTATACATATTTTTAAAAGCAAACTTCGAAGACATCTTTTAGAAACTTGTTTTCACTTTTGTAATGATTCTAATTATTTATAATTCATAGTACCTCATTATGTAACATATATTTATATAAATTTAGTAATTGTAATTGACTCTGAAAAGCCCCTTTGGGGAGAGTTCAATAAAGAATTGCGTTGCGTTGTATTGTATTGTACTGTACTGTACTGTACTGCACTGCATTGCGTTGCATTGCATTGCATTGCATTGCATTGTATTGTATTGTATTGTATTGTATTGTATTGTATTGTATTGTATTGTATTGTATTGTATTGTATTGTATTGTAATACACAAGTAAAATAATGATGGTTACATTTCTATACAACCATTGCTGTTATCATGGTGTGAACAGAGCCAAGATCAACTAAGTTAAATGCCTATTTAACAATGGGTATTTAACACATTCGCAATTTAGGGTTATTAAAGTAAATGGTTTGAACCTAGCAGTATTATTAGTACATATTTGTAAAAGTTGCTGGTTTAGATTAGCGTAGTCTTGAAAAAGACTGTTAGTGCTAGTGGTAGTGACGGACGTTTCGACGGGCTCAGCGGTTATTTTGAGAAATATTGCACAGGTGCGTTGTGGCTCTGAGATTTTAGGGGTGGCCAAGAGCACAATTTTTCCGACAAACATATACATAGAAAAACATCTTCATAAAATATGGTCAAAATACATATGATAAATTTAATAGTAATAGTATCATTCCAAAGAAAAACTGTTATCACAGAGCTTTAGAAGGATACATGCATGGAAAATCACATCTCACAAGCCAAAAAAAATAGCACGCGAGTTTACACCTAGCATGGATATCAGACCTTGTCCTAAAAAGCGGTGCTGTATGTGCCTATTGACTCTGCACGGACAACTAACGAACGAACGAACGAACGAACGAACGAACGAACAAACGAACGAACGAACGAACGGACGAACGGACGAACGGACGGAAGGACGGACGGACGGACGGACGGACGGACGGACGGACGGACGGACGGATGAAACGAACGAACTTGCATGCAGAATATAAAGCGCTGCTATAGGCACTGCAATATGAATTATGGTTGTATCAGTCAAAATAATATTTAATTGCAAAATATTCAATAAAAAGAACACCATTGTTTTTTTGCAACATGTAGGTAGATGATATGCGACAAAATAACATTCATTTACAAGACTAAAATATACGAGTAAGGTAAACGAGCAACAAATTTTAGTATATTTTGCACATTGAAAATCAGAAAATCACGAAATGTAACAAAAAATCCACAAAAATCTAAAAATATCTCAAAATTCTATAACGCTTTTTCAAGGGTAATTTGGCCATGGGTTGATGCAAGATATGTAGCACACATATCTAGCAATAGGAGTAACATTTGGAGTAACTTAAAAATATAGGGGATAATCATATCAGTCGTACCTCAACAGTTCTCCCTAAAGGTACAGTAAGGGACATTCCTCGTTGGTTCAGGGTTGCTACAAGTTACCAGAGTAGCTGGAAAAAAACCTGTGGCGCTTAGTGGGCAAACTAGAAGCCCTTGACATGTGGCCAAAGTGAAATTTCAATCTTATAAACGAACTGAGAAGTAATCGGACCCGGGTCGCAGATGTAAAAGGCACGTGCGCTTACCACTATACTATCAACTTCCACGTAACACTGGCTGCATGTTGCGAGAGAATTTAAAACGTTTTCACCTTTCACCGTCAAGGCCGTATACAGACAAATATTTAGTATTTTACTGTAGTGCTAGCCAGTTTTACTTGTCAAGAGAAACCCCGCGGCAGTCAAAAGGAGTAACAACGAAGGCGTAAAAATAGTAAGGACAAACCTCGATGAACTTTCCAAGTTTCTTGTCAGCCCGTCTAAACATACAAACATTCACATGTATACAGTATTGATTACACACTTATATCTTATTTATCATGCTGGAGGTCTGTACCTGGACTCAAAAGTTTTGACTGCATCAGCAACCAAGGATTGTACAGTAAACACTGTGGAAGAACACTTGCATAAGGCACTGTATGGCCTATTATTATATGGCTGGGTTTGATTTCCGGTCCGTACGCAAAACGACGCACGCTGACTGGTTCCCGAGAGGTCGGGATTTTACGATATTGACCTCCGGTCTGTGTCCGGTCAATACGCTTTTTTCTCGGCCCTGCAAGTTTTGGTTTGATTTGAATACAAATAAAAGAGAACTGGTTATCTTTATTCAAATATTCTGAACAATAAAATGTGTTGGAACATTACTGCTGGTTTTCTTTAAAGCTGTTTATCTAAAAACATAACAAATCAAAGCCGAAATGGTGTAAACAAGAAGGTCAAGAGCGACATGAAAAAGTTAACAGGTAAGGTAAACAGCACACTCCCAAGACGAAAACAACGCTCGAGGCTTAAAAATAAAGTGAACCAATAGCCATATAATAAATTCCTTATTAACCTCGTTTGCTCGGTTTGTACGGGAAAATATTTGCCCTCGGTTTTATCGCACAAACCTCGCTCCTTCGTCGCACGGTCTGTACGAAACCCTCAGGCAAATACTTTCCCGTACAGACCGAGCAAACGAGGCCACAACACTTGTGCATATCTCTTAAAATACGGTAAAAATTAAATATATGGGGGCACCACATAAAGTGGGTATCTCGCTGAAATTAGATTTATAGAAAAATAAGGTCATCATCAACTAACGTAGGTACTGTATCTCCTTGAAATTAAAAATTATAGAGATTAAATCTCCCCAAGATTAAATAAATGTAAATATGTAGAAATATATGAGGTCACCACCTTTCCAAAAAGGCAAATAAAAAAAGACTAAAAAGAATCCGAAAAGAATGATTCCCATAAAGTAAAACAGTTATCTTTGTCGTCCCACCCAAAAACCCAGCCACAGCAGGTGCTCTCACCAATTTGTGAGATAACATGTTATTATACCACAATACATCATTTGAACCGTCTTTACCGCTACTATTCAATTTTTGGGTAGTTGGGTCTTGTTATGCACCTATCAATGTAAATCCCGCTGGGGAGGGTGTGGGCAAAAGGCGGAGTTTTGACAGCGAAAACCATCCCAGCAGTCGTGCATTTGACCATGAATTGTTCCCCGTGGGTGGAGACATTTGAGTTAGATGCACGGTGTTGATTGATTGCAAAAGACCTGGAGTCGAGTGTTTAAGAACGGATCTCCTCGTGGTCAGTTCGTAGTCTCCTTGCCTTCGTTTGTCCTTCAAGAGCAGATTAACAAAAGTAAAGGATAAAGGACTGGGGACTGGGGACTAATCATCCTTACTCGCAGCCAGCGGCTGAATTATGAAGGACGCAGATCAGCGTGGCCGTGTCGAGGCATATCAAAGGCGCTCCAGGCAGCCGCCATACGACGCAGTTCAGACCACGGATCACAGCTAAAATGTTAGGTGTTGATTTTATGTGAGCAAAATCGAAATTTATCTTTGCTTTCAACTATGCTTTCAAATATCTATCTGGTCTGGAAAGGATTTTTTTAAATTGCTTATTCAATTAAAGGAGATCATGCACAGGAATATTAAATATATCTATGATGTGACTTGTGTCTTTCATCATTTGACTTGGTGCAGTGTACAATCTCTTGTTTGAATCTGTCCCCAGGTGCATTCTTTTCGAAACATTTGATTAATATACAATTCTCCACCGTTGGGAATTTTTTGTCAAATCCCCACCCTTTGCCCACACCCCCACCCCGCAGGGTTTATATTGATAGGTGCATTAGTCAACCCATTTTGCAAATTATGCTAATTTATGCTAATTATTATAAGAATATTATTATAATCTATAACAAAAAGGTAAGTACCTAGACAATAAATTATTTTACCAACAAACTTTGTATTAATAAAATGAAAAGCAGCATTTCACAAATTCAAATTGAAAAAATCAAGGCAATACAATAAACGCAAACATATTAATGCTATTTTGCTGTGGCACCCCCATGGTGCACCATGGCGCGTGGTCTTCACTTATTTTGGAAATTTACAAATTAAAACAAAATTATACCACAACATAAGACCATAATACATAATGATAATCGTCTTTAAGACTTTACTCAGCTATTCAGATTTTAGGCGGTTTGGCTAAATCTTTATTTCCGTCAACCAAGAAAAGACTCATAAGTTTACACATCACTGTGTGCCATTGTCATCAGTCAACTTTTATCAAACATGACTACCTCATATTTAATTTTTGGAAAGTTTTCATGGCGATAATGTATTAATATAGATAAGTTTTGTGGCAACACCACGTAAAATATAATAGTTTTATATTTACGTGATGTTTCATATAATTATAATGGAAAATGCTTAAACTTATCTTAGGTGGTATTAAAGTACTAATTACGTCTCTTTAGTACACTCTTTGGCATATTTTAGAATTGACAAAACACAACATTTTCGCACTGCTTCCACAGACAGCCCAAATCTTGTTGTAGTTTCTTATATTTGTAAATTAAAGAACGTTTTCCGACCAAAGAGAGACGACAAGAAGCCGATCAAAATCTCGCCCCGTTCCCCTTTATCACGCCAGCTTCACGCGACATGCTATCAATATACATATAATATGATAAGGTTGGCAAGTAAATTCCAACACTCACACTAAACACTTCAAGAACTCATCAAAATACTCACAAACTACTTGGAGAACCGTCAAAATAATAACAACATTTGGAACAATGATAATTCCACTACAATATTACAAGCTTATTTGTTTCTAAATAATTCCGATAGACAAGAAAGGAGCAAAAGTCTTCAAGTTTTCCCCCGAAATTTTTCCTGTCCAGATGCGGAATAACTCAACCATTTATGACAATTTTAAATAGCCAATAAACAAACTTTGACGTACGTGAGTGTAAAATGCGAACAACAGTAGGGGGGGGGGGGGGGTAATGATTAAGTTTTGAATTGCATCTATACGACTTGTAGTTCTGTCTAAGATGGTTTTGATTCTTTGGGACTCTAAAAGAAAAACTGTCTGAACCAGAATGTTTTGGTCGAGATTGGACATTTATTTATCTCTTCTTGTTCCCTGTTCTGTCTAGTTTACTATATGTTCATTATCCACGCAGGTAAGTTCAGATAATAGCATGTTGACTGTAATTTTTGCGGCTTATTTGTGTCCATCCAGGCTTGTGCATGTCGGTATGTAGAGCAATATTTCTTTTTACGTTTTTGATTATAATGTTCAAATAGACGTTCTAGCTCTGATCGGAAAATAGTATTTTGTTTATTCAAGCGTGACAGTCGAAAAAGTTCAAATAGAAATCATTTTCGTGTCATTCTACCGGCATCTGCATACGTTTAATTTTGTTTTTGCTTTTGTTTGAAACCGTTAGAATAACTGGAGAAATGGCTTCGGGCTCGAAAAGATTTGTCCGTTAATTTTATATCAGCCTGATGAAATCAAACAGGCTGGTGCATGCTTCCATCAGTAAATATTTTTTCAGTGAACACAGTCGGGTGTTGTTGTTTTGTTAACTCGAAACTAATACTGTAATGGCACTCCAGTTATAATTTATGCTTAACTTGCTTAAATATGTGTAGAGTAACTTCCAGTATTGGAATGTATATAAGAGGCTGTAAATAATAAAGTTGACTCTCTCATACTCTTAAAACTTGTCTAAAGTATATTACATGGTGGCAGCGCAAAGAAAAGTATGGATGGGTTTGTGAAACCAAGTCATCTGTCGTTCGAAGGCAACGTGGCAGAAAACTGCCGGCGGTTCAAACAGAAGTTTGATATATTTGTCTTTGTATCAGGATATGACAAGAAGACAAACAAAGAGAAATGCTGTATGCTTTTGAACCTCGCTGGCGAGCAAGCTATCGAAGTCTTCAATACGTTTAGCTTCGAAGAAGGAGAAGGCGATGATCTTCAAGTTTTGATGGATAAATTTGAAGCGTACTGTAACCCAAAGAGAAATATAACGTATGAACGCCATCTGTTTGATACGCGTATGCAAGGTGTGACCGAAACCATTGATGCGTACAATACCAAACTGAGATTACAAGCAAATAATTGCGAGTTCGGAGCCCTCTGCGAAGAACTTATCCGAGATCGTATCGTAGTGGGGATGCGAGACGACATTGGACTTGCAGAAGACGAAAAACATTTGTAGAGCGGCAGAACAGTCGAAGAGTCATATGGATGCCATTAAGAACGAAGCACTTAAGAGTGTTCAGGGGATCAAAACAAAGGTCAACGAAAATAAGTCTGGACGAACGAGGAGAACAAAAGATACACAAATGAACAGTACTAAAAAAATAGGGTGTAAATACTGTGGATTATCGCACGAGAAAGACAAAGCGAAGTGTCCAGCGTTCGGGAAAATGTGCAGGCTGTGTGGTGAAAGGAATCATTATGCCAAAGTATGCAAAAGTGTTCAATCATATGCAGTGGAGACAGAAGAACTATACATTGGTACAGTCGAGTAGGAAATCAACGTTAACACTGTGACAAGCACGGATGAAGAATGGTATGTAACCGTAGAAATTCAGCAACAAAGTGTTAAACTTAAATTAGATACTGGTGCTAGATGTAATGTGTTGCCCAAGTATTTATATGAGAAGTTAAATTCTGCTAGTAAATTGATGAAAACGAACACTAGACTAGTGTCGTACAGTGGAAATGTGATGGAAGTTGAAGGAGAAGTGGTGTTAGATACCTTCTGTAGAGGACAGAAGTATTCTCTGCAATTTTATGTCGTGAGTCAACCAACACAAGCAATATTAGGTTTATAGTCGTGCAAGCAGTGAAATTTAATACACCGAGATGAAGAGATGTGTAAAAGTCTTAGTATCGAAGAGAATATATATGACCAATACGAAGATGTATTTTCAACCTCAAACGTCGGGTGTCTTCCCATATCCCATCACATAGAGATAGATAGATAAGAATCTAAGTGGTACATGCACCAAGACAAGTCCCAGCAGCGCTACGTCCTAAGATTAAAGCTGAGTTAGATCGTATGGAGAAGTTGGGAGTCATCTCACCAGTGACTAGCCCCACAGGTTGGGTATCATCTTTAGTTACAGTTGTGAAGCCAGAGAAGATTCGACTGTGTATCGACCCAAAAAACTTGAATGATGCCGTAAAGAGAGAACATTATCCTATGAAGACCATCGAAAACGTCCTGACGTCCAGAGGCCAAGATATTTTCAACGTTGGATGCAGCTAGTGGCTTCTGGCAGATACCACTAGATGAGGAATCATCACTGCTGACATGTGTCAATACAACATTTGGCAGATACAAGTTTAGTCGCCTTCCGTTTGGAATAAAACCGGCGCCCGAAGTTTATCAACGAGCAATGGAGGAACTGTTTGGCGACATTGATGGATGTGATGTGATAGCAGATGACCTGATTATCTGGGGAAGAAATTATGAAGAACATGACAGACGTCTGATCCAGGTCTTAGATAAGTGCAGTTGAAGTTAAACAAGAAGAAGTGCAGGATCCGAGTGAATGAAGTTTCATATATTGGCCATGTCCTGACGTCGAAAGGTCTGAAGCCAGACGTATCAAGTAAAGACACCGAGTGGTTTATATAGAAGAAATCGAAGACATTTGTTAAAAGTGGACGAGCCAGAAGATTTAGTAGCAGAGGAACTAGAAGAGATATCAGTGGACGAACCAGAGCAACCATTGTCATTAGCATCGGAAGATAAAGAACTTTCTAAAACAGTGACGAAGAGTCCCAAGCAACAGATCTACACAAGATCAGGACGAAGGGTGAAGAAACCAGACAAACTGAATTTGTGACATTTCTTATTTGACAATTCCTGAATTAAATAAATTAGTTGATAAAGAGCAAAAAGATGTAATGGAATTCCAGTTATAAATTATGCTTAACTTGCTTAAATATGTGTAGAGTAACTTCCGGTATTGAAATGTATATAAGAGGCTGTAAATAATAAAGTTGACTCTCTCATACTCTTAAAACTTGTCTAAAGTATATTACAAATACCACAACAAATAAAATAAAACCGGGGTCAGGCTTGTACCTCTATAATCAAAAAAGAAAGTGGATGTTCTATGACACGAAAATTATTTCTATTCGAACTTTTTCGACTGTCAGGCTTGAATAAACAAAATACTATTTCCTGAACGTCTATTTGAACATTATAATCAAAAAAGTAAAAATAAATATTGCTCTACATACCGACATGCAGAAGCCTGGGTGGACACAAATAAGCCACAAAAATTACAGTCAACATGCTATTATCTGAAACTTAATTGGACAATCAACATATAGTAAACTAGACAGAACATGGAACAAGAAGAGATAAATAAATGTCCAAGCCAACAAATCTCGACCAAAACATTCTGAATCAGACAGAGTTTTTCTTTTAGAGTCCCAAAGAATCAAAACCATCTTAGACAGAATTAGAAGTCGTATAGATGCAATTCAAAACTTATTCATTACCCCCCAACCCCTGTTGTTAGCATTTTACACTCAAAAGGACGTACGTCAAAGTTTTTTTACTTTTCGTAGCCAATAAGATTGGCTATTTAAAATCGTCATAACTGCTTGAATGATGCCACATCTGAAAATTTGGGGTGAAAGACTTTTGCTCCTTTCTTGTCTATCGGAATTATTTAGAAACATATTAGCTTGTGATATTGTAGTGAAATTATCATTGTTCCAAATGTTGTTATTATTTTGACGGTTCCTCAAGTAGTTTGTGAGTATTTTGATAAGTTCTTGAAGTGTTTAGTATGAATGTTGGGATTTACTTGCCAACCTTATCATATTATATGTACATTGATAGCATGTCGCGTGAAGCTGGTCGCCATGATGAAGGGGAACGGGGCGAGATTTTGATCGGCTGCTTGTCGTCTCTCTTCGGTCGGTAAACGTTCTTTAATTAACAAATATAAGAAACCGCAACAAGATTTGGGCTGCCTATGCTGCTTCATAGATTTTTGCCATTTTGAATTTATCAAATTCGGGACTGCTATATTTCATGTAATAGGCATGATAAGGCATCCTTGTAACGAGGTGATTCTGAGGGTCATTTTAAGCCCAAGAGCGGTAAAATTGGTTAAATATTTCAACAGACGATATCGTCTGATATTTTAAGGGGGAACGACAAAGTGTTTTAAGTGTCTGCAAGCTTCTGGAAAAAGATATCCATCATCTCTGTTTACTGGATCAAAAAGATTGCTGATACGCCACACCTCCAAACAAATCCTTTGAAAATATCGTTGCAAATATATATTAATAAAAGGATTGTCCCATGCAATTTTGGACAAACCTTCTTAAATCATTAATAATTCATGAGATAATCAACCAATCACAAGCGCTGAATTCTACTACGTGAAAGGACTTGAAACACCAGGGAAGTACTGGGAAGAGGACTAGAAATGTTATTTCCAGTAAAAGGACAAGAAAAATAATATTTCTTGTCCTAGGACTTGAAATATGACGCCAAGAGCCATGGGAATAATAATAATAATAATAATAATAATAATAATAATAATAATAATAGTAATAATAGTAATGGTAATGGTAATGGTAATGGTAATGGTAATGGTAATGGTAATGGTAATGGTAATGGTAATGGTTAATGGTAATGGTAATGGTAATGGTAATAGTAATAGTAATAGTAATAGTAATAGTAATAGTAATAGTAATAGTAATAGTAATAATAGTAATAGTAATAGTAATAGTAATAGTAATAGTAATAGTAATAGTAATAGTAATAGTAATAATAATAATAATAATAATAATAATAATAATAATAATAATAATAATAATAATACACTAATTGATTTGGGAATACACTAAGTGATTTTCATGAGATCATTCAAAGGCCTCCAATTCGGACTAGACCGGGGTTTTCAAGTACTCGGAATTCGGTCCGAAACGAATTCCTATAGTACTTGAAAACCCGGGCTAGTCCGCATTGTCGGCCTTTAAATATTATATATATAGTAGATCTATCTTTATATAGCTCATTGCATAAATAATATTTGCTCGGCACGGACATTGTGCGGTTTCAGACTTACAGATCAGCCATCATCAAAATTCAACCATAAATTTTACACCTACTTCAAAAGAAATTGTTCTTACCTTGCGCTCTGAAAAATTTGTTGGCATCGGCTTTTGCGAAGTGAGAATGTAGACTAAAGCAAATATTTAAAAAGTTATACACAAAGGTAAGTAATTTCTTTAAAATAACCTAGTTTAGATTAAATATATTTGTGGTGACTAGGTGGGAAACTTCAGCCCAATTAAATAAGAGGAAAATCCCAGTACGCAATAACGTAATACCATGATTGCCTTCACTTCTGTTGCATGGAGTCATGGTTGAGATCACCTAACCCAAACAAAAACCCTTACCACAATCGGTAACGAGCAGTAATCATAACCAACCAAAAAACATGTTCATGTCAGGTAGATTTTTCAAGATACTATTTTGATAGTAATTGCAGAGCTCAAAATAGAAAAAGATCATGACCGTCATATGTTTTCGGCAGACCAAATAAATTATGATCGAAATATAGTAAGGTTTCAGTACTGTAGTAGTTACTAACGTTTCGAGCGAAGGCCCTTCATTTTCTCTGACGAAAGGTCTTCGCTCAAAACATTAGAAACTACGTTCAATATTTTCGGATGTACTGAAACCTTACTATATTTCGATTTGTATTTCAACACTGCCTACGCAGCACACCAATTTTTTCCCAAATAAATTATGGCCTACCATTTCTTATATTTGACCTGCCAAAAAAACCCAACCTGTAATAACAAGTATGCATAACGAGTACAGCAATAGTGCAGTAATTTACTATAATATACTGGTAGTATCATGCCAACAATAACCTTAAAGTGTCTTTTCTTGTGTTATGACGGTAATTAAAGCACACTTATTAACTCAGTTTGGAAATAACAAAATATTGACTGAGAAATAAACCGTCATCGAAACGCTCGTTCACGTGTCCGTAGACGCCATTTTGTTTTAACAATTTTTTATACTAGACTGCTGTCATAAATATGCGCCTGCGCTCGGATCGGGAAAAGGAAAATAGAGGAACACAGACGTTCATGAACACTGAACACACATACAATCCATGAGCTATATTTTAATATGTTTCCACTGCTTATGGCATAATAGTTAGGAGATATATGAAGGAATCCAATAAATAAATAAAGTGAAACAAACTTGCACATTTTCGCCTGCCATTTTATTCTTGGTTTGGCAGTTCAAAATTATTTTCGCCTGCCATTTCTGAAATTTGGCAGGCCATTAGCAGGTGGCAAACCGCGATTTCGAGCCCTGTTTTTGAAAAACTCACTTGTGCATGTTTTTTTCCCAGTAAATCATACCTACAAAGTCTCTGTTCCAATACACTAAATTATGGGTTTTCATCTGACGTCACGGTGGCCATATTGGTGTACTGAAGCAATGAAATGGCGGCCATATCGGTGCACAATCTTTGCCCTGTGGGAATTTAACTCTACTCTTATTCAAACATTTCCTATTGTTTCACAACCCGCAACGGGGCCACCAATCACGTGAGTAAAAAAGATCCATAAACTTATATTTTAAGTTACACACCTTTGATACAGCCATCATTAACCAGATGCCTTGCTGAGGATACGTAACTAGTAGTTTTGAAATTAATTTCTAAATAAGTAGAGGTAAAACGTATTGGAAGGTGATATATAAAGGTGCAAAATTCAATACTTGAATTTCCGTATTTGAAGATCTGTTTAAATGCAAACGGTGCATTCCTTGGCGGAAATACATTCAAAACATGTCAAATTGTACATAGTCGGTGTTGTAAGAGAAACACACCCACATGCTTCCTTCGAGTTATTTGGTTTGACAATAGCAATAAATATATAACTTTCTCCGATAAGTCATGCACATGTGACGTCAAACTATTTAATTTGCGTGTTAAACAAATTGAAATACCTCAACAACAAAGCAGAAGAACAAAAAACGTTACGTGACGAGTAAAATCGCCTGGCGTTAGCCAGAGTAAAATACTAAAGGCGCGTCTACATGCGTGTAAGGGAGCCAGGGAGTTAAGCACATGCGGTGCCCTGACGAGTTATTTTCTTAAATTTCACTTTTTTGTCGCAACCGTACGCTAGCCCGCCGAAACCGCGGTGCAAATAATTCAATACTTGACATTCCCGCGGAAACAGGACACCGCGCGCTACGGACACAGACACGTAGACTCTGCGAACAAGAGTACAAGCATCCTTTTTTACGCCAAACAGTGCACCGCTCTTTAGTAAAAAAAGATGTTAACCCACAAAAATGAATTTTAATCTTGTAACTATTCACACGGCAAATCTCGATCCGGATCGCCATCCACCGCTCTCTCCGGATTGAATCAATCGCAATCGCAATCTGGATCTGATGTTTACACACCAAAAAACATCAGGATGGCAAACCGGATATACGCTTCGATCCCGGTCGCGATCCTGATATTTCGGTTGGGCGGTGTATACAAGATATATATACAATTTCCCGCGTCATTAATGGCAATACGATTCCCACAATCAAGAATCAATGACCTAACATACCCTGGCATGTACAAGAAGAACAATATCGACAAGGAATAATAAACTGTTCCCAAATCCTTGATTATTATTGATCAGAAAGTTAGTGAGGATTCTCCATATCTGCACTTTTAATGTGGCTCCACACAGTTTCTTGAAAAATGGAAACTACAAGTTTGAGAGTCCAAAACACGTGCATAAACAATTCGGAAAAAGAATAAAACTAAATGTTATGCATAGTTAAACAGTCTGACAATCAAAAACTGTTACCAAATAAATAGCAACAGTTGTTGCTATGGCAGCAATGACGTTTCAAAATGGCTGCCAATTACCCTTCAAACTAATTTAATTCGAAAAAAACTTTGGTGACCCCCAATTTTTTTTTCATTAAAAATTTTCTTGCAGTATGAGTAATCAGTAGGCCGATTTTAAAAAAGTTCTGTAGAATAAATAAAAAATTTTTCCGGAAATATCATGTTTGTTAATTTTTAAAAAATTTCGTTATACAGAATTTTTTTTAAATCGGCCTATTGATTACTCATACTTCAAGAAAAAACTTTTAAAGAAAAAAAAATTGGTGGTCACCAAAGTTTTTTTCGATGTTGCTATGGCAACAATGACGTTTCAAAATGGCTGCCAGTTACCCTTTTTTATTTGGTAACAGTTTTTGATTGTCAGACTGTTTAACTATGCATAACATTTAGTTTTACTCTTTTCACGAATTGTTTAATCACGTGTTTTGGGCCCTCAAACGTGTATTTTCCGTTTTTCAAGAAACTGTATGGAGCCACCTTAATCGTATTTGCCGCGTGATTGCCAACACATATATGTTATTTACCGGCTGGGAGGTCCGTATAGAGAAATATTTCCCGAGGTCTCAAAAACTGCCCGAGGCCGGAGGCCGAGGGTCGTTTTTGAGACCGAGGGAAATATTTCTCTATACGGACCGACCAAAACGGTAAATAACATATTTTTTTTTTTTATTAATCGTACGATTTATAATTTACATAATTAGGTAAATTAACATAATTGAATTGCGTAATCGAGATGACATTCACGTGATATTCAAAAGTCCAAAGTTTATCGTTCGACAGTAAACAACTGCCGACATGCAGTCTGACAGGGAAGCTTGGAACCTCTTTTGTGATAAAAAAATCAGTCAAAACCTGAATATCTAGTTACGAAGGGAAGTCAGAATGCAGTCCTAGTGTTTTTAAAGTTTAGTTGATAAAGATTCTTCGTCGTTCTTCTTCGTCGCTTGCTCGTTTTTGGCTGTTCGCTTGGGGAATCGCTTTCAATACTCGGCTGACTTCATGGAAATTGAAAGTGGGTCGTTCGAGTTTGAAGACGGAAATGCTTGTAGTATTAAAGCCATTTGTAACTTTTTTCAAAGACATGATACGATGAGGTTGGCATGTGGAAAATATTTGACTAAAGGGTAAAGACTTGTAGCGGTTTTGTTGAGTATAGTTGGACAACAGAAGAATGACAGTTTAGTATCAAAAGGTTTCAGCTTTTCTGTCTTCTCGTGGTATGTTTTTTTTATATATACTTCTATATAGTTTCATTTAGTGATTCAAAATACTGTGTTCACAAGTTTATGTATGTTTTGCATACCGTTTTAAACTGTTTTCATACGTCGTTGAGCAAAAATACTTTAAAACTTTATAAATGTCGCTCGTAAATTTTGCTTTGTCATAGTTTTCCCAGCGTTTCTTTTAAAATTCGCTGTTTTCACACGCAGTTGTCAAAACCATTTGCATAATAAAACTCATTTGCATCCCCGTAGCTCTCTGCTAAATATATTTGTTCTGTGGCAAGCGAAATAGTTATAAAAATCGATCAATTTTAAATGACAGAGTGTAAAACTTTGTTGGTTTGGTTTTGAAATTCACAGCGGTCCGTATCGGGGTCCGTATCGTGTGATACGGACCGCTCGCTAAGCCATTCAGAGCGCGCGAATCAGATGGATACCGGACCGCAAAAAAATAAACAATGCTATTAACTGAAATTTCTGGAGGTACTACACGTAGAAAAATAAACCTATTATGTATGTGCTGACGTGAACCTGTCCAGGTAGGCAAACCAGAGAAAAGGGCGAGAAATTGTCTAAATTGTGCTTTTTGAGTTAACGGTTTTTGGTCCTGAGGGAGTGATTTTCTTCACATTTTCAACTAAAAATATATAATAAAACAATTATTGAATTCAACGTTTTTGATATAAAAAATATTAAGGTTTAAAACCACATCATCAGCCTCAGAATTCGGGAACATAACACAGACCTCGACCTTGATAAATCATGAATCCTTGACATAAAAAAAAATCTCAACCAAAAACTGGTTGGTATATGTAGAAGCCAGATACCTTAAGTTTTTCCCAGACGTCTTCATTTCGATGACACATTCGGGATATCAGTTGTGAAAATGCGGTGAAAAATTGATACGCTGGCAATCTTTCGGTAAGGTCATTGATTATCTGAAATTAAAGTTCATATATTTCAGCGCCAGGTTATAGAATTAATAAAAAAAACACATTAAAATATATTTAGGAAAAGATAAAACACTCTAGCCGGGTACGTTTTATTACCCGAGCCACCTATGGTAAGGCACAGGTATTAAGAGTGTAATTTTAAGACCAAACCAGTAAAGTCACGATGTTGCATTTTCAATAATTACTACTTATGCTCGAAATTTTCCTCCAACAGAAATCCCTACACCATGAGGGGTGTTCTTAGTCTTTTTGGATGTCACAAATCGGCAAAAATTGCGCAATCCTTAATTGCAATGTATTCAGGCCGGTGCATCAACAAAATAAAAATTAATTATCATAAAAACGTTAGTGGTGCATTTGTTCGTTTGTACTTCGGTTAATCCATCCTTGTTTAATTCAATGTGTGTCTAATTGTATGATTGGTTAACCAGTTTTGTGCTGATTAGAGAATTACAATATTTCTTATAATTACCAAGTATACCAAAACTTTATCTTTTCACTTCCGTCCGTCCGTCCGTCATTCCGTCTGTTTGTCTCTATTTCTGTCTATCTGTCTATCTATCTATCTATCTATCTATCTATCTATCTATCTATCTATCTATCTATCTATCTATCTATCTATCTATCTATCTATCTATCTATCTATCTATCTATCTATCTATCTATCTGTCTGTCTGTCTGTCTGTCTGTCTGTCTGTCTGTCTGTCTGTCTGTCTGTCTGTCTGTCTGTCTGTCTGTCTGTCTGTCTGTCTGTCTGTCTGTCTGTCTGTCTGTCTGTCTGTCTGTCTGTTTGTCTGTCTGTCCTTCTTAGTAGAACCCAAATTTAGTGTTTTTTAAATTTAATTTTTTTTTAATAATTTAAGTGCACCAAAACATGATTGTCACTAACTGTATTTAGCGAAGAAAGTCTTTGATGCATTGCAGATCGATCAGATTTTCCTTGTTTTCCTAAATAAATTCAAAACCAAAAATATAGTTTTAGCCTGTGTGCAGCCGCCCTTCCCCCTCCCGGAAATAATGCCGTACACGTAAGATTACAGTCAAATTTCTACTTATAATAATATACATGAACACCACTTCTAAGCGGACACCTCCTAACCTGATTGACGAAGTTGATGTTAAATTCCTATATTACGGTCTAGAGGATAATTTCTCGGTCCAGAAGGTGCCCGCTTACACGAGGTTATGTTTGATTACATTTTTTAAACAAATATATACAAAATAATTCTAAAAATACTAGTTAGTATTCTGCCATTTATAAACTTTCAGCAGCACGTACCTTGGTCTTGAACGTTAGCTCCGAAATCAAGCCAGAACTGAAAAATCTTAGGAACCGATTGGTAAATGAACTTATTTCCGTATTGCAGTGAATCGCCATAGTGCTTCATCACGAAAGGCAAAAAATCTCTGTGGTTTTAAAGTAAAACAATTGTTTTATAAGACTATGTTTTTTAATTTAAGAAAAGTATAGTAATGATGATGACAATGGTAATAGATGGTAAGGATAAAGAGGACGACAACGACGAAGATGATGACTTTGATAAAGATGAAGACGATGATTATGATAATGTAATGATGATGATGACGACGATGATCATACTGATGATGATGACAATAATGATAATGATGACAATATGAAGTGATAATGATGATAAAAATGGTGATAAAGATAATGGTAGTAATGATGACGACGTTGATGATGATGATGATGATGATGATGATGGTGATGATGACGATGATGATAATAATAATAATAATAATAATAATAATAATAATAATAATAATAATAATAATAACAACAATAGTAATAATAATAATAATAATAAATAATAATAATAAATAATAATAATAATAATAATAATAATAATAATAATAATAATAATAATAATAATAATTTATAATTTATAATTTATTAAATTTATATTGCGCATTATCTATCTTACAATTTTAAAATGCACATTACAATCGCGGTTGGCAATGATTACAGCTAAGACCTAGGTGTTGGTTTTGCGGAGGGAGGAAAACCAGAGAGCCCGGCTTAAAACCCGGCCCTCGAACCACAGGAGAGACCAACTAAATCTACTCACATGAGTCTCAAGCTCGAGAACAGTGCTATTCCCAGACGGTCACCCATCCAAGTACTAACCCCGTCCAAGCGGGCTTAACTATTGGTGAGAGGCAGCACGCAATCAGCACACGCCAACCGTGCTTCCCCTATTAACGTATTATTAATAACAATAATAATAATAATTTATGCCGGATGTGTGGTGAGAAAGGGGAGACAGTGATGGTGATGATAATAACAACATAATAATAATAATAATAATAATAATAATAATAATAATAATAATAATAATAATAATAATAATAATAATAATAATAATAATAATAATAATAATAATAATAATAATAATAATAATAATAGTAATAATAATTTTATTTAGAATTTAAATACTTAGTACACTTTTTCAATATTGTCAATCAATTAATGTCAGTTAGTTCAATTAAAAATATAGAAAATCCGTTCAAATATTAAATTAGTTAAAATGTACATCAAAAGCTAAAAAATACAGTTTCATTCAGAAAAAAACTTTAACTTACAATAATTGGTTCATGCCCAGTGTAAGAGACACAACTGACGTCATCAAGAGCGTGCCAATGTGCGACACAGCCCACCTTATCATTTTGATGTGTGTGTATATGTATATATATATATATATATATATATATACATGCATATGATCTCTGGCCCGCAGGATCGCTAGATCTTTAGATCGCTGGAGCGCTGGATCGCTGGATCGCTGGATCGCTGGATCTCTGGAGCGCTGGATCGCTGGATTGCTGGATCGCTGGATATATCTCTGGATTGGTCGCGCGCCTCGGGTGGTTTCTGAGTCTGGGACCAAATAGGTTCACGTGGTCATTTTATTTGTCTTTCTGTCACCGCAAGGTTAAAAACATGACGTGCGAAAGCGAAGTAAAAAGTATTTCGGATTTAGAAAGCGAATTATCGAAAATAGAAATCAACTGGGATGAAATATCCGAAGTCACAACGTACAGATGGATGTCGACGTTGGCAAAGAGTCGTGGAACAACTGCAGAACTATTGCTTTGCAGTGCGTTGGCTTCAACAAGTGCCATGCTTGGCAAGACCACCGTTAAATTGTTTCAACATTTTAACGAATATGCCAATTTATTTCTAATAGCTCTTGCCCCTTCTGGAGCAGACAAAACACCGGCCTGTATCACCGGTTCCGTTCGCCCAATCGTCAACCATGTGGAAGACAAGGCCAAAACAAGTGTTCTTGTCGATGACACCACGTGCAATGGCTTATTTAATTTTTACAACGCGACGAAGAAGGTAACGCCACTGCTTTGCGTCGATGAAGCGTACCCGCTCCTTAAAACCGTGTCAAATCCAACCAAGACACGCTCTCATACCTCCCTTAGCATGGAAAGACTATGTAAACTGTATGACGGCGATTATTGGTATTGCGTGAAAGGAAACAAAGGAGAAAGAGACGGAGTTCCTTCTGCGCGTTTGTCGTTGTTGGCCTTCACGACGCCTAATTTATTCTTGCCGGATGTGTGGCCTAGAATCGTCGAAGCCAGAAATGGATTGGCTGATAGATTTTTAGTATTTTACCAGTCCAAAAGGTATTTGCAGCTCGAAGAAATCGAACGAGCGTCGACGGAGCTTGAAGAATTTAGTTTAAAGTCACTCGATACTGTCTTCGAGCAGATGTACGCGGAACATAACGGCGAAGAAGTCATCCAGTATTCTCTGTCCGTGGACGCGAAAGATGCGTTCTTCCGTTACTCAAAGAAAGAAACCTCCGCAGAAGAAAATCAACCGTTAGCGTCGACAAACATTGGACGGCGAAAGTTCGTCTAAAAAAGTGAAGAATGGCCTAAAACTGACCTTGGTGATGCACGTTCTTTACGACCGGCTACAAAAGGGATTAACTCAACAACTTGGCCCGACGAGAAGGACGATTTCAGAGCACACATTGGAAATGGCCCTGGCTCTAAACGAAACCTTTCACACGTGCAAGGGGATTTCAGAACTGGTAAGATTTTTTTGTTTTTTTTAACAATAATTATCTGTAAAGAATACTGTTGATGAGTGCGTATCCACGGGATATCAATTGCGCAAAAATTATATATGTAGATTCATAATTATATTATAATAGGCTCTGTTTACATAAAGGTATGGTTACCCTTTTAGAAGGGTCACCCTAATATTTGAATGCTTACATTTGGCTATTGCCTTCTTTCATTTACATGAGTGGTCTGTAGCAATGCATTGCTACACAATGTTCTGTCATTTGCCTTAAATTTTTAATAGAAGGGTTACTTTTAGCTGGGTCATATTAACAGTTTATTATTAAAACTATTATAAAGTTTAAAATGTATTGTCAACACACAACACTGATTCCCTCGAATAATCCCAGTAAAAATGCATTTCAGTTAAGGCTGTCGTCGAAACAACACGGAAAAGTTATCTTATTTTTAATTGGTCTAGAGGACTCATTTTCCACCACCTGGCTACTAAACCATAGAAATAAAAAAATACAAAATCTTATCCCTTTTGAGCAACTGTTCACCGGTTTACTGTGAAATGATTATTTCACATTTGGGATATATAACGGGTCTCTTATTTCAAATGTAGGTGAAAAGGAGGGGTGCTTATTTAATAGCTTATAACAAATTATAAGTATCTAGTATCTGAATTCTGAAGGCACTTAAATTGAAAAAGTAATTTATCAACTGTCTGATTTACACCGAATATATTTTCACCTGGTTATGCATTCTTAATTAATACCCATAATATTTATATTATTGTGTAAACGTCATATTTTTAGTGTTGTAGCATCAAAAATCCCTCAACTGTTGCTCGGGTTGGCGTATGTGAAGAGGATATTGCAAAAGCTGTTCTGGTTTCTCCAGGTCCTTTCTGTACTGTAAAGAGGATCTACAACAGCTTCTCATCAAAAAGAAGGCCACGTCCAGATACCGTCAAGCAGATAATGGAAAATCTGCAATCAGAGGGCCTAGGAGCTGTCAATGTGGTAAATAGGTCAGCAACCTTTTACAAAGCACTACCAAATGTGCTTGATGCAACCAAGCTCGCAAAATACCAGGTGACAGAAGAACTAAGTAGGCAATGTTTTTTGAAAAAGGATCCAAAGTTGAGTGACACACGAAGGGAGGCATTGCTTCAAAACCACCCACACAAAGAGGCACTTAACCAGTTTTTGGAGGGACAGGAATAAACTTAGATGAAAACATTGCTACGTTTTGGCTACATGGCATTTCAGTGATTTTGTGTTACTTGTTAACATGTTGTATGTTATGTTGCTCTATTTTTTATCAAGTAATTACTAAACTAAGGACTACATTTGAACAACAGACCAAAGTGTGCAATATTATAAGTTTTAGTTACAGTAATTTGCAAGTTTATTGTTATTCAGCTGTATGTAGTTATTATAATCAATATGATGACATGGGGGAAATTAGGAATTAGATGTCCCCTAAAGTTGAGGGAGGATTTGCGTGGAAGTCCTGAGGGCAAAGTCTGAGGTACTTCAAGAAATCCCCCCGAGGTTTAAGAATATAATGATCTATTCACCAATTTCCCAAAATGTCATGGTATTAGTTTGTAATACCATGATCGCCGAGGTAACATAATAAACTTAATGCATTTCTTTGTTGCGTAAAAGATAATTGTTTGGATGTTAGGATTTAGGAATAAATAAGATTCAATTCATGATAAGAGCAAAAAAAGATCACCTCGGTTTCTTTTGTTCTGACTGGGAATTTAATCTCTAATTTTCCTTCAAACAAGGGCGATTTATAATTTTGCTCTCTAACAGGGCAATTTACTACAAATTTCTAATTTTCCCCTCATAAGCATGCATGACCAAACATTCAAACAATACTTATTTACACAACAAAGAAATAACTAATACCATGACATGAGGAAAATTGTGATTAAATCATAAATGTCCCCCCAAGGCTTGGGAGGATTTGTGAAAGACCCTTGGGCTTTGCCCTTGTGTTTCCCTTTAAATTCTCTCATGTCATGGTATTACTTATAATTAATTTTTCAAATTTTACAAGAAATAAGATGATTGATTTTGCTACTGTATCCCAAGATGCATTGCCTACTTAAGTGAATTTCACATGCACACATTCCACTACACTATTGTACATTTCAGGTAAACATGAAAATTATTCAGTGAGCTGATCATCATATTATGTAATTCCCTATTTTTACTAGCACTACTCAAGTTATTATAATTTACAAGTCAGAGAATGAAGTACAAGCAACAACTTAAAATAACTAAAACAATAACAGAACCAGTAGTCTTATTAAAAATTATGTACATTCATATGGAAAGCCAATGAGTTATATTAAAATGTCAACTTTGTAAAATGTCAACTAAACATTGAGTCAAACATGAACCATGCTAAAAGTGTTGCTTACAAGATTTATTATGATTCAGCATAAACTTCCTTTCTAAATGACATGTAGTAGTTTAAAATTAATTAAAGCTTTTAGTGAACCAAAAACACCAGAACCTTTATTTGGTACTATATACAGTAGGTACAAGTAAATACAAATTGCTCACCATCAGTTATCCTTGGTTGTTTCCACACAGCTGAACCATGGAATCTATACGAAATTTACACAAGTTTATTCCGTACATAACTAAAATACTGTACCAATTGAATAGCAGTCTCCAGTAGAATATGACCGCTATTGTAAACTGTACGTAAACAGATATTTATAATAGTGAGCTTAGGGTCTCTGTGCTCAACCAAAATGGAAGTTTTACAAGACGATTCTACCAAATATTTTAGTTGCACATAGGATAAAATTGTGTAAATTTTGTAGCAATTCCATAGTTCAGCAGTAAAATGAAAACCATCAAGGATAACTGACAGCGAGCAAACTTATATTTCCTTGTAACTACATGTATGCAGTATAGAACTACGTCATTAGCACTGCAAATTAAATTTACTTTTTTAGTATCTAACAAACAGCTTCAACAGTGAACTAGTAAATAGAGAAATTACCACGTTAAAGTAGAGCTCACAAATCACACTTTTAGCTTGACTCGAGTTTGACTTCAATTGTGGCTAACTTAAACAGGGTCTTGAAATTGACCAGTTTAATTACCTAACTCTAACCCACTTCAGTGTGGATTTTGACAGTCCCTATTAAAATACTCAATGACAGTGACTGATCATGTGTGTTCTGAGTCAACAGGGTTGATATTGATGTTTGGTTGCAAAAAGGTTATGTACAGAGAAGAAAATATATTAGCAGACTCAGACTGCTTCTCATTATTTTTTGTATTGACAAACTTTATAGTGGATCTGACATCTGTCCGACACAAGCTAAACTGTTAAAATCCAGACTGTGAACCTACATGTAAAGTAACAATGCTGAAAAGAGGTTGATAATCAAGTATTACAAGAGTAAAAATGCTGTTAAAAACGAATAAATGCTGTATGTCTTGTTTACCCTTCTACTGTAAGTTCAACTTTTCTTGCTCTTCTACTAATGTGTCAAATACTCGCTTGCTTTTTTGGAGTGTACTTACTTTTTGAATAATTTGCTGCAATGATTTAGAAGTCAAGTGCTTCGAAAATTCTGTCTTTTGAACGATTTTAACAACCCCATTAAATTCTATAAAAATATCATCTGGTGTCAACACCACTTTTGATGAAAATAGATTGAGAATGTGTAATAAAATAAGTTCTTCAAATAAAGTCCAATGGTTAATACCAGGGTTCCCTCCAGTTTTGTCCCAATACATCTTACCAGAACTATTCTTGGTGCTCATTTCATGCTTCCTTCTTTTTCGAGTTCCAGTCGCCTCGGGTGTATTGGTCAATGGACTTCTTTTGCCAAATAGATTATTGCAATTCAAACAATTGCAACTGTCACTGCAGCCACAAGCCTTCTGGAAACAAAGACATCCACTTTTAAATTCATGACAGGAAAGAAAGTTTTTTTTCTTCTTTTTCGCTCCTTGTCCACATCTACAAATAACTGAATTCTCAGGAGTTGTACCACCAGTGTCTGCAGATACATGAAAAGCAGCTGCATCCTTTGATTGAACAATAGCTACTGCATCATAATGACCACCGAATGATGGATGCATCATATGCTAGTTTTAGTGGTTCTGTGCTAAGTGTTCTCCCCCGAGGAATTAATGGAACAGCTGGAAGATACTCCATGCCAGAATATATAATTATTGGGATGCCTAATAGATTTGCTGTTGCCAAGGGCATACAGTCGCCAAGGGAAGATGAAAAATGCCCATCTTGCAGAAAGGTATTTGCTTGTTCAGTAAAGGTAGTTTCATCATTCAAGACAAAAGGAGAATATTCGTCGGGGTATAATAACCACTCTTGTACAACTAACTTCCTTAGTGTTGCTGACATTTCTGGAATAGGTAACTTTAAGAGACCAAGATTTTCCGAGTGATCTATAGCCGCTGGTGTTACAGTATTGTTTAAAATTTGTTGTTGAATACTAACTGCTATTGAAGTGAAGAAGCAATTTCCATCTGCTAGTACGCTAATCTTTTTTAGGCCATGTGTGGAAAGTGCTGAATTCAAATGTAGTAACTGATCACTACAGTTTCTTGATTGATGCAGTAGATGTAAAGCATTTTTGAAGTAAATACCATGGTGTGGATTAAACAAACTTTCAGGTTGAGCTTCATGCAAATGATTGTATATACCAACCATATCTGATGTTTGTTGAATAATTTTTTCGATGCTATCTTTCTTAAGTACTGGAACTCCTGACTTTTTTGTACTTTCGTTACCTTCACTATCATAGCTAGAGTCAGTTTCATCAGATGAGCGAATTAATAGTTGTGGTAAGAGTATCAGCAAATTTCTTCAGCATTGTGTTGTCAGTTGTTTCAAGTGCGAGATTGTTGAAATCATGTAGGGAATTGCCAGGTTCTGTCCCAAAGTTATGGAATGTCCTATCTCTATTGTTGTCATTAACGTCTCCATAGAACCCAATATGTTTAATCAAAGGCATTTTTTTCTCATTACATTCTTTGGACAGGCGTTGCTCATTCCATCGGTAAAAAAATGTGCCGAGAAGTGCCACAGCTAGCTGAATGCCAATTCGTGAATTTGCAATAGACTTGTTGAGGGTTTTATGCAACACTTCATTACGATGGGTACCTCCAGATGGTGGAATATTAGATAGGCATTCTACAACGATATGTTTTCGTAAATTTTCTATCTTTTTAACAGCAGCAACAGGGAGGACAAGCACATTATCAACTTTAACACAGCTCCATTGTTTCATACACATATCAATATTCTTTATGATAATTTCAGGTGAGCGTGTATCCATTGTTCTAACTCGTCCTCTGTCTTCAGGACTCCTTATGATGAGCCGTAAATCATTCCTCATATTTCACCGCATTTGTTTTAGAATAGATTCTTTCTTACCTCTCTTCGGAATTTTTTTAACAATTCTTTGTATTACATGAAAAGTGTCCAGTTTAACTTGTACAGAGGGAAATATATGCTGTAATTTCTTACTCCAATGGCAGCAATTGTCCAAAAAAATAAACTGAACTGTCTCTTGATGACTATCCAATCTCTCTTTTAACTCTTGCACAAGGTGTTCAACAGCATCAAATGCAGTTCCTTTGCACAATCGCCATGATAGAACAACACCATTTTCATTCATGATAAGAAAGAGGGTATCATACACTTTGATCCAGGACTTATTCCACCAAAATCCAACATTGGCTGCCACTTTAAAAGTATGATCACAACTTAACCATTTTCTTGCCGTCATTTGACACATTCTTCGACTACACAAAATTTCATTTTCAAAATAATCCTTTACAATGCAAGCTGTGATTATCTTTGCACCAGGTCTATTGTGTTTGTGATTGAATGGAGGGAAAATAACTGATTGCTTCAAATTATTGTTATCACCAGAAATGGCAAAATGCATTCTTAGTCGTTCCTGGTATATTTCTCTCTTCCTCACATATGCCGTGAACAGTGTCTGGTACCAAAGGACCTGTATTTCTGAAGTTGATAATCCGGTTTGCATATGTGTATTAATAAAGTCATAAGGCTCTATTGTTATACCTCCTTTATGAAAGAGCATAAAACCTGGAGTAAGCAAACCTTTCAGCTGTGACAAAATATCAGGGTCATGAGCTATTATCTGATGTCTATAACGACAAGAATATACTCTGCTAACAACAAGCACGTCGTTTTTTAGGCCATAAATCTTTCTTGGTAAATCATGCTGCTTTTCTCCGTCCTTCCACCTTGTTGCTTTAAGACGTTCTGACGTAGAACATGTTGGACAATTTAAAGGCAAACGAGGAAAAAGCATCATAGGATCCCAAATTATTAAATCTTCCACCAATAATCCCTGAGGTTCTAGGTAAAATACTCCACCAATGGGATTGTCAGTCGGCCCAAAAGTAAAACTTCCGTAGCTTAAAACGACAGGAGACATGAAATGCACAATGTAGGGAGATTTGTTCAAACGCGACAATACATGTCGAATAAACCTCTTTGAGATTTGAGAAATACCACGTTCTTCCCCAGTCGTCGCAACACCGAGTATAAGATTTAATAAAATAGATATCGTACAAGCTGTCTTTATCGCAACATTCAAGAACGCCATGTTGGATACCTCTCCTTGCGAATGACAATTGCCCCCACCCCCACCCCCTTGATAAAATTATGCGAAGATCCAGCGATCCAGCGATCCAGCGATCCAGCGATCCAGCGATCCAGCGATCCTGCGATCCAGCGATCCAGCGATCCAGCGATCCAGCGATCCAGCGATCCAGCGATCCAGCGATCCTGCGATCTAAAGATCCAGCAGCGATCCAGAGTTCTAGAGATCCAGCGATCTAAAGATCTAGCGATCCTGCGGGCCAGGGATCATATGTATATATATATATATATACACACACACACACACACACACACACACACACACACACACACACACACACACACACACACACACGCACACATATATATAAGTGAGTTTTGGTTCACGAAATGTTAGAGAGTGCTCAATACCATATATAGATAGAGCAAAATACAAAGTATGAAGTATAGTTTTACCTTAAAGTCTTCGCTACCAGAGGTTTCACCCTAAACGGGATCATCAGGCGATCGCTGATGATGATCCCGTTTAGGGTGAAACCTCTGGTAGCGAAGACTTTAAGGTAAAACTATACTTCATACTTTGTATATATATATATATACATACACACACACATCAAAATGATAAGGTGGGCTAATAATAATAATAATTTAAATTTTTTTTTTTTTAATAATAATAGTAATAATTTATTAAAATAATCTTCTTTACAGTATACTATTTACAATTTTACCCATTGTAAAGTTCTGTAGGCTAACTGTTATATATATATATATATATATATATATAACTATAGTTACACTAATAGTACATTTTAAAAATAAATAGAAAGAAAAAAGACAAAAAAATAATAATAATAATAAATCAAATAAATAAATAAATAAAAAAATAAAAAAATAAATATTTAATTAAAAATTTACGTATAAGATAATCGACTTTCTACAATACTAAGTTCAATGTTCGTGTTCGTATTCGGACTTCGATGTGATGACGCTCTCGAGCCTCTGATACATGAAATAGTGGACCTAAGTAGAGCAAATGAGAGGGAGCATCGCATCAAGGCTAGAGCAGTGCTGTATTCCGTTTTTCGTTTCATGGCCAATAGTTCGGCTAACCGTTTGTATGCTATCGTTGTTTCTTTGCTGGAGTCCTCCTGTTGTTGCAAAAACCAAAGGTGTAAAGGAGGCATGCTCGATTTTTCTAATCCTATCGCCGTATTCTCTCTTCTTTGCTTGTTCCTGTCTTCGGAATAAAGCAGTAATGCTTGTGTCGCGATAGCTTGGCGCGTTTGGATGAAACACCCTCCCGCCAAAAAAGGCGCTTTGCTGTCGACACCAAAAGCCTTTTGCTTTGATATCCACCCTGGCTTCTTCTTGCCGATTTGCTGTTCGGGGAAGGATGTTCTCACCAGATAGAGGTTGTAGTTGCGGTTCTTTTTCCGTCTCAGTGCAAACTTCATTCAGCCAATCAGCAGTCAAATCTCGAATTTCATTGTGACGAACAATGGTCATTCCTCCATGGGGTCAGATCATGGCATGATCAGTCGAAAAACTCGCACCACATACACAATAGTGGGCAAGGTTTTTCAACTGCCATCCATATCTGAAGCTAAGGGCATCACGAAACTCGCCCTTGTTTAGGTTGAAACCCTGATCTTTCAATGGTAGTATAGTTAACCACGACGATGAACCTTTTCCGTTGAGTAAATCCATTACTCGTTGCTTCGTTGTTGGCAGGCTTTCTCTGACTTGTATAGCCACACTCTCATGGTATTGATTCTTCTGTCGACGTAAATTTGATTTTATGTCTTGTAGCTGTGGCTTTCTGTATGATTCTGTCTGGTCAATGATCATCTCTTTCAAAGGTTCAGCAATCTTCTTAGACGCATCAAATTGAATGTTTGCAGATTTAGTTAGATTCACAATGTTGAGTCCCCCGTAGCGTGTCGGTAAGGAGAGTAATTTCCTTTCTTCGAGAGAACATTGTCCTCTGCCAGTAAGGGCTGGTATGAGCTTCTCATTTATGGCATCCTCTATTGGCTGGAATAATTTGCCAACGTCATCAACTGTTCGCATAATATATTGCCATTTTCTCATCATAACATGAGAAAAGGAAGCATACGCTGCGTGTGGGTACATTTCAGCTATTTTAGCAAGATCTAAAATTTCTTCTGCCCATTCTTCTACTTTCTTCGTTACATATTCTTCAACAAAGGTAGTTGTGCCGAGAACTGCGCCGGGTATCTTCTTCCCTTCAGTTGTTATTTCGATACCAGACCCTTCGAACATTTCTGTGGCCTCTTCGCTAAGTTCCGGTTCAACTACCAGTGTGGTTTTACTGGCATTCGGAAAGTATCCAAATCCTGGACCCACAGCTGTGAGGTTTTGCCACCAACTTTTTAATGCACGCAGTCTTCCAGCTGCAGTGGAGTCGTCTGCGAACCATACCTGCTTTGCGTCTGGTTCTTCTCGTCTTAATCTTGTGATCACACTTCCGTGTACTTCATTCCATGGAAAATCGCTCTCATCGGGTAAAGAACTGCTCTCATTATTATTCAATTCTCCAAAATGCCCTTCACTCTGGATATTAGGAATATCCTGCAATTGATCTGTTTCTACTGATGCAGAAAAAGTGCTGCTATTTGCATTTTCAGTTATGCAAATTTCGTCTGAATTCTCCACGATCGCTATTTCGGGGTGTTCAGACTCGCCATTTTCTTGGGAGGCAATACTTTCTTGTTGAACTTGCTCTTCAATTCCACTCGAGGATGATCCCCCAATATCTCTCCGATTTTTCTCATAATAAGCTGCTCTGTCCTGTAAATTCTGAGCTGTTAAACCCAACAATGCATACCCTTTTTCTTCCCACAATCGTTTCATAATCTCCATATAGCCGGTTCTTCCACAACTGGACATGCCATCACAGTTGCTTCTGTATTCATCTAAAGCTCTTTTACAGCAGTCCAATATATCGATTACCATTTGGTCAGTCCATTTTATTCTGCCAGAGGCCTTATCCTTTCTCCTTGGCGGCATTTTTATGATACATATACGTAAAAATGCCCTACCGCCAAGACGCACGTCTATTATGATTATAAATAATAATAATAATAATAATATATAAATAATAATAATAATATATAATAATTATAATATAATATAATAATTATAATAATAATAAATTATAATAATAAATATAATAATAATTATAATGTAATGTAATATAATATAATAATAATTATAATATAATAATTATAATATATAAATAATAATAATAATATATAATATAAATAATTATTATAAATAATAATAAAAATAATAATAATAATAATAAATAAAAATATTATAAATATAGATTTAAATATTTTTCTTTTCCAAATTTAATCTTTAAAAAAATAATAAAAATAATTGGAATAACCTAATTTAGAATTAATGTTAAATAGTCAGAACAAAAAAACAAACAACTAATGGATCCTTGCAAAACCAGTCTCTTTGTCTAAATCAATATCTTTAACATTACAATGTACTCTTCTTATCACTGTAGACCCTCTCAGACATAACAGGGCTGATCGAAGGATTGAAAAGGATATCTTTGCTCTTATCCACGCCATTGTCTTCGAGTACATCTCTCCTTTCTTATTAGCGAGCAGCTCGGCTAATCGACTGTGATATCTAAGAAACTCTTCTCCCATTCCACCAGTTGTTGTAAAGATCAGCGGTGTAAATGTTCCTTGCTCTATATATGTGACCCGTGTGTTATACATACGTTTCTTCTCATTCTCATGCATACGGTAGATCTGTTTAGGATTTAGATCTATATAAGACTCTGCATTTGGGTGACATACCCAGACATCAAAGAATGCAGATCTTTGTCTCCCAAAAACATGCATGTACATCAAGTCGGCGTCCGCTGATTTGTTTGATCCTGGGTTTAGGACTTCACCATTGACTTCTTGCAACACTGGTTCGATCTGCACATCGTTGCACACGGTATTCAGAGTTCAGCTTCCAAATCTCGTAATTCATTGTGGCGTTGAATGATGAACGAGGGGATCGTCTACATATCATTGCATGATCTTGCTAAAGGACTCTCCGCATACACACTTCGATGGGTTATCTTTGAAAGGCCAATCATATCTTAACTTCAATGCATCTCTAATCGCACGCTTGCTTAAAGTAAAGTCCATCTCTGAAATCGGGATAACTATCAACCAGGTAGAGGCTCCTTTCTCTGAGGCAAATTCCAACATTCGCTTCACCTTTTGCGATGCTGAGCTGTTGAGGACTTCAGCTTTTTCGTTTATGACCTCGTTTTTCTCTTTCCGTACGATCTGTTTCAACGTTTGTATTCTGGAATAATCAGGTAGTTCATGCATTTGTGATTGGATTTGTTCCACCAATGGGGCTGTCATATCTTTGTGGACGCTGCGTATTCTTCATCTGCTTCTTGGCATGGGTTCGTGACTCCAAGACCACCCTTTCTCACTGGTAGTGCCAGAATCTCGCGCTCAAGTTGGGTGCATTCGTGGTCTGTCAAAGCTAGTAGGAAGACCTTGGCTATTGCATTCTCTAATGGTTGTATTAGATCTTGAATTTCGGGTAGAGTTCGCAAGAAATATGTCCATCGATGTTTCAGGCCAAAGGTATAAACGGTGTAACTTGCTTGAGGATGTGTTGTTGCAAATTCACCTAACTTGGTCATCTCTTTCATCCATTCTTCAACTTTCTCGTTGACATATTCGGTCAGGTAAGATCTCGATCCAACTACTGCTCCTAGATGTTTCTGTCCTTGCGTTGTGATGTTGATTGCAGTTTCTCCAAAGGTCTCCCTTGCGATTTCTTCATTCTCCGGTTTTACGATTAACCAACATTTCTCATCCTTTGGATAGTAACCATAGTCAGGCCCAGTTTCTGCCAATGTGTCCCACCACCTCTTTAACTGCGTTGTAGATCCTGCTCCACTTGCATCGTCGGCAACCAGCACTGCTTTGTGGAACTTGCAAGATGCAAGTGTGTGATGAGTGGTTGAAGGCTGATTGCGTAGATGGCCATTGACATAGGGTCACCTTGTGTCATAACTTCGGACGATTTGAGTTCCTGGCCTCCAACTATAAACAATCGTGGTGGTAACCTATACGTATTTGTAGCATAGGTCCCAATAGTCGGGCATAGAACTCTGGTGTTGTGGAGAGCAGCAGCTCTATTCAGGGCGTTGAAGGCATTGGGGGCATCGATGAGCAAGATCGCATCTGTGTCATCTGCATGAAATATATTACGCATGGCATGGATTGCAGCTTCACTCCCGGAAGATTGACCTGCACAGACCTGAAGTGAACCACTTGCTTTCATTACATCTGGTTTGACAGAGGTAATGGAAGCAAGTGTGCTATATAATAATAATAATAATAATAATAATAATAATAATAATAATAATAATAATAATAATAATAATAATAATAATAATAATAATAATAATAATAATAATAATAATAATAATAATAATAATAATAATAATAATAATAATAATAATAATAATAATGGAAACTTTATTAAATGTTTTTTCTTTTCTACATATACAATTATAAATCTCGCTTATTAAGGTAATTTACAATTGGCTACTTGAATCACAACTAATAATATATAATAACAACTAATGATAATAATAATAATAACAATAATAATAATAATAATAATAATAATAATAATAATAATAACAATAATAATAACAATAATAATAACAATAATAATAATAATAATAATAATAATAATAATAATAATAATGTGCCGGTTGACAGTTGGGCATATCAATGTTCTTTAGTAAGTCCTTGTTAATTTATAGCCTAAAATTTTCACACCATTTCACTAAAAGCAAGTACTGTATAAGAGATAAAAGAAAACAGTCTTAATGTCACAACCAACTACTTTGGAAAATGGTGGTTTAGTAACGATAAACCTAATACAGCTGATTACTTTAAACACAAATTACTATCTTCTGTGAATCAACAATGCCTGCTAGGACTCATGAACAGAGCTTTAGATTAAGAGTTTTGAAGGCTCAATGCGAAGAAAGACTTAGCACAGACCTGAAGTGAACCACTTGCTTTCATTACATCTGGTTTGACAGAGGTAATGGAAGCAAGTGTGCTATATAATATTAATAATAATAATAATAATAATAATAATAATAATAATAATAATAATAATAATAATAATAATAATAATAATAATAATAATAATAATAATGGAAACTTTATTAAATGTTTTTTCTTTTCTACATATACAATTATAAATCTCGCTTATTAAGGTAATTTACAATTGGCTACTTGAAACACAACTAATAATATATAATAACAACTAATGATAATAATAATAATAATAATAATAATAATAATAATAATAATAATAATGGATGGAAACTTTATTAAATGTCTTTTTAGATAATATACAACTGTAAATCTCGCTTATTTAAGGTAATTTACAATCGGCTACTTGAATCAGCACTAACAATATATAACTAATAACTATATATAACAACATAAAACAAATATACAGTACAATAATTTAAAAAAGTTAGCAGTTCAGGATTTGTCCATTCCTTGTTTCGGCAACAGAATATGTAATAGGTGGTTCTGATTGCGATCGTCGTCATTCTATTAATACAATATTTTTGGTGAGTCTTGTCAAGACTAAGATAATTCAGCATTTCTATGAATGTAGAACATTCTGCTGCAAAGACACCAAGGCAGCTAATCGATAGGTTTACAAATTTAACTGATCTGAATTGTTCACTTTGACTTTGTTCCCTTATCAATTCTGAATATTTGGATTTTTTACGATCGACGTTGTTTTGAAGATTTGGCTCAAAACCAGCAGTCAGTTCAACAATGGCACATTCACGTGGCACAGAAGCCCACAGCTGTTTCGAGTTTCAAATTACCGCGCGCTGTAATTTGCATATATATGCATATATTACCAACTGTTAAGAGAAGCGCCGCGATCCCAGCTTACACAACTGTTAAGCGGCCTCGGCTTTCAGTCAAGCTCATATAAAACAAAAAAAGAGGCGTCAGAGTTGGGCTCCCTGTGCTTGGAGTTGATAGGAGCAAGTCTGGACGGAATCCGTCACCAGTTATTATGGATGGACTTTTATAACCTGGAAGATCAATATAGAGACTTGAACCACTTACTAGGGTCGTTGCGAGAAAGTTCAAGATAGAGTCGTGTCTCCATGTAAATCGTTCCAGGTACGAGTGGCAACCTGCCACTACGTGAAGAAGAGTTTCCGGAGCCAGACAAAGAGAACAATCTGAAGTTGGTGATACACCCCATCTTGCAAGGTTTTTGCGCGTGGGAAGAGAGTTATTCATATATCGTTTTGTAAAATTAAAAATATTTTTCGGGAGGTTGGACTGAGATCGTGCACACCATATTTTC
This sequence comes from Paragorgia papillata, assembly GCA_035771165.1. NCBI lineage: Eukaryota > Metazoa > Cnidaria > Anthozoa > Scleralcyonacea > Coralliidae > Paragorgia > Paragorgia papillata. The sequence goes on along the minus strand of JAWNZC010000399.1, from coordinate 623,598 downwards.
GTAAGCTGGGGAAAGGAGAACTTAGTAATATTGGAGAAAAAGGATCCCTGACAGGTTAAATGGTTATGAAGTCTATCTTCTTGTCCAGAGCGAAAGTCCTTAAGAACTTGCTTGGTGGAGTTATAGACATCATACTGGATATTTGTGCTGTTACTAGTTGACTTCCAGAGTTCATTGATTGCTTGGTTTGGAGATGTTTTAAGAGCTGTACGGAGAACTGTTTGGCATTGGGTGAATTTGACAGATGGAGGACAAATATTAAGACCAAATTTGTTTCTGGTTAGGTAGACAGTACTAAGTGTTCCCGACACAGGTATTTCAAGCCATTTACGAATATAACTGTTCGGTATAGAATCAATGTTCTCTGAAATCCAAGTTTTTGATAAAGTAGTAACAGTAAAATGCCAGGATATTTTGAATAAAACATAGCGACTGTACAAGAGGATTTTATTTTTTGGATGTAGTGGCTTGGAATCAATATCAGTCGTTAGTTTGCCAATGAGGGAGGTAAGTTCAGACTTGTGTTGTTGATCGGATTGAATTTAAAATGGCTCTTCAAATGTTCATTAAGTCTGGATTTGTTCAATCCTTGTTTCTACAACAAAATATATAGTACGTTGTTCTAATGGCGATAGACATTATTTTCTTAATACAAAAATTTTGGTGTTTTTTATCAAGACCTAGATCGTTTAACATCTCCAAAAATGTACGACATTCTTTTGAGAAAACACCTAAGGAACTGATTGATAAATCTACAAATTTGACAGTTTTAAAATGTTCCTTTTGCTGTGTAATTACATCCCTGTATCTTGCTCTTTTACGATCAACGTTAGTTTGGAGATTAGATTCATATCCGACGGAGAGTTCAAGGATATAGAGACAATCAGTGGAAATGGAAAGAAGCACATCTGGGCGATACGTTTCACCAGTTATTATTGATGGGCACTTATATTCAGGAAGATCAACGAAGAGATTAGAGTTGTTGACAGGTTGTAGTGTTTTTGCAATAAAGTTGAGAACAGAGTCACGTCTCCATGTAAATCGTGGAAGGTACGATTGGCATCCAGCAACTACACGTAGGAGGGTTTCAGGGTTTAAGCAGCAGGAGCAATCAGAGTTCGACATTATTCCCCATTTAGTAAGGTTTTTGCGGGTGGGAAGAGAGTTATTGATGTAACGGATGGTAAAGTTATAAATGTTCTTTGGTAAGTTTGATTGAGATTTAGACCATATACTGTTTAGTTTCGACAGTGAGAACTTGATGACATTAGAGAAGAAGGTAACCTGAACGTCAGGCCTTTATTTGTTCCCGCCTTCCGCTGAACCCGGCAGCGCGGGCAGAGGTGCGGGCGAGCGAGAATGCGAGAAAAATAAAGGCCTGAGGAAACTCTTAACAAAACTGTCTTCCGCCCACTTTGCTATTTTTAAACATGAACGGGTATGATTGATATGAGTTGTCAAAAGAACAAAGTGTATGTTTTGATTTCATCCCACAGAAATATATAGTCTTTCTCCGCGTCTGGTTTTAGTCCAGACCAGTCTAGGTAGACTTGCAATAAATACACGAGCTCGAATTGAAGGCTTTTGTCCATGGTATCTAGACCCGATCTAGAGAAGAAGTCGAAGAATTGGAAAATATGATAAGAAACCGAGAAATTTGACAATTTGGGAGTATACATATATATTGATTCAAAATTCCAACATAATAAAAGATAAACACGATTTGATAGCCGCCTTGATATAGTTTCGACTAAATTAATAAAATATATAATTTTGTAGCACAGGCTAGAACGTTGGAGAAAAGGATCGACTGGATATTGATGTTTTATATTAAAAACAAACGCAATAGTTTGGGAATTATTTTATACAGTTTTATAATTTAAATTTTAGAATGCAGGTAGGCCATTTAATATATTGATTCTTAATTATAAACACGTCTCAACCGTATAAACTCAGTCATCCACATAGTGACTAACTGTTCCGAGATTCCCGTTTTGTAACTTACGGGTCCACTTTAATTTCTGACAACCATTGTTTAGCACTACCATTAACAACTTGGACTTTCGCATCGGCTTTGCCTTCAGTAGCCATCGTCCCTGATCATCGAACGAAGGACCCAAGTAGACTGCTTTTCGCAAGGTCTCCACCTGCTACAACGAAATTCCTCACCGTGCCATGTTGAAGTCGATGAAGTTCAGAGAACACAAATGGCAATATCTGATATATCAGACTTTTACCAAAACCAGTGGGCAAAACAGCAAAGACATCTTGGCTGTCAACAGCGAGCTTTCGAATGCACGTCGTTTGTTCTGGTTTCAAAGACTCATAGCCGAAATGTGTCAATGAATTTAACAAAGCGGTTTAAAAAAATCCTCCTATGGTTTGATTTTCCGACATAATAAATTATTAAATGAATGAATTGGTCACAGAAATGTACACGATAAACACATTCGAGAAATGGGGATGACCTTGTCACGGTGTGCACCTTGACGGTGCACCTTTGAGCAGTTGTTTATCCGAATGAACCAATCAAAATCCTTACTTCAATTAGTCAGCCAATCAGAGCTCCCGTCCATGAGATGGACGGAGTCCCCACAGTTTTGTTAAGAGTTTCCTCAGGCCTTTATTTTTCTCGCCTTCTCGCTCGCCCGCACCTCTGCCCGCGCTGCCGGGTTTAGCGGAAGGCGGGAACAAATAAAGGCCTGATATTCAGGTTAAGAAGAAGTTTGTTCTCTTTTCTGGAGTTGAAACTTTTAAGAACTTCCTTTGTCGAGGTGTAAACGTCATATTGAATGTTTGTATGGTCACATGTTGATTTCCAGAGATCTTTTATGGAATCATTTGGAGAGTTTCTTAAGGCGTTACGAAGAACTGTTTGGCACTGAGTAAACTTGATAGATGGAGGGTAGATATTTAGACCAAACTTGTTACTGGTAAGGTATACATTACTTAAAGTTCCTGATACAGGTATTTCAAGCCAATTCCATATGTATTTGTTAACTTTTGAATCCATGTTTTCAGAGACCCAGGTTTTTGATAAGGCAGCAACCGTAAAATGCCAGGAGAATTTGGATAAGAGGTAACGACTATAAAGTAGAAGTTTGTTTTTCGGGTGTAGAGGTTTAAGATCAATTTCAGACATATAACATCTTCAAGGAGAGTGATTAGCTCTTGTTTGTGCTTTTTGTTGGACATACTGAAGTCAAAGTATTTTCCTACGTATCGGAACGAGTCTCCAATTTTAGTGGCAGGTATCAATTTATTGTTAATCAGAAGTTTTGGTAAATATTGAATTGATTTTGTTAGACTTTTCTTAATACCAAATGTATACTACACTTATCAACTCTAACAATCATGTTGGACTATTGACATCCGATCGAGAAACGATTTAAAAGATGTTGATTTTCTGAATCTTGACCACTTATTATCGCAGCATCATCAGCAAACTGGAACCAATGGATTGGGTTTAAAAATTTTGTGATGAAACCAAATTGCCGGTATTTATCAGCTTTTAGGTGTTGAATAAATGTATTTAATTATTGAAAAGTAGAGGACTAAGACAGTCTCCATGAAGCACTCCGTGGCCAACAGTTATGAATGGAGTAAAGAATTCTGATGTTATAATTGCACTATTGAAGTTATATATCATACACGAGGAGGAGTGTTTATAAAATAACATTTATACTACGCGAGCTCTGATTGGTCAATGGGCGTGCAGGATCAGAGTATGCTGCACGGGAATTTTCCCGCCTTAGCGGCTTTTCAAAAATGTCAGACGAAAATAATTATGAAAATTTTGAATTTGACAACGAGAAGGCCTTAATGGAGTTTGAAATTGATGACAACAATATAAAACAAAGGTTTGTTTTAACTACGGAGAAAGACGTTGACGAGTTGGTCCAAAATTCGGTAGCTCAAAATACAAAATAATTCACGCTGTCAATATTTTTAAAGGTAAGCAATAAGTTTCTTGTTTATATTACGAGGCTTTCATTTTCAATTTACAGACAATTACAGTGAAGTTTAGACAGTTTAATTCCTTGGCCATTGAACTCTTATTAAAGTAAATAAACATATTTCTTTTAAAATATCGGCTAAAGTTCGTCACATTACAAGAGAATTGCATGAAATCGACAACAAAACACTCGACAGCTATCTACGTTTGTTTTACGCAGAAGTGAAAAACCTGAAGGGTGAAGACTACAGTAGGTCAACTCTACTTGGTTTGAGAAATGGCCTAGAAAGACACCTAAACTCCCCACCATACAACAGAGGCATCACAATAACGGGTAACCCAGAATTCAAGAAGTCCAACGTAGTGCTCAACGCAAAAATTAAATCCCTCAAAAAGGAAGGTAAACAAAACGTAAATCACAAACCTCCTCTTGAACCCGAAGACTTGGAAAAGCTCAAGACAAGTGGTGTATTCAATATGTCAAATCCTCTTCAACTGCTGTGGAATGTGTGGTTTCACACGGTGTTATTCTGGTGCAGACGAGGCCGCGAAGGACAAAGAAGTTTAACGAAAAAGAGCTTCGTGTTTACACAAGATCCAACAGGCGAAGAGTATGTGAAGATGACACACTGCGAGTCGTCCAAAAACCACCCTGGAGGAATAAAGGATACAGGGAGCTTCAACACCTGGGTCGTATGTACAAGACAAAGGAAGAAAATGATGGCTATAGTGCCTTGAAGCTGTACATCAGCAAGTTAAATCCAAAATGCGAAGCATTATTTCAGTACCCGAAGCGTCATTGGAAGCCAACCGATATAACTTGGTACGAAAATCGTCTCCTTGGCGTCAACAAACTTGGCGATATCATGAAGGACATCAGCAGTGCTGCTGGTTTGTCCACGATCTACACAAACCACTGTGTAAGAGCGACTTCAATCACCCTATGGTCAAATGCTGGCTTGACCAACCGACACATTATGTCCATTTCAGGCCATCGAAATGAGCAGTCACTCCAACACTACAACCGTCGGCCACCCACATCACAGCTTAAACGCTGTAGCGATGTTCTTTCACAAGCTCTTGGTGATGAAACCAATCCACCAGCTAAAAGGTGTATCCAGAATGATAGTTTTCTCAATTCGAAAGCTATGACACCTACGGCTACAACAACAACAACAACAACAACAACAACAACAACAACAACAACAACAACAACAACAACAACAACAACAACAACAACAACAACAACAACAACAACAACAACAACAACAACAACAACAACAAGCTTCGCAGTCTTCCAAGCTTCAGATCGAAAATTATCCAAACTTTGGCTCTCTATTCAAAAGTTGTTCGATCGGAAACGTAAATGTCAATTTTAATCTAAAACAATGAATTTAATACTGTATTCCTGTTAATATACTGTTACTGAAAACGTTGTAAATCCTACTCTTTTTCTCGCCACGCTTAATATTTACTTGACAGTTCGAAACTTGATCGTGAGCAATGTTGGGGGTCTACTGATATTTCCTTCTTTGATTGGTGGTTGATAGTTTTTGGGAGAATTGCACAATTCATCAATTTTTTAAAAATAAATTTAACCGTTATTTCTGTGTTGTTATTTTATAAAAGAAATCGGCTCGTGTTTTTTTACGCTTTTCTCCAGTCTCGCAACTTCCCGCGTGTTTGGATCACAGTATCCTGCACGGAAAATCATTTGGTATTTCTTAATTCATCAGGATTTCCAAACACCGAGACTTTTGTTGAAAACGGAGGCGAAGCAGAGGTTTTTGAACAAATTTCGAAGTGTTTGGAATCCTGATCAAACACTCTTCCGAGTGTATGATATAGCTTCTCAAACAAATCAGTATTTTAAGAGAAAATCGAGGCGAAAGTTGGCTTAATTTATGTAATTTCTTCGTCCGATATCAAAACCTCCGTCTCGGTCCTGATTTCCGGTTCATGAATTATTAATGAATTTGAGAAGTCAGTATAAAAGCTCTTTATAGTTTCACTGATGTGATTGGGAATGCGATGATAATCGAGGACAGATTGAATCAGGTTATGATGGACTTCACTAAAGGCATTTTTGAGGTCAAGTAGGGTGATGACAAGAGAACGTTGTTTTATTCTCGCTTGGTTGATAATATTTGTCATTTGAGCAGTGTGTTCCAAAGTGCTAGCCAGATTAGGTGTGAAGCCTTTTTGAATCTTATGTTCAATAAAGTTGTTAGCCGTTGGGAAGGAGAACATAGCATTGCGGAGACATGAAGTAAGCACTTTTAATGGTATGGTTTCTAGAGTAATACGATGAAAATTGGATGGGTCATTTGTGTTGCTTTTTTTATGGATAAGTATAGAACATGCTATTTTCCATTCAGCAGGTACAGATTTAGAAGACCAGACGCTACGTATTATTTCGGTTAGATAAGTGCGTAAAAATGGACATCGTTTAAAGCAAATAATTGAAAGTTGATCAAGGGGACAAGGAGAACCAGACGCTTTCATCCTGCGAATAATATTTGTAATTTGACGATAGGTTGGGGGTTCAAGGTCAAAATTGACGACAGGATCAGATAGCTTTGGAATCCAGCTGGGAATATAAAACAGTTTACTTGGATTAATTGAATTTAGAGTTTTGTTGAAATAGGTTAGGCATTCTGTCATAGAAAAGGATGGGAGTAAAGAATTGTTGTTATTCAGGACATTTTTAACGTAGCCCCAAAAATTTCTACCAATGCAGTTGTCGTGATTCAACGTTTTGTCTTGATTTCGAGTTGTCTCGTTGGTATTGTTTTTACTAGCATTACGAAGCTTGTCACGCAATGTGCGAGATACGTATTTAATTTCATGAGGATCAGCGTTTGAGAGTTTTAATTGTTTTAGAGATTTCTTTAAGTCCTTTACTGTTTGATATTTATACTTATACACTAGGGCTTTATCCGGTATCTTCTCAACATGACCAAAGTTATCAGCAAAATAGTTGTATACCACATTATTAAGTTGCGTTATGCTTGCATTTAGATCTTGTACTCTGATTGGTGCATCTAATTGAAGCGCAAATTTGAAATAGGTGTTAGCCGTTGACCATTTTGCGTCACTTTTGGGAAGATTTATTCCTTTTCGTAACACTGGGAAACTCTGATCATTAACAATGCTCGCATACGTATCGATTTCCTCAACTGTAGAATGAGTATAAATATTGGTAGGATTTTCAGTAGACTGATGCTCAAGATCTGTAAGTAGTTCGTCATTTAATCCATGAATTGTACGACAACTACGTTGGTGCATTTTAAGACCACGCGTTCAAATAATAATAATAATAATAATAATAATAATAATAATAATAATAATAATAATAATAATAATAATAATAATAATAATAATAACAATAATAATAACAATAATAATAATAATAATAATAATAATAATAATAATAATAATAATAATAATAATAATAATAATGTGCCAGTTGACAGTTGGGCATATCAATGTTCTTTAGTAAGTCCTTGTTAATTTATAGCCTAAAATTTTCACACCATTTCACTAAAAGCAAGTACTGTATAAGAGATAAAAGAAAACAGTCTTAATGTCACAACCAACTACTTTGGAAAATAGTGGTTTAGTAACGATAAACCTAATACAGCTGATTACTTTAAACACAAATTACTATCTTCTGTAAATCAACAATGCCTGCTAGGACTCATGAACAGAGCTTTAGATTAAGAGTTTTGAAGGCTCAATGCGAAGAAAGACTTACAGTGTTCCAGTTTTCTTTGAATCAGCTACAGAATTCATAACCTTTTCATAGTAGTTTGCCAGATAAAAGTGGGCATTTTCCCACTGACCATTGAGAGAAACGACTCCCTGTTCAACCACAAATGAAAATGTTAATTCAAAATAAGGCTTTTTAACATACCCTAACCGCGACATTTTTTATTGTCTTATTTGGAAGAACTTTTAAAATGATAAAGTAACTTCTTTGGAAGATTTTCGCTTTTTCGCTTTGTTTTTGAGATATTTCATACGTCACCATGCATAATGACTTATCGAAGAAGTTTGTGTATCGCTTTCATTCTCGAACGAAATCCTTTAAAATCGAGAAGTTTGGTGTTGTGGGAGAATTTACGCACACACGATATTCATACTTTAGTGTTTTTATTTGGTAAACGCAAACATATATAACTGTATTTAACATTCTTTGATAAGTCATTATGCATGTTGACGTAAATTTCGGACATTTGCATATCAAACAAAATGAAATATCTCAAAAACAAAGCGAAAATCTTCCAAAGAAGTTATTTTACCATTTTAAAAGTTCTTCCAAATAAGACAATAAAAACTGTCGAGGTTGGGGGCACTTTAATAATAAACATGAAACTATATTACAATTATGATTGACTGAGAGCATTATAATTTTAACCCTTAGAGTACAAGGGATTTCCCTATTGAGGAGTAAAATCGTCTGGCGTTGGCCAGAGTAAAATACTCTGGCGTTGGCCTGAATAAAATACTAAAGTACGTCCTTGGGACTGAAATGTTTAACAAAATACAGTGCTATTGAAATTTAGAGCGAATTTAATACAATATTTAAGAACTCAATAATTTATGAAAACAAAAAGGAAATCAGTACCATGTCCGTAGTTTTAGTAATATTTAAAACATGAGCATGCAGCAGTGTTTTATCAGATTTAAAACACGAGGCAATAGCCGAGTGTTTTAGGTCTGATAAAAAAACGCACTGCGAATGTTTTGAATAGCTTCAAAAACGACCAATTTGGTACGTTCATTGGCATAGTAATTTTGAAAAATAATGTTGTCTCAGTCCAAAAAATCAAAGCTAAAGTTTATTTAAATTAGGAGGATTCTTTATCAGAAACCACGGACATGATATTAATTTCCCATGGTCTGATAAAGAATCCTCCTGATTATAGCATAACCCTTAGCTTTATTTTCTCGGCTTAGACAACCTTGTTTTTCAAAATCACAACGCCAATAAACTTACCAAATGGGGTCGTTTTTGAAGTTTTTCAAAACATTCGCAGGACGTGTTTCATTATATCTAATTACAACACTCGACTTTAGCATCCTGTTTTACATCTAATAAAACGCAGCGTACTAATATTGGCTATAGGGTTCCTGTGCCCAGACTTCTTAACCGAGCTATGTACAGCTCAACTTTGTATGTTGACTGTTTTACGTCATAATGTGATGTTTTGTGACGTAAGAGTGTCTTGCGCCAGATGGGTTTCGGTCAACCTCGTTCACAGGCTCCTTTTGAAATTGGCAGGGTGGGAAAAGGCCTGACATCGACTGGTCACAGCAACCAGAAATACTGGGTGTAATAAATTAGCAATTTAATTTAGTATGCAAATTAAATCATACGGAGTAATGGCGGTCCCGTGGGAGAAGTTCATTGTAATGGGTGGTCGCACTGGTCCCGTCCCGTTTGCGGTTTCGCTGAAGATATTTGATTATAACTGGCACAAAGCTATCCAAAATTACGTTTCCTGAGGAATGGTTTAGAAAAAAGCAATCAAGGGCCTTTTCCCGCCCTCCCAATTTCAAAAAGGCCCTGAGAACGAGGTTGGGTTTTAGTTCGTCAACACGTCGACGGGATTCTGCCGTCAATCGATTCTGTACTAACGACCGGAGAGTTTAAAAATTATATATTTTGTTCAGATATGTCACGGTTGTTTTCTTCTAGTTTCTGCCGTTCAGTGGCCAATCTTGAGGAAAGCAGTGCTCTTTCATGACTTTATTGGCGTTAGCAACATAATCAAATATCAATCAGTATCCAAGTGGAACTCGACGACAGTTGACAGTGTCTTATTTCAAGGAGAAAATATGTACATAAATGTTTTTGAGAGTGATATCATTACGCGTGAGGAATTTCTCTTGCTGAGTCATTTACCGACAGTTGTTCTAGGCGTGGACATTATGTTGGCTTAGAAGTTGGTATATATTTTATTCATACAAATTCTGCAAAATAGTCTGATGGGTTCAATGGTACATTGCTGTAGAATTCAAAATCTCTAGATTTGTCATAACATGAGACACTTTGAATTGCATTTACAGTTTTAATACAGCATTTTGTAACTTGGGTGGAGTGGGTAAACTCAGGTAGAGTGTACAAACTTGGGTGGAGTGGGCAAACTTAGGTGGAGTGGGCAAACGTGGGTGGAGTGGGAAAACTCGGATGGAGTGGACAAACTCGAGTAGAGTGGGCAAACTCTGATGGAGTCGGCAAACTCGGGTGGAGTCGGCAAACTTGAGTAGAGTGGGCAAACTTGGCATGGCTAGAAATCCAGGACACTCAGCGGCAGTGGCCTGTGGGCTCATATTTAGATGGTAATATTAATTTGAAAATTCTGATGGCTAAATATCGATCATTTCGGCTATAAACAGAAGTCTATAGCAATTAATTAAAGTAGAGTTATTCGCTAAAATGTCTTATTGACCCATTTCTTACCCAAATATCAAATTACAAAAGGTTTAATCGTCTAGACAGGCCTGTACACTCATACTCACAAAAATTGCCGCATAAATTTCGGTTATTATTTCTGAATCCACAGTCACATTTAATAATAATAACAGCGCTTAAGACCCTGGCAACCTAGCAACAGCTCCATAAGAAATGGCGGACAGGAACCCGAAATTGTCGAGGAATGCATTGCTTCTTCACGCCGAGTTCAGTATTTATCTCGGCGCTTGATGGATTAAATTACAACGACTCGGCTGCAATAAATCGTACATTTTAAGGTCTTTGGGAACCTATTAAACAACGAAAAAGTGGAACGAACAACTCCGCAAAACAAAGTAACGTTCATCCCGAGCAAATTCAGACGTTCGCATCGTGGACAAACAACACAGAAGCAGCCAAAATTGGAGCTCCAAAATAAGTGATATAGCAGATTAATAGACTTTAAACAGCGAATAAGAGGTATGTTTGTGAGGGGCTCGGGAACCTATTTAGGACGCTCCAAACTTAATAGAAATTGTAGTGCTGAACGATTGTTCAATTTGATGAAGTTTTGGACGTTCGCATGTCGGAATTTACAATAGTAAATAACCGAAAATGATTGTTCTTTATATTTCCTTAAGAAATCTATTGAAGGACGCCATATTGAATTAATTAAAAAGGGATTCAGTGCGCATGCTTTGCCGCCATGTTGTCCTCGATTTCTGGCCATGGTGGAGTGGGCAAATTTGAGTGGAGTGGGCAAAGTTGGGTGGAGTGGGCAAAGTTGGGTGGAGTGGGCAAAGTTGGGTGGAGTGGGAAAACTCGGATGGAGTAGGTAAACTCGGATAGAGTGGGCAAGGTGGGTGTCGTGTTAACCCAGACTGCAAAGAGTTGCTTGCGGAGTAGGCTAAAGGTTTTCATCCTATTTGAGGCAGCACTTCACTTGCGATAGTAACTTCTATTTTAAATATTACATAACAATATAAAAGATCTGACTGTCCCAACCCGGAATCGAACCCAAGGTTTCCGAATCAACGCATTGTCACTCTTACAACTGAGCTATTGAGACACGGTCAGAACAGTAAGAGATTTTCATATTTAACCACCGCCGGAAGACATCTGATGGGTTGATTCGGAGACTTTGGGTTCGACCCCGGTCGACAAAACAGTGCAAATTGTTAAAGCAAATGAGCCAAATTAAAATAGGATAAACTGAAAAGTCTGCAATCACGTTTTACAGTGAATTTTGACCGTATTTTCTAATGGTTTTCGTGCAGTTTGGAAATACACGGACTCGTGAGTTTTTTTAAAGACTTCAAAAATAAAACTCGTCCTTGGGACTAGTGCCATTTTGATCGTCTTTAAATAACTCACACGTGCATAATTTCTTCCATATTGCACGCGGAACCATGTTATTACTATACAAAGACTTCATTTTGTAAAATTTTCTCCTACCTTGTACTGCGCCAAGACAGATTGGGGGCCATAGTTTGCTGTTTCTTCCATCCAACGAGCGACAAAGAGCAACGTCTAATTTAGAATCATCGAAAAAAGTTCAGCAGTAAACATTTTTTTTTATTATTTACAAGAAATCTTGTTACACTTGTTACATTAGCAAGCATTAATAATTAGCAATATCATGTGAACACTGAATAAATGTTACTTTATATTAGATTAAGGTGGCTCCCTATAGTTTAAATAAATGCGCGCTATTTCATACGCTCGTTATCTAATGTATCCATAAGTTTAAAACATTTGTTAGATAAATACTAAGTAGACCTTACTATAGCAGAACTATTGCAGATACAAAATATTTATTAAAAAGTTCAATTATTTGCTGTTACCATAGTAATAATGACGTTGGAACTTTGGTATATTTTCAAATATTGCATAATTGAAGCGGCATGTCTTCAGTTTGCTTCGGTGAAATTTTTTAAAAATTGCTGAGATGATAGATACTGTTGTGGAGAATATCCATGCACAAAATCAGAGAGGGTTGTAGCGACAGATTTTTCGCTATAAAAATTATCGATTTAAAAGAGTTCTGTCTTATGAATTTTTTTAAAAATTATATATACTTTAGAACTTTTTATAAACTACTTATTTACAAAATTTTACCAAAATTCACCGAAGAAAACGTCTACAAGTCTAACATCCATGTCAACGCGGTCATAGAATTTCGAAACGACAAGATCGCTGTTTACGCATGCGTAGCGATACTATTTCTAGTCACCAGTCCACTATTGAAATTACCGTAGGGAGCCACCTTAAAGGGTAAATTCAGTAAAAAAAATTGATTACTTTTAGATAAAGTCTCTTAAAGCTGGATTTCCACTAGGCGTAGAATGTCGCTAGCTCGACTTTTTTCTTTTATCTTGTGAGTTTTCATGAGGAACGAAGTAGAAAACTATCAATTTGTACAATAGAAAAGTCGTGCGCGATATTTTACGCCTAGTGGAAATCCAGCTTAAATATCATGTTAGGAAATGTTAATAGTTGTACGATATCTGCTCTTCCACTTGAGAAATCACGTTGTCATTCTTAAATTTAATGTTTGAATTATGGCTCAGAACGAAATCTTCTTTAATTTTGACGTCGTAAATTCGGGTCAAAATTAGCGACATGATAACTCATATTGGAAAAGAAAACTCCGCTGTACATCGAAATTCAGCCGTTATTTACGGCACAAAATACAAGAATGATAACGTTATTTCTCGGGTACGAGAGCAGATATCGTAAAACTATATATTAACGTTTTCAAACATGACATTTAAGAGACCTTCATTTAAAAGTAATTCATTTTATTGACTGAAGTTCCCCTTCTCTTGACTCAAATGCATATTATATAGATACTACTTTAAAAAGGTCCCTACACGATTTATTTGTTCTAAATATAGTCTACATAAACAACAATCCTCAAACATTTTTACGACCATATTTTGAACATATGTTAATTCTGAATATAAATTAATAAAAATAAATATAGATTTTAATTAAAAATCGAGCTATTGAAGGAGACATATAGCAAGCAACTCAGAAAGATGTAATTTTCACGAAATAATCTTGCTAAATATTTTGTATTGTGTACCGTTTGTAACACAACAATCTATCAGTGTTCAAGATATTTCGCTTCCAAATTTCGTCAATTATCCAAAAAAAATGTTTGCACCAACCGAGCACAGGCATAATAAATATATCTTATTTACCGGCTGGAGGAGGTCCGTATAGAAAAATATTTGCCCGAGATCTTAAAAGGCCCGGGGCCGCAGGCCGAGGGACATTTTTGAGACCGAGAAATTATGTAATTTGTGTATTATTTGTTGTTTTTTTATATTATATGGGGGTTTACTTAATGTTTATTATGTAATTTTTTTGTTGGGTTGGTCTTCACATGGGACTCGTGTCCTGTTGATCATTCCTTCAGTCATGTTCAAGTATTGCACTCCTTATTTACTGTATACTTGCATTCTTGCATGGTTGTAAAGTTAATAAATAAAACAAAACGGAAAATAATGTATTCATTTTTTTGAACAATTTATAATTTACACAATTAACATAATTTAATTAAGTGCGTAATCGAGATGACGTTCACGTGATATTCAAAAGTCCAAAGTTTATCGTTCGACAGTAAACAACTGCTGACATATGCAGTCTAACAGGGAAGCTTGGAACATTTTTCGTGATAAAAAAAACCCAGTCAAAACTTGAAGATCTAGTTACGAAGGGAAGTCAAAATGCAGTCCAAGTGTTTTTAAAGTTTAGTTGATAAAGATTCTTCGTCGTTCTTCGTCGCTTGCTCGTTTTTGGCTGTTCGCTTGGAAAGTCGCTTTCAATATTTGGCTGACTGCATGAAAATTGAAAGTGCGTTGTTCGAGTTTGAAGACGAAAATGCTTGTAGTAAGCCATTTGTAACTTCAAGTTTCAAGGACAAGAAACGATGAGGTTGGCATGTGGAAAATATTTGACTAAAAGGTAAAGACTTATAGCTGTTGTGTCGAGTATAGTTGAATATTAGACAGAAGAAAGACAGTTTAGTGTCAAAAGGTTTCAGCTTTTGTCTTCTCGTGGTATGAATTTTTTATATATACTTCTATATAGTTTCATCTAGTGATTCAAAATACTGTGTCCACAAGTTCATGTTTTGCATACCGTTTTTCCTACTGTTTTCTTTATAAATGTCGCTCGTAAATTTTGCTTTGTCACAGTTTCCCCAGCGTTTCTTTTAAAAGTTGTCAAAACAATTTGGATAATAAAACTCATTTGCATCCCCGTAGCTCTCTGTTGTATATATTTTTTCTGTGGCAAGCGAAATAGATCAATTTTAAAATAAAATATAACTTTAAAATGTAACAAATGGCACTGAGTACGATGTTGGCTAGGACCCTGCGAGCAGAACCTTCTTGTGCATCCAAAACCTAAAATGTATATGACGCGTATACTAGGATATGATCAGTATATATAAACCGTCACAAAGGGTAATGAATTGTAACTGATAATACAAACATAGCGTACCTTAGCCTTCGTCAAATTGCCTGAGCTTTCATCAGGAACTGGTTTCGATTCTCTGTTGGCAAAATGTTAACATTATTACGACAGCTCCACTTTCATGTCTCCACACACACGAAGACATGAAACTACCAACCAAGCAAGTACAGACCAGCAAACATGAATTGGCATATGACATAAAGGAGTCATTCAAAACCTCAATTATTTAAATACTTCACCTCTTCGTCTGAATAGGGCTAATTAAGTCTTTCTCAGATATCGCACAGTATAGACTATAGACTATAGACCAAAACCTCGTTCCAGGACCTTTTTGAAATTGGGAGGGCGAGAAAAGGCACTGGCATCGGCTGGTGGCATTTTCATTGGTTAATTGTTTTTTCTTAAGTATTCCTCAAGAAACGTAATTATGCATAGTTTTGTGTCAGTTAAAATCAAATAGCTTCAACAGAACCGCCAACGGGACCAATGAGACTGCCCATTACAATGAACTTCTCCCACGGGGCTGCCATTACTCCGAATGATTTTGCATACTAAATTAAATTGCTAATTTACACCTAGTATTTCTGTTTGCTGTGACCAGCCGATGCCAGGGCCTTTTCCCGCCCTCCCAATTTCAAAAATGGCCTTGGAACAAGGTTGTATAGACCACTCCAATTATGAATATTCCTTTATGTGTACTATGTAAATTAAATTAGTCTGTCCGACTTCCTTATGAAACAAAACTTATTTGGCATATTCAAATCAGTCGACATTATGAAAAAGGTCTACAGCAGTATTATATATTTTTGCATAACTTGGTATATACGGTATGTGTGTTTGCTTATGTTGTATGAAACAAGTCACACACCGTAAACTTTGAAATTTTGACAATTTCCACCTCCACCAGGCGGTTATGTTTTCACTTTTGTTTGTTTGTTTGTCTGTCTGTCTGTCTGTCTGTCTGTCTGTCTGTCTGTCTGTCTTAAAGTTACGAACTGTCGAAGTTTGCCATGGCTAGTTTGTTTGAATTATCTCACATGTGATTGACATGCTAAACAATTTCATATGTTCCAATGTTAAATATAAAGATTTGTTCACACGTTATTCACATATGAAAATATCCCACATATGTTTCACATGTTAAATAACTTCATATGTTCCAATTTCCCGTGTGAACATTGAACATGTGGAATTTTCTGTGTCAACAATCATGCTCCGTAGAAAATAAGTGATGATTTTAAACAAATGAATACTTACGCGAGCCATTTTTCCAGCCGTAACAATGCTTGATGGCAATTACCCTAGAGGATGGAATCCATGTTATAATAACCCTGAATTTAAAACCCCAAACTTATTTGAAACCCAAATCCTACCCACGTTAACCATATCTTTAATCCTGACTAAACATAAACCTAATCACAAATTCTCGACAAGAACCGGGAATTCTATTCAATACCACATGGTCAATAATCTGCCAATCAAATAGCAATAAATTAGTAAAGTTTTATATAGTACATGCTCAATAAATTCACTTACTTGTGCCCACAGTAGCTTTGATTGTTCTAGACAGCATTCTGTTGTGTTACATAACGAACTAATATTGAGTAGGTAGCTATAAGCAGTTTGAAAATGACCGGCTCTAAAAGCAGAAAATATGAATTAATTCTTTAAAAGGCAAATTGTAGTCGAGGAGGAGAAGCGAGAATTTTTTGACTCCAGATTATAATAGGCTGATACCTATAGAACATTGCTAGGTCAGTCGTTCTCACAAATTGTGGGGTCAGTGGCCTGCTACATAGAGGGGGTGGGTGGTCCTTACATTGACAGACTTAAAGTGCACATGAAACGAAAATTTCAAATTTGAAAATTTGAAACTTAATTCGAAGGAAAGTATGTGCGTGTGTTTCTCTCACAACGCCAAACATGTAGAATTTTCAACTGATTATGTTTGATAATAGCAAAGATATATAACCTTCTCTGATAACTCATTAGGCACATGTGACGTCAAGTTGTTCAATTTACATTTCAAACAAACTGAAATATCTCAACAACGAAGCAAGGAAACGAAAAACTGCAAAAGATGTTACTCTATCATTTTCAGTGTTCTTTCAAATAAGACATACTTAATTCTCGTTTCATGTGCACTTTAAGTCTGTCAATGTAAGGACCACCCACCCCCTCTATGTTGCAGGCCACTGACCCCACAACTTGTGAGTACGACTGACCTAGCAATGTTCTATGGGTATCAGCCTATTATAATCTGGAGTCAAAACTATTGTGTAGTGGGGGTGCTACGTGGTCGACGTTTTCTCGCTTCTTCTCCTCGACTATTGATACGAGAGTCCTCTCATGACAAGAAATTGTTTGGCGTGAGACAGAATAAAACCTATAAGTCGAAAAAAATCGTCCGATTACCTATTAAAGGGTATTGGCAATATAAATTAAGTTTCTCTAATTTAAAATAACTTGTCAAATTGTAATGAAAGACCTGTTACAACATTTTCTTCATTTTCGTAAGATGGTCTCTGGCGGCATAACAAGGGTACAGCATTTTCATGCATGTCGAAATCAATTATATTTGATAATAGAAAAATATATAATCTTCTGCGATAACTACGTACTTTCTTGCAACTTTGGCACTCTGCAGCCAACAATAATCTTCAACATTAGCAGCAGCTTTGTCACTAAAATAAGAGTGGGAGTAAATGTTAGTTATGCTTCTTATATATCGGCTATCGCCCTATTAACACCCCTAAATAACCT
The DNA here is from genome assembly GCA_035771165.1 of Paragorgia papillata. Classification (NCBI taxonomy): domain Eukaryota; kingdom Metazoa; phylum Cnidaria; class Anthozoa; order Scleralcyonacea; family Coralliidae; genus Paragorgia; species Paragorgia papillata. Next base: position 605,935 of record JAWNZC010000399.1, on the reverse strand, counting down.
GCTGGCGGAGGTATGCAGTTTCTAAGTTCCTTCTAGCTTGTTCTATTCCACAACAATATAAAGCATATAAAACACGTATTGCGAAAAACACGTAGCATCAAAAACACACATTTGGTAACTTCATTGGCGTAGTAATTTTGGTAAGTAGTAATTTGGCAAAGGTGAAGTTTATTAAGTCATGAAGATTCTTTATCAACTGTTTTTAAAGATGTTTTCTCTTGAATTATTAATAAGTTTTTTAAGTTATATATCATACACGAGTAAGAGTGTATCAGATCAAACACAACTTTCGAGTGTTTGATATAACTTCTCAAATGAATCAGTATTTAAAGAAAAAATTGCGGTAAAATTTGGCTTAATTTATGCAAGTGTTTGATGACATATCAAATGTCCCTCTCCGCATTGGTTTTCTGTGTTTTTATCTTATAAATTATTAATGATTTGAGAAATATTGTTTAAAGATGCGCTGAATAGATAATTTATGCAATAATTGGAGCAGAAAATTTGGGTTGACTTTTCAAATAAAATTCCAAAATTACATCACATAAACTACGGGTAGTAAAATGGAAAATACAAAAATATATTATTGTGATAGTTATTGTTAGGTTTAGGGTTGGGATTAGGGTTAGGGTTGTAGTTGGGGTTTGGATTGGATATTTCTTCGTATTTAGATAAACCGCCCGCCATTTTTTGACAGGTGATTAATTGGGGTATTGTTGAAACGTCAAATTTTTCAGTTAAACTTGTACGTTTGAAACGTAAACAAATGCGTTTTAACTCTCACGCCCAACGGTTGATCGCAAATGGTAGTAATTTCATGAACATTCTAAAATAGTTACACGTAATGTTTATACCTCGATAAAAGCTTCAACATTACTCTTCTTATAGAAAGTATTGGTTCTCGTGCTCGGAAAGATGCCTAATAAAAAAGTAACACATCAGACTTGACTCGGGCAATTTGCCAACAAAACAGACATAGACACAAGCACTTCTTAATTCACGCAGAACGCGTCATGAATCAGCGATAGATCAGTCGTTTTACACAAAAGAGTTGTCAAAATGAGAATAAACCACTGATCTATAAAAAGACTGGATCGAGTATTGTTCTATAGAAACAGAAAATGAAGCTCGCGAATTGTCGGTTTGCATGGTCCCTTACTGATAGCGCCGATCAGGCAATTATGTGGGTACATCAATACGAAGATGGAACCATGGGACGCAATGCTGTGTTTTTGGTTGTAAAAAGCGAAAAAGAAGAAAATAAACGAGAAAAAACTCCGTAGCGACATTTCACACATGCAGTTGGTCCTTTACTAATGGCGGATTCTGGGATTCACTTCCCAAACAATAGTTGCTCGATCCAGTCTTCTTCAGGGATCAGTGAAATAAACACGCTAGAAGATCTGTATATTATTGGTATACCACTGTACGGAAAGGGATATCACATTGTCTTACGTTAACAATTCAATGATCATGCAACTACTCCTTATACCCAAAAAAATGTAACGATAACCAATAACCGTGTTTACCACTAAACGTATATTCTAAGAAGACCCACAAGCGGATTTACCTATTTCTTACACATGTTTCAGTGATACTAAGATCAAATTATACTCTGCTATACAATTAGAAATGGGTGAAATTAAATGTACTGATAGATATTATAGCGACTTCAAATCTCGACAAAGTACAACCAAACCACTAAGCCTATAAGACATGGAGCAAATGTTACAAATGTGTACAACCTTCGTTTCGTAATTCAATGATAAGTGAGATACTCAAACCAATTGAGTTACCAAAACTGAGATAACTGATGTTACAAGTATCTCATTTATATGTTTACATTTGTATGTGAAACCACTGATCTATCGCTGACTCAGCCTCCATCTCCAGCCGTGGGGTGGGTGGTGAGTGGAGACGAGACCTTGAAGAGTTACTGTACACCAAATTAGGCTTTGGTCAAACGTCGCTGTTCCCATGCGGCGAACCTAATGCTAATGAGCTAAATCATTTGTTTATGCTGATTTGCATTAGGCTCGGCGCATGAAATTGCGGTCATTATTGGACATCATCGTGACAAATATGCCTGAAAAGATCACTAACTCCTCGAATCAAGAAGTTATAAAAACTACAATGTTGACTGTTTCAATCATGATCTTATTTATGCATTAGAAATGAGCAATTGGGAAACGGAGTATCCCAATTCATTACGTTACGAATTTAAGAATGCGTTTAATAATACGACTGCTGATATGCATGTCCCTATATTAGCACTCGTAGAGTGAGGAGTGAATATGCTCCATGGCTAACTATATACTAATATAAAAAAGCAAATGAACCAACGAGACTATTTAAATAAGAGAGTAATAAAAACTAAATCACAGTCTTTCACCAAGCATATAAAGAAAGCAGAAATATGATTAATAAAACCATTAAAAGGGCAACATCACTATATTTTTAGAAAATCATTGACGAAAATAAACATAATCCTAAACCAATTACTTGCAAAGGTTCAAAAACTACACAAATCACATCATTAAAATTCAATGATCAAGTAACAACTGATAAAATTAAGACGGCAGAGACCATCAATACCTATTTTACAGACATTGGGCCTGATCTCTCAAGCCAGATTCCAGAAACAAATATTGACTTTGATTTGTAAATTACGCTAGCAGAAAGTACTTTCTCATTTAAAAATATTTTAACACAGGACGTTTCGAAAATATTAACCAACCTTAATACAACTAAATCACTTCGGCCTGATAAAATACCTGGAAAACTATTAACGGATTCCAAGGATTTGGTAGCACCTTATTTAGCATTGATTTTAACCAATCTCTAACTCTGGGCACTTTTCCAGATGACTGGAAACAAGCTCGTGTCGCACCTTATATATTCATAAATCCGGCAGTAAAGAAGAATGCGGAAACTACAGACCAATTCCTGTGTTGTCAGTGGTTTCAAAATGTATTCAAAAATTAGTTTATAATCAATTTAATTTGTATTTGCTGGAAAACAGTCTATTGAAGATAAATCAATCTGGTTTCAGGGAACAGCACTCCACAGCAACATCATTAATTACCACAACAAATTCATGGCTTGTCAATATGGGCTCTGGTATAATAAATGGAGTAGTTTTTCTTGATTTGTGCAAACCCTTTGATACAGTTGACCATGAAATACTTCTCAGAAAGTTAAATTTATATGCATGGTGTCAAAGGCGCAGCACTTAACTGGTTTGCTTCAATTTGAGTGGACGAACCAAGGTCTGTATAAAGTAAACAGTATGACATCCTCATCGAGACCTATACGATGTGGTGTCCCTCAAGGATCCCAACCTCGGGCCACTTTTCTTCTTGCTTTATATAAATGATCTATCAAATTGTCTTGAAAAATCAACTCCAGCAATGTACGCTGACGATACCAATCTAACCGCTAGTGCCAAAAACAATTAAGGATTTAGAAGAAATCTTAAACAGTGCACTTGATAATGTTCACGAATGGCTTATTTCTAATAAACTAACTTTGAACATTAGAAAACGGAATATATGTTAATTGGCACTCGACAAAGATTGAAAAATATTTTGGAAGATCCAAAAATTGAAATTGGAGGTAACACGTTTCAACGTGTTTCGGTGACAAAAAGCTTAGAAATTCTCGTTGATGAAAATATATGCTGGAAAGATAAAATTGACAATGTTTGTAAACAGATTTCTAAGGGAATTGGCATTTTGAAACGTCATATAATCTATAATCTATAATCTATAATCTATAATCTATAATCTATAATCTATAATCTATAATCTATAATCTTTAATCTATAATCTATAATCTATAATCTATAATCTAACACTGAAGTAATTATAATATGTTGATGTTACTAAAGCCTAAGACCAACGCAATGAAGAGAAATGTTAGTTATTTTGCTGCCGGAATCTGGAAAAATCTTCCAATTGTCTGTCCGGAAGGATTTAAGATAAAGCAATAAGCCGTTTTAAAACATTGAACTTTTTCCGATTTTAAGTTTCTGAAGTAGATTTATTGTACATACTAGAAATAAATAAACGCAACAACCCCTCGCCCGCTTTAACGTGAATCTACCCCTCCCGATGTTTAAAGCAAAATTTCCAGACGAAAATAATTATAAACAATGGTTGAAAAAAGAAGAGTCGAAGCAAAACTTAGATTTAATCAACTCTGGTAGTCTGGTTGTAAACACATTTTTAAATAAAACACAGTTTATTCGAGGTTTCGAAAAGGGTTTTTTAGCAAGCCTTTAAAAGGGTTCCATGTACATATTTTGATGGGGAAAAACAACGTTTATGTTTATAAAACAGAACTGAAGCAAAGTAATATGAAAATTAATAGCCCCAAAACAATATATAATATAGATGGAAACAAACCACACAGTATAATTGGACCTGCGAGATAAAGCAAAATGCAGATTTTGATTCGAAAATAAATAAAAATATGAAAAACATGCCACGTCGTATATAGAGAAACTCGATCTAGACTGGCGTATCCGACAAGAAACATCGGCAAAATAAACTGTAATAACTTTAAAACCAGTAATTGAAAGAAGCAAAAATATAGAGCATTAATCGGACTGTCAAGGTGAAGCAAATAGCAAATATTTATTTTAAAATATTGACGAGAAAACATGGAAAACGTTTGTCACGTAACTCACGTTTCAAGAAAAAAATAAATTCTCAGTGATATTTTTTTTAAACTTGTCTTACCTTGTCGTTTCTCCCGAATCACTTTCCCGTTGTCTTCCCTCCCTAGTGTACTTGTTTACCTTTTTTGTCTGACTGTTTGTTAGCTTCGCTTTTCTTTGCTAAGCAATTGACTTCCCTCCCTTCCGCTGTTTCGTTGTCGTCGCGACAATTCTGTACGTTCTCTCAATCTTTTCGACTTTCCTTCAACGCTTTCCTTCGAGTTAAGGGTTCTTGTCGCTTTCCTTAAAGTTTTATTGTTTTATTGTGCTGTATTTTATCTTTCCATAGTGACAAATAATATTACTTTTCATGCATGTATATTTCCATGTTGTTCCCAGTGCCCCGTTGCCACCACGCAAACTGAACGTACCAGGCAAACAAACAAATAAATACACTGATCACAGAAATTTGTTCGCATATTACGTTTGTGCACGCGTGTCGAGATTAGCCCCCTCACTGGGCTACGGGCCTTCGGTCCTACGCCCAGGATCGGGGATAAGTAATGTTAGTGTTTTTAATTAGAAATTTAAATATTGTATTTAGTTTAATAGTTCACTTTTTTCTCTCTTTTTATTTTCTTATTTCGTTATGTGCGAAAAACAACCAAATATTTTTATTGTTTTATTCAAGTTCGATTAGCTACAGTGTAAAAATAAGGTTAAAGTGTCACTATGATGGAAAATTCGTCAGTCGTTTTTTGATCTTATCATAAAGTACATTTAAAATGATGGTGAACGGTGTTTGTGGTTTGTCAATATCTCATCTCGTTCAAGAGATATTCACGTTTTGGAAATATGCAAATTTATGGCTGATGGCGTCATTTACTCCAAACGGGCGAAATGAAAATCGTAAAATAAGGAATATCTCCAGAAATAAACAATAGAACGTGCTTACACTTTGTATGCTTATAGTATCCAATAAAATACACTTCTCTGTGGAACGTTTGTGATTGCCATGGTAAGCGCATGCTCTCAGGTTACTCTAAACCTTAAAAAGGGAATTATAATTTTTGCCTCATTGTTTAAAAATAGAAAGATTTAAACGTTTGAATTACAATGCCTACATAAGCCCTAATCTTCACTTTTATTCGCTGGAATAAACACGACTTGATTGCTGATAAATAAGCAAGTTTAATTTTATCATTGGAGGGGGCCAGGAACCAGCAGTTTTCCACGAAAACAACTCAAACAAAGTTCCACAGTGAAACGTATTTTATTTAATACTATAAGCATGCAAAATTTGAGCACTTTCTATTGTTTATTTCTAGAGATATTCCTAATTTTACGATTTTCATTTCGCTCGTTTGGAGAAAATGACGTCATCACCCACATAATTTGACATAATTTGCATATTTCAAAAATGTGAATATCTCTTGAACGAGATGAGATATTTATAAACCACAAACGCCGTTCATCCTCATTTTAAATGTACTTTATGATAAGATAAAAAAAGACTGACGATTTGTCATCATAGTGACACCTTAAATAAATAAATTATGAAATAAATATCAGACCGAGGTCATGATGCAGTACGAGATCTGTACATAAATGACCGAGGTCTGCTATTTTCCGTAATGACCAAACAGTCGAGGTTATATAAAGAATAATACATGGATGCGTGCAAATCTGAAATTTATTTTGAGTGTTGAGTAGGATATCTTGGTCAACACTAGAAATAAGTTTCATATTTCCAAGCATTCGTGTATTGTTCTGTCTATTATATAAAAAAATAGTCCTACTTCCCCACAAAAATAGAGCAGTAAACTCTAATACGTTTCACGATAATCGACACATCTGAGATTATCACAAATAATCACACATGTGAGATTATCGCTTTTATTAGTGGCGGAAACATCAATATTAAAACACTCTACTTTATATAATAAATTCTACTTAATATAATAAATGGGTTTATTATATGGCTATTTTAAACAACATATATACCTTACATACGTATATCGTGACTGCCGCGACAAAAACTCGTCACTTTCAATGTTGTTAATTAACCTTTCGGGGTCGTAAAACTCACTTTCAGAATGCTAATCGTCTGACTCATAAATGATATAGTTCTTAGGTTACTGGAATCATTAATTTTTTTCGAATTTACAAAGTTTTCTTTGTACTTGTTTCGTTGTTCTTTGAACATAAAATAGCCTGCGAGCAGGCTCTCTCAACGCGGCGATGTAAAATGAGAGCCTGCAAGAATCCTAGGGGCGAATCCATCAAAGCCCACTTCATTAATATACAAATGTCGCGAATCAAACCAATCACATTCTTCCGGAAATCTGTGTAAAAAAGCCTCATTCAAAGCACAATCCGAAGATGTAAATTTCACACTATCACCTATACACGTTACTGAAAACTTAAAAAATCTGTTATAAGAAAGCCAGAAGCGATGGTAAGGCATCTAACGATTGTCGGGTATGTAGTGAGGAGTTCAATATATTCAACGTTAGACTTGTAGCGAAACAGTTTAGCAACGCTTGCTATTAACGTCTCAGTTTGAATGTACCAAGATTGGATCTTGACAACCTCAGATCTTAGTTTTATAAGTTTGCTATCTCTAATTTGTGGAAGACAAACATAACTTTGATTTTACAAGAAACATTGCTAAATCGTTATTCGAGATTAGGTGATTGTGATTCACGGCATTCACTGATCCAGGTGATGGGGACAGGATATCGTCAAGATAGAAACGACGACAATTGCTCAGTCACAAAAGTATTAAACCCAGAGTAGCGCTTCTCGTGTTCAAGTTGCAAAAGGTCAAAACGAAGACTTTCACGACCAGCTGTATACGAACGAACACGTACGGCATTTTCCAACACAAACGTATAATCAACTCCTAGAGTAACAGCCATTCGGTTACATTACACCAAGCTCGCAAACGTTCCGCATGCACTACATATATACGCATTATGTAAATGTAACTAGAGTGTCAATATCATGTAAATGTTTTGAAGTGATAATCGACCTTATATACCATTTACCCTTTACCAGCATCGAGGCAGATAAAACGGAAGTGACGTCACGCGAACGTAAAGCGGATAAATATACTTCTTAAACGTAAAAATTTCGCTAATATATAACGGAACAAAAAAAGAGTAAAATGTACCCGCGTTATTGCCAATCTTTTGTTCCAGCTGGACAGCATGGTGTCAACATCTTGACGTTCTTTAAAACTATTCTCAGCGATAAAAACATTGCCAAGGCAGTCCTCCAGTTCATGTAAGATGTGCAACCTGTTAATAAGAAAACGCCTCCTTTAAAATTACACAAGAGAAAAACGTCCAAGCAATTACTCCGGGAAATCTAAGACGGTGTTTTAATTATTTTTATTTTATTTATAAGCTTCGCCAGCACAAAATTATAGACAAGACATAAACTAAAATACACAATTACACTAAAACAGACATATACATAGACAATGGCAGGGAATACCCACAGAGGCAAAACCTCCAATAACGGGAATAACTGGAGAACCAGCCATTCTACAAGGGCTATCCTAGTAACAAGACTGGATTTCACCTCGCATTTACACGAATAATTTCTTTTTCCCAGAAAAATCATGTTTGTTAATTTTTTAAAAATTTTTACAGAATTTTTTAAAAATTGGCCTATTGATTACTCATACTTAAAATCGAATTAAATTAGTTTGAAGGGTAATTGGCAGCCATTTTGAAACGTCATTGTTGCCATAGCAACAACTGTTGCTATTTATTTGGTAACAGTTTTTGATTGTCAGACTGTTTAACTATGCATAACATTTAGTTTTATTCTTTTTCTGAATTGTTTAATCACGTGTTTTGGACTCTCAAACTTGTATTTTCCATTTTTCAAGAAACTGTATGGAGTCACCTTAAATAGGATTTCACTTAGTTTGCAAAATGGTTGAAACCACAAAGTGGGAAATTGTGATGTCACTAATGGCGGGAAATGCTTGTTTTACTCAGATTTTTAAGTAAACTTTTCTTCAAGTTCTTCATAATTATTCTCACATTCAGATGATTATGTCGACATTTCAAACGGTTTTATCGCCTTACAAACCAGCCTAAGCGAAAATCGAGTGTTCGAGGTAAACGTTGGTGATCTTTGTTTGAATATTTTTTGTGTTATTTCGAAGAAACAAGCGCCGCAAAAAATGAACTGTCTTGGTTTGGAATTAGCGATGAATATTTTACCTAGTAAACAGTGATATTCTATTTTAATGAGTAATAATAGACGGGCATTTTATCTTAATGTGGATTTGTTGTATTTACAGGCAGTTGAAGTATAGTTTTGAAGGACATGGCAACAAAAAATAAGTTTGTCTAATTTGAAACAACTAATAAAATTGTAACACATTTTTCGTATCTTTCTTCGTTTTCTGTTTAATATATAAATGAGATGGGCTCTGCCGTCAGGAGCAGGGTATAGTATTTTTACACAAAGAAACATCAGTTATGAAATGTTTTTATGTGCACATGCAGTTTCAAGAGATTTCGTTGAACAAATTTAGAGATATAACTGATTTTGCTACGTGTGAAAGTACTGTATCCTGCTCCTGACGTCAGCGACCATCTCATTTATATATTAAACAAATTTAAATACCTTGAAAACGAAGAAAGATACGAAAAAGTTGTAAAATATCTTCTATGACAATTTTATGAGTTCTTTCAAATTAGTTAATTTTTGTTACCAATGTCCTTTAAGCTGCGTTCTTGACAAACTTTGATTATAGTAAGGGCTTTTTAAAATTGTCAATTTCAACAGGTTGTCATGCTTACGCCAACAAGTTTCCTATCCAGTTATTTTACTATATGGATGGCTCAATTAATAATTGCTTTGATAAAGTTCGAGTTCCAGAAACTAAAGCTGAGCAAAAATAAAAATAAAAGCTTTAATTTTCTCGGTTTAATGAAAGAACGTTGTTTTTCAAACTACTATGTCAATGAACTTACCAAATAAACAGTTTTTGAAGCTATTCAAAACATTCGCAGTGTCCTGCTCATGTTTTAAGAATTACATAACCAAGAGATTTTATGACGTAAAAAAAACAAGACTAGCCAAAAATTCAAAAATTCCAAAAAATAATGTCATTCCGAAAGCTTGAATCTTTAAAAAAATAATTTGCTCACCTAACAATAAAATCGTATCCTCTTTGATAAGAGCCAGATTCCATTCTTGCAGCGGAAAGAGGTTCCATCTGAGCATTTCTTAATTCAAAAATACACTTTGAAAATTCTTCTTTGTCCTAAAACAAAAATTACAGCTTCAATACGCGCACGTAAATAACACATGAGAAAAACGACAAATTACAACGACGGCGTGCACGGAATGAACTAACCAAATATTATAAAGCTGACAGTACTTTAAATGTAAATTTAAAGGGCCTACAGTATCTCACCTGTGGGTATTTTACATACAGTAATCGTAATATTTTAAACGCAATAAATAGAAGAACTAACTAAAGTGCGAAATAGACGCGTAGCGTTGTAAACGCTATTTCTTTCCAAAAGTTCATTCTTTTTTCGACACCACTTCCCGTAAGTAGTTACCAATTTGCACAGGCAAAAGATCGATGAAGATAAAATTTTGGAACGCTAATTAGATATATTGGGATTTTCTCAGGATACCCAAGATTACGGATATGTAAAATCCCCCACAGGTAATAATGTTTTGCTAGTTCGTGCTGTACAAGCTGTCGTTAGATGTTTAAACTCTAAACTATACTCTAGACGAGAACCCGAAAAATGACAGAAGCGACTTGTAGCCCAACAAGTACTTGTGACACCAAACGGTTCAACTTGTTCCCATGTACAAATAACGTAAACAACCTCCATGTCATTTGAGTTGTAGTTTGAGTTGAGCCGTAGCATACGAAAGGTTGTAGGTTCGACCTGTTACAGAGTTCGAAATTTTTCGAGTTCTTTAAAACATCTAACGACAGTTCTTAGAGTATTAAAGAACTAATAAAACAGTATTTATACTATTTTTCTTCGGGTATACAAGTTATTAAACTTTAAAAAATGACGTTGGCAAATGAAAGCGGAGTAGAGCGCCACATTTTAGTAGGACAAAAACGCATGTTGAAAATAAAGAATATCATCAGTTAAACCTTTGTCTTTGCAGCCAGTAAAATTTTCCCCACCCCGGTGCTCCAATCTGTACAACAACTTTCCTAAACAAAATAAAAGTAGTCATTATTAAGCCAACGCACGCATTTTTACGATATAATCCTATATTATTCAAATTTTATAATTTTTCAGTCAAAACACAGAGCAACAAAACCTTCTTATTCGGCATAGACAATAAGTTTAAAGCATCGAGCTATATAGGTCGTCCGTATGTGCAATACGCAAAAGAAAATATCAGCACACAAACACAAAAGTTTCAATTCACAAGAAAATTAGCCGATACATATTACAAAGTATCGCTTCACCGAAACGAATTTCAATACACAACAAAGTTTCGCGCAATACACAACAATAAATATTTTCAGTACGTAATAAATTCTTTCCACAAATGCACAACAAAGTATAATGCGACAAACAATAGTGCAATTCGATACACAACAAAGACTAGATCTCGATACACAAAGAAAAGTTTTCGATACACAACAAAACGTTGCATGTGGGAATCTCAGGGACAATCAGAGTGGCAAAAAGACAAAAAGGACAAAAAGAGTAAAAAATGTCCCCAATTATACCGTATGTTCGACACAAAACAATTATCAATTAAACGAGTTTTATCAGTCCCAACAGCTGATATGTCCATCCTCCCCCTCCTCTTGTTCCCTGCAGCTCCACGTAGTTGCCCATGCTCTCCATCACCCCCTCGGCGTGGGTCTTCGCCATCCTCGTACCCAGGGTCTTATCTCCGCTTCCCCGCCCCCGCCCACTGCTGCGAAAAGACCCTGGTTTAGGCTGGTCACGTGCTCCCAGAATCTGGGTGCTAACAAACTTTTTTTGTCAGGGTCGGGTGGTTATTTTGAAAATTGTCGCAGTACCTTGGGTGCAAGAATAAAATATCGAGAAAGCTCATTGCGAAAATTAAACACTCCATGGAGAACAATCTGGTATTAGTGAAGGAACAATTCTGAACTTCGACCGAAAGTCTTCCATCGTTCAATCCGACGAGCAGCAAATTTAAAGAGATTTTATTCTTCGAACGCATTTCTACAGTCATCAGTGATCTGATAAATTATAGTAGCCGCCTGAAGATGGAACAGAGAGTTTCAAATTTTACTGTACGCAGGTTTAAATTTCCTCACTATCAAGACTATGCGAAATTCACAAATTCTATTGGTTAACAATCGCTTTAACTTCCATTCGAAAGAAAGTGGAAATTATATCACTGCATCTCTTGCAACGGCCAACACTCGCCGAGAATACATATACAGATTCAATTAACACCTTGGGCTTGCAGCTGTCAACAAAGCTTTAGATTCTTATTCTGTGCTTTAGAAATTCCAAGAGGTTAGTTCATTACATTTACTATTCTAAATCGCATCAATGCAACAGTTTCGTGCCGTTTCGTGCAGCGGCGGGTGTATTAGAGTTCGCCACAGCGTACTTCTTGAAAAACTAGGAAATATAAATATCCATGGAAACCTCCATTCTTGGTTTTGTTCTTACTTATCGGGACGCAAACAGCGCGTTACTATTCCAGGAGCTACTTCGTCTACGCTTCCAGTAACATCAGGCGTCCCACAAGGATCTATTCTTGGTCCAATTCTCTTCCTACTCTACGTTAACGACCTACACGACTCGGTGGCGTCTTCATCCATTGCTTGTTTTGCTGACGACACGAAACTGTTTAAGACCATAAACTCCTCTTCGGATGCGGATCTCCTCCAAGAAGACCTAAACAAACTGAACGATTGGTCACTGTCTTCTGGATTAAACTTCAACGAGCAGAAAACAAAGTGCCAAACGATCACTCGTAGAAAGGTTCCAGTGTATCATCAATACACTCTCAAAGGGCAGACCATCGAAAAGCTGGAAGCAGAGCGTGATGTTGGTGTATGGGTGACCCATGACTTAACCTGGTGCAAACAGGTTGCTGCCCAAGTTACAACCGCGAACAGATTTCTTGGCTGCGTCCGTCGCTCTTTGGGGGAGATCACTGACATTTCAGTTCGACGAACAATATACCTTGCTATTGTTCGACCACACCTCGGATACGCAACCCAGGTGTGGTCACCGCAATCTATTGACCTGATCAGACGTGTCGAAAGAGTGCAACGCCGTGCTACTAAAGTTATCCTAAATCTACCATTTCGCACCACGACAACCTACAAACAACGACTACTTGCGTAGCAAAGTCGATGAAGTAGGGGTTGTTTCTCGTACAAACAATGTAAGCGTTGTGTGCCTGACTGAGACGTGGCTGGACGATGAAATTTCAGATTCTTATGTAGGTATACCAGGTTATTTTATAATAAGGAGAGACAGAACAAGCACGGTGAGAGATCATGGCGGTGGGGTTTGTGTATACGTTAAAGAGGACATGCCGTGGAGGAGAATATGTCTGGAAAATGAAGCAGCGAAGGAGATAGAAAGTATATGGATTCAATTAACACCTGAGCGAGCAATTAGAACTGGTAGTACTATTCTTGTAGCATGTATTTATCACCCAACCTGGGCAGATCAAAATCAAAATTTATTACTGTACGAACACATCCAACTAAATGTAGACACTTTTCTCAGTAAACACCCTTCTGGATTAGTTATAATAACTGGTGACTTTAACCCTACTTCTACTGGATTTCGCCCAGCTGAAGTTACACGTGCATGCTCTTTAAAACAGCGAGTAACTTTCCGTACACGGGATTCTGGCATTTTTGGATTTGATTTTTACAAATAAGTCGGATTTATATGACACACCAATTCAATTGCCCAAAATCGGAAATAGCGACCACTACACCGTACTGATAACTCCCAAATGGCATCTAGGGCGGAAAATTGATAACACCCAAGGATCTAAAGTGTATAGAAGAGACCTTCGGGAAAGTAACTGGAAAGCTTTTGGCTCTTGGTTGGTAAGAGAGTCGTGGCATGATACCTTCAATGAGTCTGATTGCCAAAGTAAATACGATAATTTCATGCAGAAAATGAATAGTGCTATAGATTTGTTTCTGCCTTTAAAAAGATCTAAAGTGAATAAAAGTGATAAGCCATGGATAACAAATCAAATTAAGAAATGGATTAAGAAAAGGCAAAAGGCCTTTTGTCAGTATGGAAAACTCTCTAGTGAGTATAAGAAATGGCGGAATAAAATTAGAGCAAAACTGAAAACATGCAGAAGAGACTTTTATGCAAATCAGATGAACGATTGTATTGGATCAAACATATGCAAATGGTGGAAAACAATTAAAAAGTTAACTTGTGATGTAGCCTCCCCGCCATGGAGTCGGTACTTAATGGGGCAAACCGGACATACAACTCCTGTGGAATTAGCGAATGAAATAAACTCCTTCTTTTCGGAACTGACTAAAGATTTCCAACCATTAGCACAGCCTTTAGATGCCCAGGAACTACCTGTGCCACCAAATTTAAAAGCCACGCCCCACCAAATCCAAACAAAGCTGAATGCAGTAAATAGTAGGAAGGCTGTTGGCCCTGACAATCTTAACAACAGAATCCTAAAAGAATTTTCCGAAGAACTTAGCGTCGTCCTCGCAGATATTTACAACACATCGTTAACTCAAGCCTATGTTCCTGACTTGTTAAAAGCGTCAACTATTGTTCCAATTCCCAAGATACTACCGCCAAAAACAATCGAAGAAGATCTTAGACCCATTAGCCTTACATGTCAGATAAGTAAAGTTTTTGAAGGCCTAACTCTAGATAGATTAATGCCGGAAGTTGAACAACACATCGATACTAAACAATTTGCAAACAAAGGAAAATCAACTAAGGACGCCCTAGTGAGTACTCTTCACAATATTCATACGGGAATAGATAATGGAGATACGGCTATTAGGATTTTCTTTACTGATTTTACAAAAGGTTTTGACCTAATTGACCATAACATTCTGATCGATAAACTTGTAAAACTCGGAGTAAGTGATGTCCTAATACGGTGGATTGCAGCCTTTTTAACAAACCGCAAACAACGTGTAAAGGTAGATGGAGTCTTTTCTGAGTGGAAATATCCAAAAGGAGGAATACCGCAAGGCACAAAATTAGGCCCGTTATTGTTTGTAATAATGGTTAACGACTTGGTTAAAAATTGGCCAGGAAGGGCAAAGTTTGTCGACGATTTAGCCGTTGTGGAAACAATCCCGCGGAACTCAATAAGCGTGATGGATTTGGTAGCAAGAGAAATTCAACAGTATTGCATAGATCATAAAATGAAGTTAAACCCCAAGAAATGTAAGGAGATGTTTGTAAATTTTATGACAAACCCGAATATATTAAGTAGGGATATAGTCGTTAATGGCACCCAAATAGAATCCGTTGATGCGTATAAATTGTTAGGCGTTATGCTCGAAAGTAATCTTAAATGGAATAGGCAAGTTGGTGATAAAACTAAAAAGGCGTGTAAAAGATTGTATGCATTAAGAGTACTAAAGAAAGCTGGATTGCAGGAAACAGAACTTGTTCTAGTGTATAGGTCCATGATTCGACCTGTTCTAGAATATGCTGTTGAAGCCTGGTCTGACCTCTCACAGTACCTAAGCGACAAACTGGAAAGAGTACAGAAAAGGGCCCTTCGAATTATATATCCTGGTAGTGACTATGGCGAAGCATTAAAGACCTCTAATTTAGAAAGTCTTAAGGACAGGAGAGTAGACCTATGTAAGAAGTATATGAATAAACTTAAAGATCCGTCCCATACTCTACATCATTTAACGAAAATATCCTATACGAACACGCACGGTTATACCTTAAGATCAGGAAACCAGAACCAAATAGGAGTAAGAAAGATCCGGACTGATAGATGCAAAAAATTTTTAACATATAGATATAAATAGTAACAATAATTTTAACTTATAATATATTCCTTTCACACAGTATATACGTATATATTTTTATTTTTTTTGTAAATAAAATTATCCTAGTATAAGCATAAAATAGTTTAAGTAACTTGTAAATCGCTTACAATTTAATCCTGTAATTACAAGAAGCGAAATAAACGAGAAATAATAATAATACTGTCTCTACAATTGTTTCCAATATCCTACTGGCATGAATATCTCGACTTAACCTTCTTCTTCAAAGCTGTGAACAACCTAATCGAAATCAAACCTGACATCCTACCTACTCCATATATGCCACTCAGAACAACAAGAAACAACTCAAACCCCGAAATTCTTCACTTCCGTCCTCGCAAATGTAGAACAGTCACCTTCCAACGATCTTTCTTTACAAGAATGTGTAGAACATGGAACACTCTACCGTGCGAAATGCGTAGAAAGGGAACCACTCTTAGACAGTTCAAGAGCCAGCTTCAGCTTTACTACCAGGTAGCAGTGGAGCAGCTGTACGACCCTGAAGACCCGAGGTCATGGAAAACCATCTGCTTGAGATGCAACACAGCGCACAGTCTTATTAGTGCGATCTGCTGTTGTATCTAATAACTAATTAATTGTTAATTATTGATTGTTGGTTGCTGATTGTTGGATACCGATTGCTAATTAATGATAATTGTTGGATAAATTATTGGCAATTGGTGGTTGATAGTTTGTAGTTGGCGACTAGCGACTGACGATTAATACTTGATAATTAGTAAATAAGAACTAATAATTAATACTTGACAATAATTAATGGTTAATAATTAATACTTACAAAATAATAATTAACACAACCTAAATAATTAATATGGCCTTTTCTTTTTCGTATTAATTTTCTTTCTGTTTGGGACCGCAGTAATTGGCGTTCGCTGTTGCGGCAACCCTGCCACATTATTATATATTTTACGATGTAACTAACTTTCACTATGAGTAAATTAATTAAGTACTTTTTTTTTTTTTTTTTTTTTAATTTTAATTAATTCCTAGTCTTGTTGAACCTTGTGGCAAAACTTAATAAATAAATAAATAAATAAAGTAGGCACTTATATTTGAATTGTATTGCTGATTTTTAAAACGCTAACCTTTTAATAACATTCATCATAAAAGGAGCCAGCCTGAGTTTCGTTAAAGTTGTCTATCAGTATTCAGTATCGCGTTTTACTTACTCGTGTTAACATTTTACAGTATTATTATATCGCTCGCTCACCTCGCTGCGTGAACGTTGTTGCTTGTTCAATGTTTTTCTTGTCACTCATGATGTCTATTAATAATACAAACAGAACTTACCACTCAACCAGCGCGAATGTTACCGTTCTATGTTTCCTAAATTATGGAAAATACTTCGTTACGAACGTTAAATTTCGAAAGATCCAAATTATTGCATGACCACCGTTCAAATAGTATATTTCAGTAAATATGTTTATATTTCGCTTCAGTCAACATCGTTCTTGAGACTTTATAAACAGCTCAGGTACATTTGTATCACCTTTAAATATTACTTTGCTCCTGTATTCCTTCAGAGTTTACTGATACTGTCTACTCTTTGTTTTTTAGGCAAACATTTCGTACAAACAACGCGCAACGAAACGCTTGAAAACATTGACAGTTGGCACAATTTTAAAAACAACAAAGGCGAAGCGGCGGGACACAAATGACAAATCACACAAAACGGCTAACGAAAAATTGACGGTGTATGATGGCGCTAATAAACTGAAGAGATTTACGTCTCATTTTACTATTCCAAAGAGCCAATCGAGACTTCAAAGCGGCCTTCAAGTTCAGGACGGCGAATTCTGTTTCTACATGTACACACGGTTTTACAGTATCGCATAACACTGAGGAAACCGACGTGAATAAACATCGATTTAGGCATGCAGTCTGGCTTTCTTGAGAATTATTAACGTACACCTTGTCTTGTCACAATAAAATAATCACATAAAAACATTGTCTTTGTGTGATTCAGTTTAGCCACGTTTCTAAATAACCCACCAACAGTAAGTTATATTTTTGCCCTCGAAACACGTGACCAGCCTAAACCAGGGTCTTTTCGCAGCGGTGGGCGGGGGCGGGGAAGCGGAGATAAGACCTGTATACCTGCGTACCCAGGGTACGAGGATGGGTCTTCACCAGACACCTGAGGAAGAGGTGGAGGAACTCTTGGAGGCCGGAGTATAGAGAGGGTTCCTTGAAGAAGAGATGAAGGAACTTCATAACATTCGGCACTCTCGGCCTGATCTGACCCTTCTTTGGACACACTTTCACTTTGCCTCTCTCCCCGCATTTCTTCGCAAGTTTTTGACAATCAGGAATACAGGTGTGAGTCATGAAGATAAGGTGCTGGAACCTCTTCACGATCTCTTGATTCTCTTCATTGAGTTCATTCTCACCACCAGCTTTGGCAATGTCGTTGAACCTTTTTTTGAAGGTATCATACTGCTTCACAATCTTCTCCACATCCTCCTCCCCATATTTTGCTTTCTTCATCACCTTCCTCCGACACTTCTCCCTCTCCACCTTCACCTTGGTAGTCTCCTCCTCGAGGATGTCTTCTAAGTCGAGACAGTTACCAGCCTCCTTGATCACTGCTGATGTAGGACTCGCTTTCAACCTCTCCCCCAGAAGCTTCCTTAGATGCTTCACCAGGCTTGTCAGCTTGTTTTCCACTGTAGCAAGGACAGCTGGAGATGTCGTCAGCCGTCCTACCCATCCTGCTTCGCTGGAACAGAGCTGTCTGAATAGAGACGTACTTCCCATCTAGGATATCATCAATCTTCTCCCCCAGCTTTGGCCACAGAGACTGGTCAATCTCCTCCAGCTCCTCTGTCTCGTTCTCAGTCAAATTTAGCTTCTCCATTTCTTCAACTCCTCCAGCAGCTCCAACTGCCTCTTGGATATGTCCCAGGGGAACTGCTGGACAGTCTGGAGAAGACTGCTGGTGCCACCGAGGAGCCTGTAGATGCCGAGGATGTCGAGGTTGAGCAAGAAGAACTGTTTGTTGCAGATCCCCTTGAGAAGACTAGCTGCCTTGTCTGTACCACAAATCCACAATAAGCTTTTTGACTTGTTTGGACCAAGAATGTCCCCAATTCCTAATAAAATGTCCCCAAACCTAGTTTGCAGGTTTGAGTTTTTTTGCAACTCTGGGGACAATAGGGGACAGAGCAATTAAGAACAGAGCAATATGATGAAAGATAAACCACTCTGCGGTCTAAATACAATCTCACCTCGTGTTGACTTAATTCAGTGAGATTTTTAGTCGCGTCGTGTTTAATTTTTGTATTTCTTTGAGCTCGAGACAATGTTCTGTTGTATGATTGTGGAAGCTCTATCGAGGAACCGTTCATCTATTGCCCAGCCTGCGGGAAGAAAAAGGGCGATACTGCCGGTGCCAGTACTACAGCCAGTAGTAGCAGCAGTAATTGTGATTCCCTCTCTCGAAACCAGAGAAGCGTGAAGCAGGGCGTAACGAACCTCTCCCAAAGCAGAGGTTCATCTGTTCCTTCATATTACTCACTCTTCTTTTAAGAAAGAAAAAACGAAGAACAAAGATCGCACTTTCAGCTAGACCCCAAGCCGGCTCTCAACATTCTCCCCCAGAACAGAACGCCAGCTACGCTGGCAAAAGCATTTCATCTCTGTGGGCGGCGGGCTTGGGATCTTTGTCATTGGAGAAGGGCAAGCTCTCTTAGCCCTAGTAACAGGGCTGGAATTACCTCGTGTTCACTTGAGTTTTTTTTTGGTAGAGCTAGCCATAGTAAGGGGGATGGATTTTAAACTCGCGTTGGATTGTATACCCACTTGTGAAGCTTTCGCACGAAGTCCGAAATCATATTTGCGGAAACACAGTTTGAGTTTATAACAAACACATGAACAAACACAACTTGTAAAATAAGAAGTTGACCAAAAAAATATTCGCTAAGGCAAACTTTACCGTTGATACTGAGCTTATATTTGCTAGCCTTCCTAAGAGGGCCAGCCCTTTTGAGTGCGTTTACATGGGAAATTTCCAGCCTTCCCAGGCGAGATCTCGGGTTGTCAATAGCGAGATCTCGCCCAGGCGGGCTGGTCCTCCTGTCATATAAACGCAAACACATTTTTACATGGAATTACGCTGAGATGCGGGATCTCGGTAAAGAGGTCTAGCCCTTCCAAGAGGGCTGGCTCTCATCCATATAAACACTCCCTTTAGGCCTGCGCTAAAAGGCGCACAATAGACGACTTTAATTCAGACGAATTTAATTCGAATTAACTTCGTCGGTCAGAATGCAACGTAAATGCGACGTCGAGTTAAAGGTCGAATTGTCACAGACAGAAGAGAAACATTTATTAATTCGACACGACGATAACTCATCGTTGACGCATTATCCGTCTGTGACTCAAACGAATTTAATTGCCGAGAATTGTGCGATGTTTACCTCAGGCCTCACTCCTTAGTCCTCAGCTGAAAGTGCGCTCTTCGTTCTTCTTTTCTTTCTTAAAAGAAGAGTAATGTGAAGGAACAGATGAACCTCTGCGTTGAGAGAGGTTCATTACGCCCCGCTTCACGTTCTCTGGTCTTCGAGAGAGGGAATCACAATTACTGCTGCTACTACTGGCTGTAGTACTAGCACCGGCAGTATCACCCTTTTTCTTCCCGCAGGCTAGGCAATAGATAAACGAATCCTCGATAGAGCTTCCACAATTACACAACAGAAAATTGTCTCGAGCTCAAAGAAATACAAAAATTAAATATGACGCGACTAAAAATCTCACTGAACCCTCAGGATGTCATCACGAGGTGAGATTGTATTTAGACCACAGAATGGTCTATCTTGGATCATATTGCCCTGTTCTTGCTCTGTCCGCTATTGTCCTTGAGATTTCCACATTCACCTTTTTGTTGTGAATCGAAAACTTTTCGTTGTGTAGCGAGATCTAGTCTTTGTTGTGTATCGAATTACACTACTATGTGTCGCATGATACTTTGTTGTGCATTTGTGGAAAGAGTTTATTACGTAATGAAAATACTTATTATTGTGTATTTCGCGAAACTTTGTTGTGTATTGAAATTCGTTTCAGTGAATAGATACTTTGTAATGTGTATCGGCTAATTTTCTTGTGAATTGAAATTTTTGTTTGTGTACTGATATTCTCTTTTGTGTATTGCACGTCGGGCCACCGTATAATATATCAATGGGGAACGCCAACTGTGAATCATAAAGCGCGGCCAAAAATGACAAATTATATCGGGCTTTTTCGCACGCCAGTTTCAGACACGTAAATATATTAGCAAAGTTTGTGTCGTACTGCAGCCAAAATCCACAACCACCAATGACCACCACAGAAACAGAATATGAAAAAACAAGTGCTTCAAATAAAACAAGTTCTCTGCAATGGATAAGTGGATGGGTTGATAGATTTATGAATGCCCAAGCCTCGTTTCAATGCTCGGCACTTTTACAAAAAGCTTTTACAAACTACTAGCCAATGATACATACCAGTTTGGCGTAAGATTCAAGAGCATCCCATTGACCTAGCCGCCAGCACGCTTCCACTCTATAAGAATTTATGGCCTTAGTCCAACCAGGCCTGAAAGACAATAAAAGTATAAGAAAAACTATAAGCATAAAAAACAAACACTTGTATAAGTGTTAGGTTCTTATTGGGAAAAAGTGAAGCTGAAAAAAGGGTAATAAGAAAAAAATGCAAAATAAAACAAAAACAACAAAAACGTAAAAACCCAACAACAACACATCGAATACGACAACAACAGCAGCATTGCTAGCAGCATGCATGCACCCCACCAACACAACCACTACCACCACCACCACCACCACCACCACCAGAAGCAACAAACAATAACAAAAAACAAAAAACAAACAACAACAACAACAACAACAACAACAAACAAACAAACAAACAAACAAACAAACAAACAAACAAACAAACAAACAAACAACAAACGACAACAACAAACAACAACAACAACAACAACAAAAAGGTTTTCAAACGATCAAAATCTCAAGGAATCACTTTAATATGACTAAGTATACACACCATGCAGAATCCTTGCTGAGAAGAATTTTTAATGTTTGCAAAGTAAAGAAATGTTAAAGAAACAAAAACAGGAAACAGAACCTTCGAGTTAAAACACCATTGGCATGCTCCAGTGCAGTAGATACTTGGCCAAGAACAATCCAACAGCCCATTAATCTCTGTAAAGTATCCATGTGATAAAGTTATTTTAAATGCAACGAGAAAAGATAGTAGTGAATGGTTTAAAAACATAAATTAATGTTGGTGACCATGAAGTTTAAAGGCACTTGGCAATGTCACTCGATATTTTGAAAAAGAACAAATTCAAGGCATTTCAACATGGCGTCAATCGATCGATAGATACGTAAACATGTAAAACAAAGACAGCGATTACAATAAAATTACAATCGCATCTTACGGTAATTCTACACCCGATATTTCAACACGACTACAGGTGTATTTTCAGAATTTTGGAATGCATTATCATCAAACTCAAAAACTTTTAATGGCACTGCTGCGCAAGCACTACCGAAAGCATTTCAAACATAATTGCCAAGATTTCCGGTCTGAAACTCGAGACTTAATAGAAATGGCTCTTATAATGCATATAAAACACAAAAAATCAACAATGAAAAAAAATATTTCTTTTGCAAAACGGATAATTGGGTTATTTGATATTTCGAAACAGATACTAGTTTCTTCAATATCGAGACATTAGTCTTTATACTCTCTCTTCCGCAGAGGCTTCTATTCGCAGGCGCGCGGGCAATCGTAAAGCGCACGGAGAACGTCGGGAAGGTGGAAAAAGAGGAGAGAAGCCTCTGCCAGATAATGTGCGGTTCTCTGGCACGATTTTCGGTTCTCTGGTAAATGGCATAAAAACCCGACGATTTGGGAGAAATTCAGCACTCCCTTCAAGATCTAAGTATCAAAGGTTAGCATGACGATTTTCGTGAAGAAATAGTGCGATTACATGAATTTATTTTATTCTTGCTGTTATTTACGTGTCTGCCATTTTAAATCAATTTAGATGTAAATTATATTTCAATTATTTTAGACTTCTTTATTCTCTTTACGATAACCATAATGCAGAAGATCAGATATAGAATGCTTTGCAATAAGTGCAAGTACGCCGGAGAAGGATTTTTTAACACCGAATTCGAAGTCGGCAAACGAACCGAATAAGAAGAGATTTCTGTCAAGTAACAAATCTGCGGTTCTCTGGTCATGGGAGATAGCGACGATAGTTTGCACGAAGTACGATGTTTTCTTCAAGATATAAGTCTAGAATGTTGTTCTGGACGTTATTAGTCCTGAATTCTTCTATGGAAATCACCCGGAACGAATAAAAAGATTCGAAGCGCTGCCAGACTGACAAACGTTTTAATATCGAACGTTGAATCGTTGATAAACAAAGCCGACGAACATGCAGCGCTGGAATATTTTCAGCGCTAACTTTCTACATTACACCAAGCTCGCACATGTACCACATGCACTACGTGTAGACGTGAAACTTATCATATGTAAGATCTATGTTTACAACAGTTCAGTGTCTTTTGATATAAATTTTCTCGGGTAGCGTTTGTTTACATGTTTAATTGCATAATTCAAAACTGGAAAATCCTGTCCTTGTGTAACAATATTAACATTCTCGAGTTGAGAATTGTCTGCCAGAAATTTAAACGGGTCTTTTGTTCACAATTTATGGATTTCCAACTATTCCGTAAGTTAAATTTGGTTATATATTGAAATTCCGAGTCTGGTGCCTAGTCCATCACGGAATTTGGGCGCCATATTGACAACATTATCTGGAAGAGGCTAATTTTCTTTCCCTCTTCCCATCATTCCTCGCGCGTCTTCGCCTCCGAGCCTCTGCGGAGGAGAGAGAGTCTTTATACATGTATAAAGACTAATGTCTCGATATTGAAGAAACTATAGTATCTGTTTCGAAATATCAAATAACCCAAGTACCATCATTCGACCACTAGCTCCCAACTTGACCTGTAGCTCAGTCGGTAGAGCCTCGGACTAGTAAACCGAAGGTCGCGGGTTCGAATCCCAGTCGGGTCAAGTAGAGTTTTCTTTACTTGACTGGTATGGTTCGTCACTCGGAGTAACACCTAATATCATTATTCTTCACCCGAGTTCACTGTCGCATAATAATTGTTCTAAATATATTTATCAAATTCATTAATAATTCATAAGGAAAATTCAAAAGAAATAAATGTTTAATCAGGTGTTTGTAAATACTGTTATCAAATTCATTAATAATTCATAAAGAAAATTCAAAAGAAATGAATTATTAATTTTTAATTAATAAAACATCAATGTTTTATCAAAGTTATTAGACACTAGCGGCTTAAAACGAGTTAAAATGATCTTATCTAACGTTTCTTACAACTCTTAAACAAAGTATTCATCATGTACACATAGAATTTGATAAGTAAGTTAAAATATTCGCGTCCGATCTTTATGGGCATTTACAATGGCGAGCCCAAGGCGAGCAATCAATAATTCATGAGGAAAACACAAAGAAAAATCATAAGCGTATCGAATCTATATATGTGATATAATAGATTCGCTCTAAGGCCCCGTTTACACTAGAACAAAAGTATCCGGATTCACATTGTTTTTCATCCTCGTGGGAATAAAAAACAACAACGCGAATCTGGATACTTTTGCTCTAGTGTAAACGGGACCTAAGTTTCTCGCTGGTTGTTAACGGCTGAGATAAGCTTAATTTTCAAAATTAAATTACTACGCCAATGAACGTACGAAGTGATGAATTTTAGAAGTCATTTAAAAACCTTGCAGTACGGGCGTTACTGGCTCTAAAACACTTGGTTATCGCCTTGTATTTTATATCCGATAAATCCGTCCTGCGCGGTTTTTAAATATTATATATTTAACAAATAGATTCCATTTTGCCGTTGTCTGTTCAGTTATAGATGCACAGATGACGTCACAACGTGGTAAGAACAAAAAAGTGGCCCACGAGACGCAGTCGAGTGGGTCACTGATGTTCTTACCACGTTGTGACGTCCTCTGTGCATCTATAACTGAACAGACAACAAAAAAATGGAATCTATTTGTTTTATACAATAAAAGCTTAAAAGGTTTTTGTCGAAACTCTTGCCGGATTTTGGGGCATGAAAAAGGAAAAAAAGCAAGTCAGCTGACGTGATCTGACGTGTCCATGTGTCTGTCCTCTAATAGATCATGGCCAACAACCAATGAAAACACGCATAGCAACCAGGGTATTGTATAAATATATATATTTATATATATATATATATATATATATACAGCGAAACACCGTGTCTGTAGATTGAACTATGTACGCTCCTTCACTTCGGTGTTGTTGAGCACTCTGCGAAGTTGCCATGGGTACCTATTAGCGATAATGCAACGCTCACTACCCTTGTGGAAGTTTGAGCACTCTGGGCCCATGCGCACTTCACGCTATCTGAATGTATTTCACCGATGCTGTCCCACATGCGGTTGTCACCGACGATCGCATGTGTATAAGTAATTGATGAAATTCATTCAGATTGTTCCAAGCTACACTGATGAGCTGTTGTACAGCGAAACACCGTGTCTGTAGATTGAACTATATATATATATATATATATAAAGGACTGGGAAAGGACTGGGTGGCTAATCATCCTTACTTGCAGCCAGCGGCTGAATTGCGAAGGACGCAGATCAACGTGGCCGTGTCGAGGCATATCAAAGGCGCTCCAAGCAGCCGCCAACGACACAGTTCAGACCACGGATCACAGCTAAGATGTTAGGTGTTGATTTTATGGAGGGAGGTAAACCGGAGAACCCGGCGAAAAGCCCTCGAAGCACAGGAGAGATCAACTACAACTCTACTCACATGAGTCCAAATATATACTACAACTCTACTCACATATATATATATATATATATATATATATATATATATATATATATATATATATATATATATATATACACGGAACAAATGCTTCACGAGTAGCATAAAACTTTAGTCAGTTTATGTCTAAGCAGACGTTTCTCGATACGTTGAGGTAAACCGGGAGTTTGCCCATTTTGCTAATGAGCCTAACTTGTCTAGGTCTAAACAGAATCCTAAGTGCACAGCACTGTACTGCACTGTTTTTCCATATTAAAATATCGATGAATAAAATTTACAAGAGTAAGTCGCCAACTAGCAATCACTGAATCATGTTTGCAAATAGTCATCGAGTTGTCAAGCTCTGACAAATAGATTCAAAGTTTTTTAAAAGCTTGGAAATCGCGAATAAAATAATTTATTCCAAATGTTTTGCTAACCTTGTGATTCTCTATTTTGTCGGGTTCCAACTGGATGGCTCTCTCATAACAAGCAACGGCATCTCGCAGTTTACCTGAAAAAATCCCCAAAAAACAAGGTAAATATTATCATGAAATATTATTACAAAAATAATGATGACGACGTAAATAATGGTGATGTTGATGGTGATGATGACATGCTACTACAGCTGGACAAAAACTGGAAATGTGACTATATAGTTAATTTCGTTGTTTAATTTGGCCAATTTCCGGAGGAGCACCCGCATTTCAGCCTGGATAAGTGATCGCGACCCACGTTTGAGGTGAGTCGCGAGACGGTGCTTGAACTGTTTCTACTAAAGTCGGACGCTGCTAAAGTTGGTGCAAAGAATTAAAGTTTTTAAAAGCAAGCCAATAGGGTGAATTAGCGAATAATAAGACGAATAGTAAAGCCATGCTTATGCCTTTTATTATGCCGAAAATAAGGCTTAACTCTCACGTAAATTTAGTTAGGTCAATAGTTAGACTATATTTCCAGCAAGCAACACACTTTGTTTGAAATCAGTTATCTTAGCATAGCTAAAAAGGGGAAAACAAGAGAAGGAAAATTCCAAACTCAAAACTATAATTATAACATAGCAAAAAAAATATGAAAAAATGAGGAAAAAATCCCAACAAACTCAAAAATTAAGATAGCCAGGGCCACGAGGATTTGGATCGCCATAAACTGTTATGCGACAACTATAATAGGTAAACACGCTACACCAACATTGGAAAAAAAGTATTTAACTCGTCTTTTGAACGGATAATTATCATGAATACAGATCAAATAACGTTGAAAAACAATTTATTGTGACCGGTTAAGAAATACGGACTTTTATTATATGACAATGGCGTAATTTTTCCATATTTAGGCAATGGAACGCAGCTTTTTCCAGGCCGGGTTACACACTAAAATTCGTATAGCACACTTCCATACCAGTTTAACCTGTTTTGAAGACGTAAAAATCGAGGAAAATAGTAAGTAACTAAAACAAAATGGCAAATGTATTTTAACTGAACAGCCACATAATATATAGATAGATAGATAGTCTATTGAGTTAGCCAAAAATACATCACATTTACAGACACTGACATATCAGTTCTGTACCGCTGACTTGTCAGCGGGAGCCACAATGTCGGCGTGATCTTGCTTGAGCGAGTGCTTGTCTTGGACCTCACTTACGTCATACTCGACAGCTATCGTCGGATGTCGACAAGATCGCCAGGTATTCGAGAAGTGATCGCGTTATTCGTGGGGGGCAGCAGAAGTGAAACCGGTCCGGTCCGGTTGAGCCTCGTGTTTGGATCTGACTGCTATTGCTATATTAATAGTGCTCTTGTCGTATCTTCAACGCTACCTTTAAACCTTTCCTTTTCGGAAAGGTTTCTGTCTATTAATTACAAGGTAAGAAGTAGTGTCAAAGCTCTGACGTTTCCTATCTTGCATAAATCTATCTCAATAGATCTGAAACAAATCTCCAAGACTCCAACTGAGCTACTTCGCTCCTGTGACATCGATTGACTAGGTGTTTTGCTTGCTTTTTTAGGTGTTTTTCAACATCTTGTTTTATTTTATTTTGTTAAAGAAACGAACGTTTGCGCAGACCCAATCCAGCGGTCTGACTGAGCGTCAAGTAATACGCTCTCGAGACTTTTTATTGAACGAAAGTTTTGGGCAGACCCAAGCCAGCGGTCTGACTGAGCGGCAAGGTTACGCTCTGTTGAGAAACTATTGAGATATTATTGAGTACTATTGAGATATTATTGAGAACTATTGAGCTATTATTGAGAAACTGAAAGCCTTGAAATCTGTTGTATAAGTGCTAGTCGTTTGTTCGTCAATTTTATTCGTAATTTGTTATCGCAAATTTTCAAGTGTGACGTCATCTAAACTGCTGCGAATACTGACAACTACGACATTTTATTTACAATTGTAACTACAACTGGAACGAACACTAATTAACCGACCTGTAGGATGTACTATCTCACTCACCACTAGACAGATTACGCAATAACCCTTTTATTTCTGACGTAACAGCGACATAACTAAAACCACAAACCACGCGATACACACGATATATATATATATATATATATATATATATATATATATATATATATATATATATATATATACTATAACGAAACGACATAATCGACACGGGACAGAGGAGCGGGAAATTCACCAATTTATAAAGTCGACCACGGATGCATTGCCAGTACGTTACGGACTACACCAAAACTACACAGACATTCAGTAAGACTTTATTTTTATTTTTAACTTGTCTATTATACTTCAGTGTTGCACGCGCCTTCTAATATCTGTAATTTCGTCTTAACATTACTGATTTCAACATCGACTCAAAATCCCTCCTGAAGAAGACTGGAAGGTCGAAACGCGTCGAGGGTTATCCAAAGAACACAGACCTACATAAATCCTTCCACGCTTCATTCTTCTCCCAAACATACATCAAACCGCAGGCATATTTTACGACCTACCGACTGAAACTAGACACTTCACGTGAAACTTAACTGGTGTGGTCAAACGTAAAGTATTAGGCTCAAAAATGAGCGAAATAAACTGGCAAATTTATGAAACATACCACTAATGACAGTGTGTTGTAGCTGCTGTGGTGGAACACTAAGTATTATGCTCCAAATTAGTTCGCACACAACGCCAGTGAAGGTCTCACTACCAACCATATTATATAAAAATTAGATTTCTATTTAGTTTAGATTTAGATTTAGATTTAGATTTAGATTTAGATTTAGATTTAGATTTTGATTAAGATATAAATTTATTTAGATTTCTTTAGATTTACGTTTTGGTTAAGTTTAGGTTTAAGTTTAGATTTAAATTTATGTTTAGCTTCAAGTTTAGGTTGAAGTTTAGATTTAGAATTATATTTAAAATTATACTTACATTTAGGTTAGCTGAACTGGTTGAAAACTTCAGTGAAGGATTTTAAAAATAAAGCGAATTTGGGTCGCATGCCCATTGCCTGTGTGCGAAAATATTATTTATTATATTGTATTGTTTAAGCAGTAAACAAATTCCGAATATTACACGCGACCAAGTTAAGTGTTTCATTCACAAGTTCAGTTGTTCCGATCCTATTAATAAGGCGCCTTGGTTTATGCCACGTTTTTAACAACGCTCCTCGCCCAAGATAAACTTGTGAATGTATGTCGTACACACGAGAAAAAATGTGAATGAAAACTTAACTGATGATATTCATACAGTTTGGAAATATGTCATGTTGATTATACTTCGATTTCTCTTTCATTTTACCTTCGTTGAACCCCATCTACGTTCTGCTATTAATCACACAAGATAGCTAGGCGCGAGCACTTATAGTCCCGACGACAGCCAGCACTTATAGTCCCTGTCGATGGCACTTGGTCGGAAACAGAATACAGACCTATTTAAAAGTTAAAGTAAACTTGCGTCCAAAAAAACAACAAACGAAAATCATATTGTTCTTGCACTATTAAACATAAGCGATGACCAAAGACGAAAAGTCAATACTTACGTATCGCTTCCTGGAACCTGATACAACAATTTGGGTCACGCTCTGACTGTTCACAACAGACGACGTGCACAGAAGCAGCCTCTTATAGATCGAGCTGTTTATTGATTACAAGCAGCTACGAACGCCCAGAAATAGAAACAATCTAGACTCTAAGATCTAATATCAAAACTACTGTGATAATGCAGCTAAATAATGCATACCAATGTCATTAACAGCTATAATATTCAAATACATTAAACAACATATTGACACCTGGGATTCTCCTGATTTAAATAATATTTTGTATCATGGTAACTGTCTATACGATTGTATCGAATGTTCTGTTAAAAAAGACTTCTAGTTGTTGACTGATATTCCTGCTATGGTATCAATAAATGGGCAAACATATAATTAAACCTATAGTGGGGAATCGTTAACTGGCGAATTATTTATGACAGATAATAACGGGCCTTATCTCTCCTTAAAAAATGCATTTACAAAGATATTTTTTTGGGGGGGGGAGAAACAAATTGTAAGTGTTGCTTGTTAACTATTGATTGTAACACAGTTGCAGTGTTTAACATGTTGAACAATAGTTGTAGAATCTTTGATTCTCTCACTCAGAGCACATGCATGGCATGGCAAGTTATTCTGGAACATGTGTCTTGCTGACAGTTGATGGCCTTGAAAACTTAGTTGCATTTTTTCAGATTACTTCTTATGGTATTTTCCATGATTTTCCGCAACATTTAAATCATTGTCGTCTCTATGCATTCTCTATAGAACTATTTAGTCCAAGTTTTAAAATGTCTGATAGCTCACTATTACTTTAATCATGCTGACTTGAATTTGTCCCCGAATTTTTCAAATTCGCGTCTGAGTGACACTTTGCCTTTAAGCCGCGTTAGAAGCAGTACAATGAGCGGTAGTCACATGCACGCTTAGCGTGCCTATTTTTTTGTTTGTCGACAAACGGCACTTCTGACGTCATCTGACGTCATTCTCTCGGGTGGAAACTGCACGCAGGCTAAAGGCAGGCTGAGATTTCATGGCGGATTTTCAGCTCACGAGTGACGAGTTTTTCCTTTTACTGACGGCCTTTGGTTGTGTTGTTCGAAGTGAATTTGTGTTTTAATGATAAACACGCTCACAATGCTTACAATCGCACACGCCAATCGCGGTAGAACTTGCTCAAGTGCTGTAAATCAAATAACAAAGAACGTTGATAAAGCCAACTTGCAAATTAAATGTAAACATGCTGTACGTTGACATCTTCGACTTCATTGAGGTTGACAACACCCGAAGGACTTGTGTCCGTGAATGCTGTATGTATATAAGATGTATTGAGGTTACTGCAATATTTGTGGTTTGCTATATTTTTTCTTGTATTGTTTATTATTGTACTGATGTCTTGCAAATAAAAGTCGATGTTATTCAACAGTTTATAGTTTCATCAAGTGTGTTCTGCTGTTTTGGTACACCAATATGACTGCCATCTCTTTTAATACACCAGTATGGCTGCCATTTCATTGTTTTGGTGCACTAATATATCCACCATTTTATTGTTTTGGTACACCAATATGGCTGCCATTTCATTGTTTTTGTACACCAATATGGCCACCATTTCATTGTTTTTATATTATACTGACAATCACCTATACAGTTACCAAATAATTGTCACAGATACCCAAGATGTTAAAGTTGCTACAAGATCCTCATATCCCAGTTTGTGCCTTGGACACACTATCACAAACATTCAATAACCCTGTTTCACTTGATGTTTTACCTGTAAATGGTATTGTTGATGCCATAACTTTCTGTTCCTCAAAACAAATGCATTTATCTAATCACATTGGTAAAACCTTGGATAGTAAAAATGGATGGTAAAACCATCTACACTAATCAGTCTCTGGCAAATGTTGAGAATTAGCCTGCTACACAGTTTGAGCCACCTTGAAAGCATGAAGAAAGCTTTTCGAGGGATGCACAACGATAGTTCAATTGACTCGGTTTTCTCTCGAATGGCAAAATAAAACCGGCTATCGATAAATGTCTTAGTCTTAATGTCTTGAGCCCAGTCCCTGAGAAGCATGAAATTTGAGTGGTATTGCAGAAATGAGGGTCCTGAAGGGTAAAATGGGAGCTGGGATTTGCTAATTTTTCAGCCCTGGGAACTAGGATTTTCTGCATCTCCATCATAGGCCGTGGGCCGAGGTTTCTTCTTGTTCCAAAGTCTGAAACCCCACAGTTTTTTAATATTCGGTGTTGAATACTCAAACTTAATGGGAATGGGATTTGCTAATTTATGCACGTTGGGAAATGGGATCTGCACCCCCCCCCCCCCCCTTCAGGACCCTCGGAAATGAATGACCAGTTCAGTGAATAGAAGACCTTTGTGAATCACTGCAAATGTTGCTTCAAGCTTAAAGTGCATGTGATGCGAAAATTATCATTGATCTATTATATGACAGAGATTTTAAAACTATATGGAGTGTTTCTTGTTGTTTTGCTTTATAGCTTCCTTTTTGTGACACTTTATTTGAATTAAATGCAAATGAGGCAATCTGTGAAGTCATAAGATGGAAAAAGCATTTAGATTTATTAAAATATATATGTTGCATCTCCATGATTATTCAAATAACACAACTGAACATTTCTGTACAAGTGAAGCTAATAAAAAGGAAAAGCTTCACAGAAAAATAAAATTGCCATAGAAACATGTTGGTGCACAGGCCCTTCAAATCTATAAACATCAATTCTATTTTTTACAAATCGTATATTGACTTTGCCATTTTTATACACCATGTGAAAGGGAAAATAATTATGACTTCTTGCTTTATCAGTTTATGGTGTTAGGGACATGGGAACAAATATGTTACTTACTATGACAACATTATTTCAGTGTGAAGCTTAATCACCAGTGTAGCAAATCTCAATTGATTCCTTGAATAATTGCGTCGATACAATGTTTTTAAAACACAAATTGCATCATTTGCATATCAAACAAACCGAAATATCTCAAAAACAATGCCAAGCAATTCACGGCAAGTTGTTCTAACGGTTTCGCTAATATAAACCGTTCCGCAATGTGAACACGTAATTTCGTAAACATCATTCTTTGTAAGACATCGGTTAGGTTTATTAGCTGATTTACATGTTTCGCATTCATCCAAAATCCATTGGTGGGGCATGAAACACTCGGGATGACGGTCTGCCGTTCATAAAATGAATCTTAATATTGTTGATTCTCGATCGACGTATCACAGAGAGCGCGTCGTTTAAATTAGGGGAGTTTCAAATAAATGTACTTCTGTTCGCCATCGTTTTGTAACTTAGACTGCGTTCACACGAGTCCGGTATAGAAAATAAACGGTAAAATGTGGTTACGTTCACACGAGTCCGTAATATTTTAACGACGCTTTGAAGGTGTTCACACGACTCCGGAACCCTTCTGGTGTACATCCAGTCAGATTTCAATGCTGTGCACTGTTTAAATAGCCGTATCTCGTCAAAAGTAAATGGAAACGAGGAGCAATTCAAAGAATATTATCCCGCTAAAGAGTGGTTTTTAAACCCGCCAGGCGTATTGAATTTTTTTCCCCTTTAAGGATCGTGCTCACATGTGCTCATCTGTCATTTATTTATTTAAGTGTGGTAGCTGCAGTGTTACCTATATAAGCAAAACGTCGCGCCGTTTTATTGTTCGACAGAGAGAGCATTTGGGTGTTAAAAAGAAGGGAGAAAAATTAAAGGTCATGCTTCGGCCATTAGAGAAGTAATATTTCAAATCCGAGTTAGTCTTTTAGACGTGGTTTCTAAATCCTATGTGCACACATATATCACACATCATTAGATATTCATTGCAATGAGGGCAATCACAATAGACTGGTCGTCAAGCGTTTGCAGAGACAGGGAACAAAATTTGTTTTAAAACAGCCAGGAGTTTTGGTTCGCAAGACGTTGGATTTATTGGATAACATATATTAGATTATGTTGAACAGCAGGATCAATTTAGCCAGGACTGATATTGAGCAGAGAAAATATAGATGACAATTGGAATAATGTAGAACTTTACAAACTAAAGAAGACAGAAGATGTTAATGGTCGATATCGGAGAAAACAAAGCGTGAGGTGACTGTCTTGTATACTTTTATATCTATATAATATTATGAAAGGTAGATGGACGTTCAAACTTCATTACCTCAATCAGTCTGCAAGCAACGTCACTGTTTTAGCGCTTTTCGTAGGTTTCTGTCTGTCGTGGAATAACTTAAATTGCACCAACATAAGTTTGGTTTCTTGTTAATAGTCTATTTTACTTGTAATATATGTATCGCATGTAGTCGCTTATATTGTGAAGCGCTGTTTTAATAGGTAAAATAATCTGTTGTACTTGGAACTGGTTTCTAAAGCGACAGAAAACTGTATTGGGAAATGAATATGAATATCTAATGATGAGTGAGAACATCATTTGCAAACTGGTCACGCCCTGTCCTTTGAGGATTTTTCTATATTAAGTAGATCATCTAATGAGCTTGACCTTTTGATTCATGAGTCTTTTGTTCCATCGTGATTCTCCGTCACTTAATTTTCAGCTATCGTCTATCCCTATAGAGCGTTTTCATCTGACGTCACGGCGGCCATATTGGTGTACCAAAACAATGAAATGGCGGCCATATTGGTGTACGGTATGGGAATTAGCTCTTTCTTATTCAAATATTTCGTATTGTTTCACCACCCCAATGGGGCAACCGATCACGTGAGTGAAAACGCTCTATTTGTTTATTTCCATAATATTTGCTTATTTCCATAATTAATTTTCATTGTTCACTATTCATGTTATTACTTACTCACTTCCTCTTTATCTAATATAAAAGCTTGCACGCTCAATTATAATTTCATTACTGATGATGGTTCAAGTTTGAACCGAAACGTCTAAAGAAATAAAATGCTTTTCGTCTTGGTACTACGTTACCTCATTTTAGTCTTTATGTTAGGAATTCTCCTTATTAACTTAATCTTCTTCTATTATACTGGCGAGTCAATGTTGTAATAATGTTATAATTGTTCAAACATAGTCAATCGAGATATGGTCTGGAGACTCGGCAAACTTCAAAGCGCCTATAATGAGCTGTGATTTTATGTTGAACCGTACCTTACACCGGGCACATCCTTTGTTTTAGGTTTATTAATATTTAAATAGCACGGTTGAGTGATTGAACTGAAACGTTGCTATTGGACAATTCGTTCATTATACTAAAATACAATGTGTTCAGTGACCGTACACCGTGCACAAAAATGCATAAAGGTAAACAAAAAGATAGACCAAAGACTTTAGCTGAGTCTCCAGGCCATATCTCGATTGACTATGGTTCAAACAGCAGCACAAGTTCTGAGCAGAAGCTTTCCGAAGTCGATAAGACAAATAAAGTTTTCCATTGTTGAAATATACGCCAGCCGTTTGGTTAGGAGCTGAAAATTTAGGAACTGGGTACTAAAGCGGAGCGAAGAAGTGCCGGTGTAACACGACCAGATCCCCCCCCCTACTCGAATTATATGGTGCGCCGTGAAATGCCCCCCCTCACTCGAATTATATGGTGTGCCGTGTATTGGTTGGCCTCTTCTTTTATTTTTTGCGAAGTCCAATTTCGCAGACGTCTGATATTCTCTCTTACTGAGTGGATATGGCTATCAGACTCTTCCACGTTATTCGATATTTATGGTGTCAAAATAATGAAAGGGAAAGTTCGAAAGCCAGCATGCGGAAGTGCCAGTGGTCATGGTCATGCCGAATTTCCAATTAATAAAATAGATGTCCAAGTTTCGATTTTTATTCATGGTAACATTCAACTGTAAATTTCAAGGGGGTAAAACATTTTCCACAGAATGCCCCTTTTTTAGAGGGGTAAAATTTCAATCAAATTAAAATAGGTGTAATTTTTACCCCGCAATTCGGGGTAATTTTTACCTCGGAATATGGGATCAGATTTAAGGGCTAAAAATAAGAGGGTAACAATTGTATAGTCATAGTCCTTTATTTATTACACATTTAGTGGAACCTTGGTGTCCCAATGGGTCACCCATCCAAGTACTAACCCGGGCTTAACTTACCTTGCATTAGTTTCCTTACTTTACCACTGCGCCAAGCTGCCTCTTCTAGTTTCGTATTAAAATTTACGATATAGAACCGGGTTTTTTTCTTTAATATTACACTGTTAAGTTCGTATTTTCTTTACTTTTTTGAACACACAATTTTATAACGTTTATAAACAACATTTGGGATTTCTTTCGAGGGGTTTCAATAAAAACCACTTGTGTTGATTAGCGTGACTGCTTAAAAAACATTTCCAAACATTTCAAAGATCCTGTGAATTTTGTTTCTGCTTTTTTACATTATGTTTTGTCACGTACATAGAACTAATGTTATGGGTTAATAGTTTCCGTATAATATTTATTTCGATAACCACTTCGATAAACATTTGTTTACCTATACGAATTTCCAGCAAAATGGGAAAAGAAACTAAATCGTTACAACGTTAAGAACTAGATTCAAAGTCAGTTCAGCCCATTTTAATATTGTCTCCCCAGCTTTGATACACAGACGATGCCGAAAATACTATAGTTTCAAATAACTTCATGATATATATTAGCAATGAAATAACTATCTCAACTTTTGTCGAGTCAAAAAATAAATAAGCTAAGTTCTTTTGTTCAAATTTTTTGCATAGTTTTTGACACAAGAAAAGTGTAGAATCATTCAAAGTAATTCATTTCAATAGCAACTTAAAGACCTTGTCGTAGAGCAAATAATATAGGAAATAACACTTGTTTTCTTACCCCAATTTAATCCAATATAAAACAACATTCAAAACCAAATCCAGAGTAATTTCATTTTTGTGAGCAGGTGTTAGGTTGTGTTTAAGTCACCTTTGGCCTTTACACACAGACGATGTTTATAAGCTTACGGAAGTAAACTTTAAGTCGATTTCAATCTGCTAAACAATCTTAATTTTTAACTACTATACACATTTGTGTACAAAAACTTTTTAAAAGAATTGAAAAAAAATTGCCTACATACGCTTTTTCGCCATTTTCGAAAACATGGTCTTGCAGTTTTGGTTACCCCCAACATAGGGAGAGTTTTTACCCCCACTATAGGTTACCCCTTACAAGGGGGTAGTTATTACCCCTTTATTATTTACCCTACAAAAAATAGCACTTTTATTCCAAAATTTAGCAGTTTAAATTTTACCCCCTGAAATTTACAGCGCGTTGAGCTGATGTTTCGAAGCCTTGAAATAGACCTTGGTTTTCGGGTATGGCATACTCTGAAATGGCACTATTTTTGCACGGGTTTTTCTCCGAAGCACTGTTTGAAAAATAGAATAACAACCATTAATCTTTGCCAATCGCGATTAACATTTCAATGGCGCTTTGAGAGACATTTCAACGTCTATCAAACGCTTGCAAACTCATTTAACCATCTAAGTGTTTTTTTTTGTTAGTTTCGAAACAAGTTTCAATACATTTTGAATTTGGTTTAAGTAGTGCTTTAAAGGATTTCAAGGGGGCCATCTGGACCTAGTACTAGATGCCCGGGGAGGCATAGGAATAAAAGGCTTAGAATAAAATTAAAACAATAGTTCTCTGAGTTCTATGCACTCTCCACGTGAATTAATCCGCGGTTTCATCTTCTTTATATGATGTGAGTAGTAATACCCCCCATCGGGAGTACAAAGGGATGCCGCCTCATTAATTATTCCACTTATTATTTATTCATTCTCAGGCTCCTTTGGGACCGTCTAACCATAACCTCATT
Organism: Paragorgia papillata; assembly: GCA_035771165.1. NCBI lineage: Eukaryota > Metazoa > Cnidaria > Anthozoa > Scleralcyonacea > Coralliidae > Paragorgia > Paragorgia papillata. The sequence continues at coordinate 568,529 of JAWNZC010000399.1, read as the reverse complement.
AGTATTCACTTCATAGATTATATTAGGTTTAGAACCTAAATATTCAAATAGAGTAAGTCATCCTAGAATCATTGCTAACTAAACCCTCTTTATAAGCGAGGAAATCGTAGGAATCACTTCGAGAAGTCGTGAAAAGAACGATTTTAAGTGTCGAAATATAAACTAAAGGCAAAGCGATTTATTACTTTGAAAGCGTTGCTACACTTTCTGTTACTAAGTGTGATATTTGCATATTTATCCTCAGTGCACGTGCAGGAGACAAAAGAGAAACTCATTAGGGGGGTCATTAAGGGGATTAAGCGCTTAGACAAGTCTAGGCGAGAAGGTCATTAGCAGTGTTACCATAGCGAACCTTTGGGACCCTCTAACCCTAAAATTTATCCAACACCCTAACCCTAGCTGTTACTCAACCCCCGTGTAATACGTCATAACCGATAGCTGTCCAGCGAATGAAACAACAACCTCGTACCCAGGGTCTTCACTCGGCGCACGCTGGAGAAAAGACCCTGGTATCAGCTGGTCACGCGTCTCCTAGAATTTTCGTCTGTGATCCTGAAACCAAAGCAAGTGACGTGTTGTGTATCACAAGGGAGGGGAGGTTATATTTCAATTGGTCACGCGACACTGATAAATGCGCGAAAACGCCAAAGAGATTTATTTTGGAGAAAGTTTTCACTGATCAGGTCTCACAATGTATGAATTGTTGTACTTAAAATATGTGTTCTTGAAATGTTTACACTTTGCTCTTGTACTTAACAGCGATTATTCGTCTGTGATCCTGAAACCAAAGCGAGTGACGTGTTGTGTTTAGAGGCAGTATAATGCTGTGAGACACCTTCTGGCGGTCCTGTCCACTGGCTACGGAAAAATATCGATGATATTCCATCTTTTTCCTGCATCTTTATCACAAAATAACAAGAGATCTTTAAGTTTCCTGCTACAAGTTCTATCTCCCATGGTAGTTGTCATTTCGTGTTTGATTTCCTCATACACCGTCGATCAATTACGCAGGTATATAAACATGCATTAAACGGACTAGAGGCGCTGTTTTGAGCTTTTCAAAATTGCTTGAGTACAGCATGTTCCTACATGTACTCGATCAAAGAAACATTAACGAGTCAATGGACTTACATCTAAATTCTAAAGAATGGAGGTTATCTAAAGTTCCTTTGTTAATGAGACATTAACATTGACTACATTTTACTGGCTAGATACGTTTATGTACATGCATGCATGCATGCATGCAAGATTTAAGATTGCAGCACCATTCCTTTACACGTACGTATTTCTACATGCACATGACATTTTATATATAACATAAACAAGATAAACTTTACCTCTTCGTCTGATGTAAATTAATGCTAACTGTTTTATTAGAGGCTGATCCCGTCAGCACCTTTCCTAGGAGCTTAAGCTAGCTACACACATTAGAAAGGGAGAAATTTCCACGCATCTCTTGCTAAGCTGCTAATAGTGTACAAGCGCCGTTTATAACTTTGTTGAATTCTTGACCTAAATTCCTTTAAATTCCAAAGCCTTCTTTTACGTGGGCCGGTATACCAACTAAGCTCGAGGAAGATCGTCGTGACCCTCCAGAAAGTGTTCAAATGTTCCCCAAATAAGCAAAGCATTTCGCGAATCGCGATTGTTGTTCTTAATACCGAACCACATAGTCGCCAGACTGCAGGAACTTAATTATTTCCGACAATTGAATTTTTTTGATTTAACTCGGGTTTAATGCTGTTGAATCGGAAGAGACATTGCCAACTTTTCACAGATATTGTATTCGCTTGTGCTCATTTATATCAACTCCACTTTTATGCATCTGCAGAATCGATTATTTATCCGACCTCCGCAACACTCCACCCTAGTAATAAAAAATTGTTATCTCACAGATTCTGGGAGACACGTGACCAGCCGATACCAGGGTCGTTTCTCCAGCGTGTGCCGAGTGAAGACCCTGTACGAGGTTGATGAAACAATGGGATGTGATGAGGCAGGGCAATTAAGGGGGTTAGAGACCAAAAAGAGCACGTGTATTTTGCATAAAACAGAATTCAAAGCATTCAGTTTCAAATATTTATTTAGGTTTTGGTTCAAACTTATAGGGAATATTTGGGCACCAATATAATTTTTATGTTTTACCTCGAACAAAAACTATTATATACTGTAAAATAAAGTTGAACCATGTAAAATAGAACGCGGTCATGCGCGAGGTGGGATAGGACTAGAGTTCCCAGAACACCTTTCGGGAATAACGACCATATAAAAATGAACACATGCTTTAATGAGTCCTTTCTAGTTTTGGCGGCGAAAGAACTAACACGCTCTTCTCTTGCTCACTTGAACAGTTTTTCAGGTACTGATCTTTACTTGTTACAATATTCTAATTTAATTTACTATACTATCTTGATACTCTTTTACAACGTTATCGTTGGTTACCATTATTGAAATTTATCCCGCGCAATTGTAGACTGAAAGCCAGCCGCCGATCTCATCTCGTTCTCACTCGCTGAGAGTAGCGTCTGAATTCAATAGGCGATAATGCCGTCCAGTGACGTCACTACCAAGAAACCTGGTAGTGAAATCTGATTGGTTGCCAAGTTTCTAATTTGGGATAATTATAGAATATAATAAACAATCTGAATTCCTTCCATCTTGTCAAATATACGGCGGCTGGTTTTCAGACTACAGAATACTCTCAACTTGGTAGATATTTAATGCAGGGCTGTGATATTTTGGACTCCGATGCCTATGGACTTTAATTTCATGTTCACGACTTTTGAATGGTTTCGAGGGGAAAAGCGGTGAGTATATCAAGTGGCATGGCATATTGCGCGTGGCATCTTGTCAGTTGTGGAACAAGATGGCTAGTATTGTGTACGTATGTTATTAGATGTTGAATAAACTTTCAATCCATGCATAGTTCAAGTTTCCCGGTTATGTGAAACTTGTTAAAATGTCAAAAATGTGCGAACCGTTGTTTGAAATAATATCACAAACTGACAGGAAATTGACTTCTCACAAGTGTTAATACAGAATTTTCGATTTTTTTTTAAATACTTAACGCGCAACATCGCGAGATATATATCAAACAGAAGCTATTGAAAAATGCTATTTGGGGTAGAAATTTCTAGTTTTTAGCTAAACGGAAAATATTTTTAAAATGGGGAAACGTCTGTCATTTGATTCATTGCGTGAATGTATTGTTGACTTCGAATTATTACAGTGTAAACCTTCTGAACGCTACAATCCACTTTATTCTGTATTTTAGTATTTCACTCTGGCTATATTATTATACTGTAACGGCAAACCATTCTAGTCGTTAGGCCACTAAGGTTAAAGAGTTACGGTTATACCAAAATGGCAAAACCTACTCTGACCGCTGGGGCTTTTTTTTATACTCTGGCCTACACCAGGCGATTTTACGCGTTCCTGCCTGGGAGGCCGAAGGATTGAAAGGGTTAAATAAAAGCTATAAATTCAAATTTTTCTGTTTTGGCTAGAAAGCCGCAAATGTTTCAAACCCTTCATAATGGTATTAAGATCATGATGCATTCGAAGTAAACAATATTACTGATTTCATGTACATTCACGCAATGAATCAAATGAAGACGATTCCCCATTTTAAAACTATTTTCCATTTAGCTACAAACTAGAAATTTCTACCCCTAATAGCATTTTTCAATAGCTTCTGTTTGATATATATCTCGATGTTGCGCGTTCAGTATTTTTAAAAATATCTAAAATTCTGTATTAACACTTGAGAAGTCAATTTCCTGTCTATTTGTACAATATTATTTCGAAGAACGGTTCGCACATTTTTGACGTTTTAACAAGTTTCACATAGCGGAGAAACTTGACTATACATCGAATGAAAGCTTATTCAACATCTGATAACATACGTACACAATATATTTTAACAATGAGTAGTTCTAAAATCACTAGACATCGTGTTCCACAACTGACAAGATGCCGCGCTCAATTAATATGCAATGCCACTTGATATACTCACCGCTTCTCCTCTCGGAACCATTCAAAAGCCGTCAACATGAAAGTCCAAAGGCACCGGGAACCAAAATATCACAGCCCTGCATTAAATATCTACCAAGTTGAGAGTATTCTGTAGTCTGAAAACCAGCCGCCGTATATTTGACAAGATGGAAGGAATTCAGATTGTTTATTATATTCTATAATTATCCCAAATTAGAAACTTGGCAACCAATCAGATTTCACTACCAGGTTTCTTGGTAGTGACGTCACTGGACGGCATTATCGCCTATTGAATTCAGACGCTACTCTCAGCGAGTGAGAACGAGATGAGATCGGCGGCTGGCTTTCAGTCTAGCGCAATTGCTATTGTTTCATTTATTGTTTCCCGCCAATAAGTACACGTGGTCGGTATATGTCATGTAATACCACGCACCGGTTCTTTTAATCACGTTGACTTTGATAAGTTGAACCGTTCGACCAAAATTCTTAATGCCAACGTCAGGATTGCCTTTAGCCATTTTCCAATGTTTTTTCTTGGTCTCATCGTGGTTTTACTGAGCCATCCGGTGAGCTTTATTTGCCAGATGGGGTTCATAGCCGGATTTCTCCTTATTAGAAGTGATTTAATCTAAAACATATTAATACACTCAGGAATGTAAGTTGTCAAGTTTCATTCGCGCGCAAAATCATCTAATTTTCGCGCGTAAAAATTTGGTCGGTTGCTATCCGCTTTACATACGACCATCCTTGCCTTCTGTATGTGTTACTATGATAACTCGGAACTCGTTTATAACTTGGCTACTGCGGCGACTATATGTCTGCCATGCCAGCATTATGTTACTTGCTTACTGAGTCCCTTTGGACAGCATATGTTAGTCTCTCAGGAGGTGTAATTGTTAGTCTCTTTGGAGGCGCTTTTGTTTATGTTAGGCTCTACGGAGGCGAAATTGTTAGTCTCTTTGGAGGGGAAATTGTTTTTCCCTACGGAAGCAAAATTGTTAGTCTCTACGGAGGCGAAATTGTTAGTCTCTACGGAGGCGCTTTGGTTTATGTTAGTCTCTACGTAGGTGAAATGGACCTTTTACCTTTTAGGAAAAACCCGCAATGTATTGTGGTAGTTGGGTATCACTTCACTTCCAAGTTCCAGGTGAAATGGCTGCCGCGAGGCGAGCACTTTTACTTGGAAGAATAATTGATTAGTTTTAACCGCTTTTATCTTTCGAGAGTAAACTTTACTTATTGCAGCATAACTAGGGGGGTATTTACTACATTCTGTGAAAAAGGTAATGAAGTTACTGCAGTCGTTGTCGAGAAAGTCAATTCAGAGTGATCGACTGAGCGAACACGCTTCGAACAAAAACATTTATGAAGAAAGGTCTGTGCAAGCGTTTGCAGGTGAGTAAGCTTATCAAGTGGCGATCAATAAAATATTTTGCTATGTGGATATTTGTTTGTAGTTTATCTGTACAGATCGTTTTTGCAATTGTGCACGTCTCCTTAATGCCTTTTTTCGCTTATTGAGACAAAGTTTGGCCATGCTACCGATCAGACGTTCGATAAACCATACCCCTACTAACAATGTTTTCGTTCTGTTTTGGCCCGAAAACTAAGCTTGTCCAGTGAGCCAAAATTCAGGTTTTTACAAGAACTGCAACTCAGAAGTGCTTTCACGAGTTTTGCAGCCGTTGTTTTGCTTATTTTCTTTGTGTCTTGATTCGTCTCCTCCCACACTTGTCAAAGTTTAGCCCCAGGGTAGGGGGGACGATCAAACCCAGGGGGCAAACATTTGTGTCAAATAAAGAAAAAAACTTTTCTGTGGTTCCACCATTGTATCAATATAAATGCACCTATCAATGTTAAGCCTCAGGGTGGGGGCAACCCACAGGGATATTGACTTTGTGGGAAAAAATTGCCAAATTCCCCTGCAGTAGAATAGCCTTGTTGGTCAAAATACCCCTCCCTGGGAAATAACAAGTGCTAAAATATAATATTAAGATCATTTTATGTGTCAAAAATCCAGTTCCTCGAGCTTGTCAAGAAAATCAAATTTCCCTATCTTGGGAAGTCCCACCCTGGGGCTTAACATTGGTAGGTGCATAACAATTGACTCAAGTAGAAACAACATTAACAGCATAATAAAGCAGTCAGTACAAAATCTATGTATGTGGCAGCGTTCAGGGAGCTGGACGTTTTTAATATTACGAATACATGATAAACTAGAAAAAAACAAACTAATTGCTCTTGTGGTCGATCAAGAACATTTAAGCCCATTTCGAACCTTGCACTACTGAAGAGGGCAGTTTACAGTCCATCTCTTCTGAAACCTTCTTAAAAATTAAATACAGTATCGGTCAACAAACTAACAAAGAATATTAAACTGATATTGTCAAAAAAACTGAGCACAATTTCAACCTGAGCGATAATAGAACACAAAAATACAAAAAAACCGCTCATATTATTTTACCTATCAGATTTATATACCACATTTCAGTACTTGGTGGTCACCAGACTCCCACACAAAATTATCAAATATCCCCTCTATCAGGGTTAGGAGGTTGTCAAGTCCAACTGGGTTGCCCATTCCCGCTCCCCTGAGGCTTAACATTGACAGGTGCATTAGTTTTAATACCTGTATGTCGTAAAATAATTTAAATTCAACATTGTTTATTTCTCTGTACGTGTTGTGTACGTTGAACTTTTCTCAAATAGTTTTAGTTACTTAGATATTAGTAAGTAAAAACTCAAGGTATAAATATATACTTTATTTGTGTTTGTGCAGTGTTCTAGAACTATAAATACAACCTACAAGTTAATACAGTAGCTTATTACAGTAATATAATATTTTAACCTAAAATAACATTTGTAGTGTTTGGCTTAACTTGTTAAACATGTTGATAGTTGAATAGTTTGTAAATTAAATAATTATAAATATTTGTACTGCATGTATATACATATTAGGAATATATTTATAATATTAAAATAGTTAAATTAGTTAGAATATAATTTATTAATATGAAGGATGAACCTTGCACTTCGAAGGAGGCAACAAACTGTGCCAAGGTGAGACAAAGCGGTGGACAAGAGACTTGAAATTCTTCCCCCTTTATTTACCTATGAGCTGTTGCAAAAGCATCTGGGAACTGAATTAGCCAGTGACAACTCTACTGGTGCTGTCAAAACAGAATCAAATAACTGAAGAAATTGTCTGTGCTAACTATGTGTAAGGCTGGTATTAAATAGGATGCTGTAAACACGTTCTAGCATTGCTATTCCTAGCCTAGTTTATCATTTATTCGTTTGTTAATATTAAAAACGTCCAGCTACCTGAAGACTACCACACATATATTTTGTACTGACTGCTTTATTATGCTGTCAATGTTGTTTCTCCTTGAATCAATTGATATGCACCTATCAATGTTAAGGCCCAGGGTGGGGGTGGGGGGGGGGGGGGGAGGCAACCCATCAACCCATGGGATATTGACTGTTCGACATATCCCGAGACAGGGAAATTGGACTTTCTCAAGGGATGGGATTTTTGACACATAAAATGATCTTAATATTATATTTTAGCACTTGATATTTCCCAGGGAGGGGTATTTTGACCAACAAGGCTATTCTACTACAGGGGAATTTAACTACAATTTTTTCCCCACAAAGTCAAAATCCCTGTGGGTTGCCCACCCCCCACCCCACCCCATCCTGGGGCTTAACATTGATATGTGCATTTATATTGATACAATGGTGGAACCACAGAAAATTTTTTTTCTTTATTTGACACAAATGTTTGCCCCCTGGGTAAGGAATTTGAAGTAAATTTTCAAAAAATGTCAAATCCACCTGGGTTTGATCGTCCCACCTACTCTGGGGCTAAACTTTGACAAGTGCATAATATTTTAGAACTTACTAAATTACTTGGGAGGAGACGAATCATACGGTGGCCCACATGTGCAAAACACTACCAAATATAAGAAGACACTACCAAATAGCTCAAAACATTACCAAATAGCTCAAAACACTAACAAATAGCTCAAAACACTAACAAATAGCTCAAAACACTAACAAATATGTATCTGTGTGGCAATATGTTAAAGTCAGTTCGAGGGAAAACGTTGCCTGTGCGAGCTCTACCTTCTGTAAACAAGGTTGAACTTTTAGGAAAATGTGTCGACAAACACGCCGCCCATGACCGTTCATTCGCCCCATGCCAAGGACATACTTTAGTCTATCCAGACGGAACTGAAGTAGTGACAATACCTGGTAAGCCAACCGAGTCGTTTACGCTTGAGAGATACAAGAATGAAATTGGAAAACCATACAATCGTATAACGCTTTATTTAGTTTTACGATCTGATGTTCTTGCCATTGACGTAAGTGATTCTGACGATGCTGTAGTTGTGAAAGAAATACCCTCGAAAACAAAGAAAATAGAGTGTTCTACAGGTGTACGTCCAACTGATGCCAACCAGAGAACTCTGTGTGAAATGTCTAGCAGCTGTACTTCTAAAAGTTGTGTTCAAGGAAGTCCTACTCGTGTAAGTCCTCTCCAAAAAAAATCTGCTCAAGAACATCCTGCTGAAGAATATCCTCGTGCAGGCTATGAAAGTCAAACTTCAAGTCAACAAACGCCTTCTCCATTGCAGTTAAATAACCTGAAGGAAATTTTTCCCCAGAAAAAACACCTCTGTACTGGAAAGAGCTATTGAGTGTACCAACAGCCTTGAAGATGCAGTAAATTATGTCCTGAGATACTCGGATGCCCCAGCTTATGACCTCTATTCAGCTCTGTCAACAGAACACTTTCTGCCTGATGAGAGTTTGTCTGTTGATCAACTAGATGAATGCCCTGACGATTTTACAGTGGAAGCCCATGATGGTGTACTACACTATGCAAAAGATGAAAATCTTAAGAATCTACTAAGTCAATGGGGAAGTTCCCACCTCAACTCACGAGAACAAATAAGAATGAAGGTTCGTCGTCAATTTGTCTGGCAAGATATTATTTTAAAACTTGACAGAATTGAAGACGGTGGCCATAACAAACAATTAAGAGTGCAATTTGTTGGAGAGCCTTCTGTAGACCGTGGAGGACCAAGTCGAGAACTGTTTTCCCTTGTCAATCAGCATGTTGGCACATCTCTGTTGGCAAATGGAGTATTTCGCCACAATGTGACAGCATTGCAAAGCAAAGAGTTCTTTCGATTTGGACAACTAACAGCCCTAGGATTGTTGCAAGGTTCTCCTGGACCCAAGTTTTTCTCTCCAAGTGTCACAAATTATATTCTCTATGGAAAAATGGAAAAATGCACACCAACCATTGAGGAAATACCATGTCAAGAAGTTAAAGGTGTACTGAAAAGCCTGCAAGATGTCACTGATGAAGAAGAGTTTAAAAAAAAAAGCCTCCTTTCAGTGCAGTTTTCGATTTGAATCTGGATATTCAAAACCATTTGTAACTTTATCTGACAAAGATGAGTTTCTTAGATGTATTGCACTGCATCATGTAATTTTGATGAGTCTTAGTGAGCTTGAGCAGTTCATTGAAGGTCTTAAGAATTGTGAAATCTTACAGCTTATTCGTTCGAATGCTGAAGCATTTCGAATGGTTTTTGAGTTTTCAAATCAGCTTACAGCAGATTTAGTAGATGAAATCTTTGTTCCTATATATAGCCCTGTTGGTAGTTCTGCATATGTAAAAGAGCAAGCCATCATGTTTAATTTTAATCAGTTATTAGAAGATATAGAGCAAGGTAAAGTTAATGTTGTTGTTGAAGGGCAAAATGTTAATATGGCCCTTGGTGATATTTTGCAATTTGTTACTGGTTCCAGTGATATTCCTGCTATTGGGTTTATTCCCCAACGAAGTATTTTGTTTTTGCATGGTGATGATGCTAAACAAAAATTATCTGCAAATACATGTTCTAATATCTTAAGACTCCCTGTCACTGATGAGTTATGTAAGTTTGATAACTTCATGGAAGATGTTATATTTTGCATTATGAACTCTCCTGGGTTTGGAAATATATAACTCTGATCAGAACATTTTAGTAAATGTACATTTACATTTGTTAAAAGACCATACAGTTATTGTACATGTTGATATTATAAATGTTAACGTTAATATTAAAGGTTATCTTATATACCCAAATGTGTGTTCTAGTTAATATTTTCAACCTTGAGCAATCCTTAACATTCTCCGGTATAAACTAAGACTTTCTCTCCATGTTGTACGAGTAGAGAGTTGTATTGGTAAAGCATTGCTAACTTCACTAAAATAATTAAAATAAATATTTGTGTCATCAAATACAAGTTGCTGCTTCATTTGCAGAAGGTCATCATTTGCAATCTCTTGTTTGTAATCAGTAGCATCGAAACTCTCTGGAAGGAAAAACATTTCATCAGGAATCCCAGCTTGTGTGTTGTGACGTGATTTTCTGATATAGTGTGTGTTCCATCTATCTCGTACATGGTCTAGTTCCTTTTGAATTACTTTCACAAAAGCAAAATGTAGGCATTTGCTTTGAAGTTCATTGCTGGTATCCAAATTCTCCATCTTCTATCAATTTTTGGAAAAATTGGATCCACCAGGACGACCACGACTTTTTTAGTTGAGCCCACCAGCTTTCAATTCTTTGATTTGTGATGGATGAGCCATAGCGGTGAGCTTTTTCTCCCGATAATTCTTCATTTCCATGGCGCCTAAGAAAGCACTGTATTCCTGACATTATTGGGTTTTCCGTACCTCTGTCTTTCGGCACAATGTTGGACATCCCTGGATGGTTTCAACCGCTTGTAAATAATAGTGCGCTATTACGTTAGGATTATTATTGGTTGTGCCGACCTTCAGCCATAAAACCCGTCTGCTGAAGCCGTCGACACAACCATGGGTTGGGAACCCATACGGTTTTAATTTGTCATATCCGTCTGCGTGCCATGAAAAATTTGGTCCACAGCTGAAAAATGCTCGCCGTCTTAAACAACGTTGACGTCTTGAGTACGAACCCTCCGGGTCAATTTCGCGAACGAGTCTCTGAACTAATGCTCTGGGTGTATTGATGTGATATTTAGTACGAATTGTTTGCCACATCATTCTGTATCCAACTGAGTTTCCTGCCCCATCTAACTCATTTTCAATGAGCCTTCGCACTTCTAATTCATCGACATTTTGATTTCTTCTTTTGAGTCCGTATTCTTCGAGTCGATTAAGGAGAGTCCGATATGGAATGTCAATGGAATGAAACTTGGATAAAAAATTTAGAATATAATTATATTGGAAACCGCGTTCGAAGTAGTACCGTATAGCTTCGTTTTCTGTCAAATTACTTCTCACGGGTGGTGCAATGCCAGGAACATCAGCAGCAATTGTTTCACCACAATAAGGACAAAACGTAAAATCTTCTGTAATTTGACTTCCACAGTTATCACAATTCATTATTCGCCATTACATTTCTGTCCCCGCAAGAATCAAAGGTTCAATATATATTGATTGTCCTGCAGATCAAAATACTCCAATAATATATAGCTGAGCAACCTGGGCACGAGTGTCTTTTGTTAGTGTTTTGAACATTTGTTAGTGTTTTGAGCTATTTGTTAGTGTTTTGAACATTTGTTAGTGTTTTGTACATTTGTTAGTGTTTTGAGCTATTTGGTAGTGTTTTGAACATTTGTTAGTGTTTTGAACATTTGTTAGTGTTTTGAACATTTGTTAGTGTTTTGAGCTATTTGGTAGTGCTTTGAGCTATTTGGTAGTGTTTTGAGCAATTTGTTAGTGTTTTGAGCTATTTGGTAGTGTTTTGAGCTATTTGGTAACCTGAATGTCAGGCCTTTATTTGTTCCCGCCTTCCGCTAAACCCGTCAGCGCGGGCAGAGGTGCGGGCGAGCAGAAGGCGAGAAAAACAAAGGCCTGAGGAAACTCTTAACAAAACTGTCTACCGCCCACTTTGCTATTTTTAAACATGAACGATATGATTGATATGAGTTGTCAAAAGAACAAAGCGTATGTTTTGATTTCATCCCACAGAAATATATAGTCTTTCTCCGCGTCTGGTTTTAGTCCAGACTAGTCTGGGTAGACTTGCAATCAATACACGAGCTCGAATTGAAGGCGTTTCTCCATGGTATCTAGACCCGATCTAGAGAAGAAGTCGAAGAATTGAACCGAGAAAAAAAAACGCCGAGAAATTTGACAATTTTGAGAGTATACGTATATATCGATTCAAAATTCCACCGCCTTGATATAGTTTCGACAAAATTAATAAAATAAATAATTTTGTAGCACAGACTAGAACGTTGGAGAAAAGGATCGACTGGATATTGATGTTTTATATTAAAAACAAACGCAATAGTTTGGGAATTATTTTATACAGTTTTAGAATTTAAATTTTAGAATGCAGGTAGGCCATTTAATATATTGATACATAATTATAAACACGTCTCAACCGTATAAACTCAGTCATCCACAACTAAGACTAACTGCTCCGAGATTCCCGTTTTGTAACTTACGGGTCCACTTTTCTGACAACCATTGTTCAGCACTGCCATAAACAACTTGGACTTTCGCATCGGCTTCGCCTTCAGTAGCCATCGTCCCTTTATCATCGAACGAAGGACCCAAGTAGACTGCTTTTCGCAAGGTCTCCACCTGCTACAACGAAATTCCTCACCGTGCCAGGTTGAAGTCGATGAAGTTCAGAGAACACAAATGGCAATATCTGATATATCAGACTTTTACCAAAACCAGTGGGCAAAACAGCAAAGACATCTTCAAGGCTGTCAACAGCGAGCTTTCGAAATTGTGCACGTCGTTTGTTCTGGTTTCAAAGACTCATAGCCGAAATGTGTCAATGAATTTAACAAAGCGGTTTCGAAAAATCCTTCTATGGTTTGATTTTCCGACATAATAAATGATTCAATGAATGAATTGGTCACAGAAACGTACACGATAAACACATTCGAGAAATTGCGATGACCTTGTCACGGTGTGCACCTTGACGGTGCACCTTTGGGCAATTTGTTTATCTGAATGAACCAATCAAAATCCTTACTTCAATTAGTCAGCCAATCAGAGCTCCAGTCCATGAGATGGACGGAGTCTCCACAGTTTTGTTAAGAGTTTCCTCAGGCCTTTGTTTTTCTCGCCTTCTGCTCGCCCGCACCTCTGCCCGCGCTGACGGGTTTAGCGGAAGGCGGGAACAAATAAAGGCCTGACATTCAGGTTAGCTATTTGGTAGTGTTTTGAGCTATTTGGTAGTGTCTTCTTATATTTGGTAGTGTTTTGCACATGTGGGCCACCGTACGAATCAAGACACAGAAAATAAGCAAAACAACGGCTGCAAAACTCGCGAAAGCACGTTTGAGTTGCAGCTCTTGTAAAAACCTGAATTTCTGCTCACTGGACAAGCTTAGTTTTCGGGCCAAAACAGAACCAAAACATTGTTAGTAGGGGTATTGTTTATCGAACGTCTGATCGGTAGCATGGCCAAACTTTGTCAGTCTCAATAAGCGAAAAAAGGCATTAAAGAGACGTGCACAATTGCAAAAACGACACGATCTGTATAGATAAACTACAAACAAATATCCACATAGCAAAATATTTTATTGATCGCCACTTGATAAGCTTACTCACCTTCATAAATGTTTTTGTTCGAAGCGTGTTCGGCTCAGTCGATCACTTTGAATTGACTTTCTCGACAACGACTGCAGTAACTTCATTACCTTTTCCACAGAATGTAGTAACTACCCCGCTAGTTATGCTGCAATAAGTAAAGTTTACTCTCGAAAGATAAAAGCGGTTAAAACTAATCAATTATTCTTCCAAGTAAAAGTGCTCGCCTCGCGGCGGCCATTTCACCTGGAAGTGAAGTGATACCCAACTACCACAATGCATTGCGGGTTTTCCCTAAAAGGTAAAAGGTCCATTGTTAGTCTCTACGGAGGCGAAATTGTTAGTCTCTTTGGAGGCGCTTTTCTTAATGTTAGTCTCTAGTGAGGCAAAATTGTTAGTCTCTTTGGAGGCGCTTTTGTTTATGTTAGTCTTGACGGAGGCGAAATTGTTAGTCTCTTTGGAGGCGCTTTTGTTAATGTTAGTCTCTACGGAGGCGAAACAGTTAGTAGTCTCTTTGGAGGCGCTACTATTGGTCTATTCGGTGGCGTTCTTTCAGTAATTGCTTTTTGTTGATTGCTTATTATGGGAAGCAATGTTACAAGACTAATCTAACATAACGTGTCTATATAGTTGGCACCGCCTTGCTCTCTTGTACCTTTTCCAGAATGCCTCCACGCCGATCTACCCGAACAAAACGGTCATCATCGATACCTAGCGTTTCGGAGCCACCCCGACAACGCAGACGCGTACGGTCCACTGCGTCGGTCTTGCCTGACACTGACACTGTTGCCGTGTCTACACCTGTTACGACGTCCTCGGTTCAGAGTGTCCAGGAGCAGCCTTTGCCTTTAGTTAACGACAGCGTCATGGCTCAGATTATCTCGAAGGTCACTGAAGAAGTAACCAAAAATGTCACTTCGCTCATACAAACCAATTTGCCACTGGCAGTGCCACAGAGTCATATGGTAGCTACCTCTAATTACAACATTGCCATCGCAGTCGGAATCCTGTGCTACAGCTGACCTTCCTCCATTCTCAACAGTTTCTTCGCTGGTGCAGCATTCTATGGCGACTGCCCATTCTTCCATTACAGATGAGCAGCTACCCAGTGCGTCCCAGCCCCTTCCATCACGGTTGTTTTCGTCCATGAATCTACCTATTGATGCCAGAGTTTCTGACAAAACGCGTCTCAAAATTTGGAATCAAGAGTTTATTGATTTTGGGCCACTTACGACCAATCCGCATATGGAAAACAAATTTAGAATTAGCCTTAATAATTCAGTTGGTGATGCACCGTCGTTATGTCTTGAACCGGCAACCAAAACTAAAAAGATTAACACGATAGAGTCGTGGCTTCACGCTTTCCATATTTTCGTGGGTATTTATACGAGTAAATTCCCATGTGAGGCCCCAGACCTCATGAAGTATGGCGAGCTTGGCCAGGACTTGGTAGCGCCAGGGCATAACTGGCATTTTTATGACGAGAATTTTCGTATTTTGAAACAAAGTCATAAGGCAAGCCTGCCTTGGGAGGGGGGGGGGGGGATTCAGGGTGAACTTTGGTTACGGTCACAATATATACCTCACCAAAAACCTGTGCCTGCTCATCCGCCGCACAATCGTTATAAACCGTCCATTTCTGTCCCTCGTGGTTACTGCTTTCAATTTCATAAGGGGGGGGGGGGGGGGGGGGAGATTGTGCTGGGTGTACCCACAACCACAACTGCTTTAAATGTAATGGACGCCACAAGGCCGTTCAATGTAATTTTCGTCCCCAAAAAATAACGGCTAGGAATGCAAACAACCCCAAAGTCGGCCATTCCAACGCCAATAAAAGTTGATCGACTTTGTCATTTCCTCCAAGGGTATAATGTTAAAAATGTTAATTTTCTTCTTTCCGGTTTCACCAATGGTTTTCCGTTGCATTTCGACGGTCATCATCAATCTTTCGAAGCAAGTAATTTGTTCTGCAATCCAACACCCCGAAGTTGTTGACATGAAAATAATTAAAGAATTAGCTGTTAATCGGATAGCCGGACCTTTTAATCACCCGCCATTTCCTCAGTTTCGAGTGTCTCCGCTTGGGGTTGTTCCAAAGAAGGTACCAGGGGAGTTTCGCTTGATACATCACTTATCGTTTCCCAAGGGAACTTCCGTTAACGACGGTATAGCCGTAGACGACACCACTGTCCATTATGCAACTATTGCTGATGCTATACGTTGTATAAAGGCGGCAGGTCGAGGCTGTCATTTGGCAAAAACAGATATTCGTAACGCATTTCGTTTGATTCCTATTCAACCGCAAGACCATAAAGCATTTTTTCTTCCTGGCAGCAAAATCCAAAAATAAATATTTCCTGCTAAACTAAAGTAACGATTTCCTGCCTGATTGAATTTTTCAATTTTATAAGTTGTGATACCACCAGACGTGCAAGGTTGTATCTCAAAACCATAATTTATCTGAATGTGGTATCTCTACATACATGTACTTTGAAATAGCGAATTTTTTCAATTGAATACAACGTAACACAAGTACTAGCGTCAAAAATCGAAATGCTGAAACAGTTGAATAAGATAAAAGCAGCTTGCATTCTTGCAAATGCACAATGACAGCTGCAGCCTGCAACAGCAACACTATACTGAAATGATAAAATATTTCATTGTTTTCTAGAACAAATCGTTGCGTCATTTGCGCAAGGATGTACGAAACTTAGACAGGTTAAGGTCATGTAATAAACCTTCAAACACTTTCGAATTGTTTACAAATCGCCGCTTGGTTTGGCAAGAATATAGAAAGATCAGTCATCGAATATGAAACTTGATATTCGATCAAAAGTGATACCCATCGACGACCATCGTGTGACCGTGACGATTTTTTGAAGAATAGGAAATTTATCTTTAAACTTTGACTTGGATTAAAAAAACTGACAAATATTTCCTGCAAGATACATAAAATTTCCTGCGAACAACTTTTACAAAACATTTCCTGGCAGCGGCGCTGCCGGCGCTGCCGGACATTTTCCAGCACTGCGCAAGACTATCCGTTACTGGGTATGAAATGGCGAGAACGATATAATTTGATCGGTGTATGCCTATGGGTTGTGCTAGTTCATGCAAGACTTTTGAGGCGTTTAGCACTGCAATTGAATGGATTGCAAAACACAAATTGCTGTTCGATTATATTATTCATTTACTTGACGATTTTCTCCTCGTCGCTAAGAGTCGATTCATGTGTCAGCGACAACTGAACAGGTACTACAACAGGTAATACAATACAATAAATACAACAGGTTTCTCTCTTTATGCGACTATTTAGGCATTCCCATGGCACCAGATAAAACCTTTGGGCCCGCTACGACCTTGTCGTTCGCCGATATTGAACTCGATACTATAGATGGAGGCTCGCATACCACAGGAAAAACTAACAAAATGCATTGATGCCATAACCTCTTATTTAACTCGTAAGAAGGTCACATTGACCGAAATCCAATTACTTTGTGGGCTCCTAAATTTTGCATGTTCTGTGGTGGTACCAGGCCGTGCCTTTCTTCGCAGATTGATCGATCTTACTGCCGGCGTACGTTCTCAGCGCCATTTTATACGATTAACAAAGGAAGTAAAAGCTGACTTGAATGTGTTGTTATCCTTCTTGTCTGCATTTAATGGGCGGAATTTTCTCTTAGATGAACGGTGGCAAACATAAAAAACCTTATACTTGCACACAGATGCAGCAGGTAGGGGCCTGTCCCGGCAAGATTGCTTGTTAATTGTATAAACCAGAGCTTCGTTGTCAGTAAAGAAAAGCATAGATAGATGCTCAAGACGATAGGATATAATTCAAGCACCGCCATATTGGTATGTAACCATTCTTTTGGCCATTTCCCATAACACCAGTAATGTTTTTTGTTCGGAAGTTAGTTCTTATTTGCTTAAACAAGAATATCAGATTTAGGGCAAAGCATATTCCCAGTGTCAAGAATACCTTGGCCTATTCACTATCTCGCTTGCAGGTCGGAACTTTCAAGCACTTGGCACCAAAGCACATGGATCCGGAACCGACGGACATTCCATCTCATCTGTTACCACGCAACTGGCAGATGTCGTAACAAAGTTGATAACGTCTAGCCTACAACCGTCTTCGAGGCCGACTTATCAATGAGCACGGAAGCCTTTTCATTTATTTCATCACGCAGTGTTTCATACGGCTAACTTTGCTTTACCGATAGCAGCAACAACTCTTGCTATTTTCATAGCTTACATGTTCAATCAAAATTATGCGCCTTCCACGGTTAACACGTATATCTCGGCCATTGGCTACTCCCACAGGTTGTTAGATCTGCCGGATCCTACTAAAGTTTTCTACATCCTCCAAATACTCAAAGGTTACAGTAAGGTAGGCTATCGTCTCGATACTCGGCTACCCATTAGCCTTCCTATTCTGTACCGTCTTCTCGATGTGGCCGTTAGCCTGGGATCCAAGTACGAGATACGATTGTTTCGCGCCATTCGTTCCCTTGCTGTCTGGCAAGTCTGATGTATGTCCACCTCTGCAATTTAATCAGCTGTCGATTACACCTATCAAAGCAACTGTTACTTTCCGTAACTACAAACATTGTTATAACCAAAGACCTTTTCCCATTCACATTCCACAAACACGAGAGTCTAAAGTTTGCCCAGTACAGTTCCTCAACGATTACCTACGTGGTCGTACCTCTGGTGCTCTTTTTCTTACGAAAAGCAACGAACCGGTACCTCGCGCAACTTTTGCAAATCAGCTGGCTTCCTGCATTAAACAGTGTGGGCTTGAACCGGCAAGGTATAAAGGTCATAGCTTTAGAATAGGGGCGGCATCTCATGCCGCGGAACGAGGCTTGTCTGACACTCAGATTCGTACCCTAGCACGATGGCGCTCGAACGCATTCCATAAATATATTCGAATACCAAATTGCAGTACGTGAATTGTTTATGCACCTACATATCTGCTGGGGAGATATTTGGGTCTAAATGTGTACATTAGTTTAGCAAAACTTGCAAGGGCAGTTGCGTCAATTTTGTACACATTTACTCAGGTCTTTGTAGCAATTTTTGTCGAAACGGCATGATTTGCGGCAACGTTTTCCTTTTGATGACTTGCAAGGGCGGTTATCTTTGTGACAGAGTACAAGCAGATCAGATTTTATCAATATTATATTGTTTGCCTCGAGTGATTTTGCCGCATTTGCCTTGGGTGGGGCGGCATCGTCACGTTGTTTACGATGCTGTGGCATGTTTAGGCCCTCACCTTTACCGGGCACAAGTTGGAACTTCAAATTTGACAATTTATTTTAAAAGTTATTTTTATCTATAACGTAGCAATTTAATAAAACGACAATTGTTAGTCTCTTCGGAGGCGAAATTGTTAGTCTCTTCGGAGGTGAAATTGTTAGTCTCTTCGGAGGCGAAATTGTTAGTCTCTTCGGGGGCGAAATTGTTAGTCTCTTCGGAGGCGAACTTGTTAGTCTCTTCGGGGGCGAAATTGTTAGTATTTTCGGAAGCGAAATTGTTAGTCTCTTCGGAGGCGAAATTGTTAGTGTTTTCGGAGGTGTTGGTCTCTCGGAGGCGAGCTATTAATTAGCTTCTTCGGAGGCGTGATTGTTAGTCTCTGCGGAGGCGAAATTGTTAGTCTCTTCGGAGGCAAAATTGTTAGTCGCTTCGGAGGGGAAATTGTTAGTCTCTCCAGAGGCGAAATTTTTTGTCTCTAGTCTTCGGAGGCGCTATTGTTAATCGTAGTCTCTACGCAGGCAAAATTGTTAGTTCTCTTTGGAAGCAAAATTGTTACTTTCTTCGGAGGCGGCGACATTGTTATTCTCTTCGGACACGAAATTTAACCCGCTTTTTGCTAGACAAACTATATACCTGCTAATTGTAATTCGCTGTTGTAATTCGCATTTTAATTTATTATGGCTTCAGCCCATTTAGATACGGGTACCAGTTTTATTGGTGCTTTTTAATTTTAAGTATTTGGTGCAGCAGCGCCCTTCGGGTAGTACCAGTTCTCGCCATGATTTTTGTTTTAAGTTATTGAGATGTCATTCTCAATCAGTTGATATCTGTTTCGAGGCTTTGTCCTCTTGTATTATTGTTTATATTATTTTTGCCTTGATTTTTTTACATGATATGGAACAACAGGTTTACATTGTTTTGACCTGCCATTACTTGTCTGCCAACAACATGATTGGTGATTTTTTACGCGCCTTTTGGTAACCAAACTATACCTTCCATTTCTCTCCATTGTCCATGCTATACATTATATATTTTGTTTTCTCTGTTACAGTTACTACAACATAGTTATTTTTTCAACTGTAACATGTCCGAAAATATTCAGGCGCGGCGATTTTCACCGACAACGTCAATTGATTCACCCGGGAATAGATTCTGCCGCCTTTCTCTCTTATTTTACAGCATTCCGTACTGGTTATCTTCAACATGCCAGTAACCATTCAACACGATCAAGAGATTGTCAACTCTATTTTCTCAATTGCCATAATGGTTGATACCAGGTAGAAGAAAAGTTTTCTACGATGGCAACATTATCTGCATCATGATGAGGAACGCTGAGGAATTGTCAAACGACAAGGAAAATTACTACCAGCATAATGTGCCACTGTTTTGTCACTTGGAGCAATCAATTTGATGTACACTGTATTCACATGCATATATACATGTGCAGTATGGTGTAAAGCATGCAGAGTCAAATAGTTAGAATAATATGGATATATTGTAGTGAGCCTTGCGTGGCCTCCCAGTCATCTATACCTTAGAACTCTATAACAACTTTAATTAAGGAAAGACATTGTAGTTCTTCCGAAATATAGCACCTGTCTAATTTTGATGCTTCGTGGGGAGGCTTGCTGGTTTTATCTTGTCCCCACTCAGGTTTTCCTGTTTCTGGCTTTTCCCAAAGGGTTTTTACCAGTAACAGGTTTTTTCTACTGGCTACTCTGATATACCAGCCTTTTAGCACAGGAATGTGTGTATATACGTATGTATATTTATACATATATACCATCCACTGTGTGTTTGAGTAATGAGACTGTTAGCAGGGGCGGTAGTCTTTCATTACACTTGAAACAACTTGTCCAATGTTATAAATAAAAATTCAGATCGGTTTATGTTCTTTATCTCAGAATATGATTGTCTAGCAAGGGCAGCAATCTTATGAACTCTCCGACCCAAATTGATCTGTCAATCAGAAGTGTCATAGATTTATTGAGGTGAAATTTACACATAATTTAGCAAGCAATTGTCCAAATGACAAGGACTATAATCTTTTACAATCGTTAATTTACACTGAGCCTTATAGTATTGATACATATTTGACATTCCAAAATTTATCGTAAAATGGAAGTACTTATCAGATCCGTGCACCGTGTATTGCATTTGGAAAAATTGTACATCCACATTTTGAAAGATTTTACTAGGCTGCAATGCTTTCCAGGGGTCGCACTTAGCCGGAGAAATACTTGCATTTGGGCAGTTTGCATCAAGGTGTGTTTCAATATTCCGAAATGTTCTAATGATCTTCACTCTTATTATGCTGCACTGCATTTCCTTGGGTGGGGCTGCATCATCATTTGCATAATGATGCTTTGGCGTTTTATTGCCCTCACTTTTACTGGGCTCAATCGTCAGTTTGCACTATGGAAATTAATTAGATAATTTAATTACGAATTTGCGTAATAAACGCGGCTTTGCTCCAGGGGGACCATAGCCATATTTATTCCATATTGTGTGTAAACGTCTTTTACCATTCCCAGTAAACTGAGCTCAGGTAATGAGGTGCACATATTAATAGTCAAAGACACGATGGAAAGGCATACATTTGCCTTTGGGAACATTTGGGAACAAATATAATTTTTATGTTTTCCATCCGTTGGTCTGTATTGTAAAGAGTAATATAAATAATGTAACAACTTGTGTAAGGATTATATAACTTGTTATCAGACTAACATTAACGTAACAGGTGGTCTGTCTAGCATATGATAGGGTTAGAATTACAGCTACCCCCTATTGGGCATAGTGCGATCCAGCTGTTATAGGATATCTCCTCCATGCGTGCTGTCTCATTCAGCACTGACCTTCAAAATGTGAGGAAGTTTATATTTCGACACTTATTAATATTTATTTAGGTTTTGGTTCAAACTTATATATATATAAAATACAGACACGCGTACATGTAATACAGAATTTAAAATATTTTATTGAGAAATATATCTTTACACAAAAAAACTCTTGATTATTTAGCGATCTATCGGTAACACGAGCATAAATTATGGGCATATATACAGTATATCTTATAATCCGAAGGCATGGATCTTTTTTATCCAGTATCTGCTTTTTTCTCATAAAACTATTTCGGGGACTAGCCAAAGTTAATATGTCGTCGCTGTAAGGCCTAACGTCTTCAAGCACAGCAGGTGGAAATTGATATTGCATTGTCCAAAAGTTCAACATACAATCACAAATGCATCTAATTTGCTCGGGGCAGTCTCCAACAGAGCTCGCTGTTGAACAGGTTCACTTGTACATAAAAGTTCAAGAAACGGATTGTGCTTTTTGATCATCTCTATTTGACAGTCAGTGTCTAAATAAGGAAAACGCTACCAAAACATATATTTTAGAAGATGGAAGAGAAAGAGGAGGAAGAGGAGGAGAAAGAGAAGGAGGAGAAAGAGGAGAAAGAGGAGGAGAAAGAGGAGGAGGAGAAAGAGGAGGAGGAGAGAGAGGAGGAGGAGAAAGAGGAGGGGGAGGAGGAAAAAGAAGAGGAGGAGGAGAAAAAGGAGGAGAAAGAGGAGAAAGAGGAAGAGAGGAAGGAGGAGGAGAAAGAGGAGGAGGAGGAGAAAGAGGAGGAGGAGAAAGAGGAGGAGGAGAAAGAGGAGGAGGAGAGAGAGGAGGAGAAAGAGGAGAAAGAGGAGGAGGAGAAAGAGAAAGAGGAGGAGAAAGAGGAGGAGAAAGAGGTGCAGGAGAAAGAGGTGGAGGAGAAAGAGGAGGAGAAGGAGGAGAAAAAGGAGGAGGAGGAGAAAGAGGAGGAGGAGGAGAAAGAGAAAGAGAAAGAGGAGGAGAAAGAGAAAGGAGGAGAAACAGGAGGAGGAGGAAGAGGAGAAAGATAAATAAATGATACGAAATTCTCTAGAAATATTTATTTTGCTCATGCTCTTCAACGAGTGAACATGTCTGTAGCACTTGTTTTGGCGTTTTCCAGAAGCGTTTTTACCCATACAGTCTTGCCGTTCTGAGTACACCCTGCAACAATACATGTGAACGGATGCTGCATGACTGTTGCATGACTGTTGAGGAGATGTGCTGGTTTTGAATAAGTACTGTTTTATGGGAATTTTTTATATGATGTTGCATGTTGAATAATGTAGAAAACGTTTTTCCACAAGTGCTACAGACATAAGATATGAGCAGAATAAATATTTCTAGAGAATTTCTTATTATTTATTTATCTTCCTCCTCCTCCTGCTCCTCCTGTCCCTCTTCCTGTTTCTCCCCCTCCTCCTTCTCTTTCTCCTCCTCCTCTTTCTCTTTCTCCTCCTCCTCCTCTTTCTCTTTCTCCTCCTCTTTCTCCTCCTCCTCCGCTTTTTCCTCCTCCTCTTTCTCCTCCTCCTCTTTCTCCTTCTCCTCCGCCTCCACTTTCTCCTCCTCCTCTTTCTCCTTCTCCTCTTTCTCTTATACCTCCTGCTCCTCTTTTTCCTCCTCCTCTTCCTCCTTCTGCTCCCCCTCTTTCTCGCCCTCCTCTTTCTCCTCCTCCTCTTTCTCCTCCTCCTCTTTCTCCTCCTCCTCTTTCTCCCCCTCCTCTTTCTCCTCCTCCTCCTCTCTCTCCTCCTCTTTCTGTTTCTCTCCTACTCTTTCTCCTCCTCCCCTTTCTCCTCCTCCTCTTTCTATTTCTCCTCCTCCTCTTTCTCCTCCTCCTCCTCTTTCTCCTTCTCCTCTTTCTCTTTTACCTCGTCCTCCTCTTTTTCCTCGTCCAGTTCCTCCTTCTGCTCCTCCTCTTTCTCCCCCTCCTGTTCTCCTCCTCCTCTTTCTCCTCCTCCTCTTTCTCCCCTCCTCTTTCTTCTCCTCCTCTTTCTTCTCCTCCTCTTTCTCCTCCTCCTCCTCCTCGTTCTCCTCCTGCTCTTAAAATATGTGATTTGGTAGCGTTTTCCTCATTTAGACAAGGACTGTCAAATAGAGATGTTGAGCAAAAAGCACAAATCGTTTCTTGAACTTTTATGTACAAGTGAACATATTCAAGAGCGAGCTCTGTTGGAGACTGCCACGAGCAAATTAGATACATTTGTGATTGTATGCTGAACTTTTGGTCAATGCAATATCAATTATCACCTGCTTTGCTGGAAGACGTTAGGCCTAATAGCAACGACATATTAACTTTGGCTAGTCCCTGAAGTAGTTTTATGAGAAAAAAGCAGATACTGGTTCAAAAAGGTGCAGGATTTCTTGATGTCTTACTTGGTACTGTTTTAGAAAGACTCGCAGACGTAATATAAAAAGAACGATATTTTGTAAAGACCATCATTCGAACCCTGAACATGATGGGAGGAAAGTTACATGACGATTTTCGTGTTAAAGAAATACTGTCGCACTGTGACTATGAAGCGAAAGCGTCCTCTTTGCTGAATAGTTTACTCGCGTTCATTGACAACTTAACATGGAATCCCAAAGAGAAATTGTGTATCAAGGAAGAACTATAAAAAACACAAAAGTAGCCGAATTGGTAGAATACTGCGTAACACCTTACTTCTCAGAAATTCCCGAACCAGCTGGTCTAAACGTATTTGTAAAAGGACTCGCCGACATTACGTCCTAAGTGTTTGTGGAAATATTTTAACAATTGCGTTAATCGAAATTTGATATGTAATGTTTGTGGTACAGAATTCAAGGCTCATGATCCATGCCCGTGTTACCGATAGATCACTAAATAGTCAAGAGTTTTTTGTGTAAAGATATATTTCTCAATAAAATATTTTAAATTATGTATTACATGTACGCCTGTCCGTGTTTTATATATATATAAGTTTGAACCAAAACCTAAATAAATATTTTAAACTGGATGCTTTGAATTCTGTATTAAGCAAAATACACGTGCTCTTTTTGGTCTCTAATCCCCTTCATTGCCCTGCCTCAACATGTCCCATTGTTTCATTCGCTGGAGAGCTATCGGTTATTGGTGTTATGATGCATTACACGGGGGTTGAGTAACAGCTAGGGTTAGGGGGTTTGATAAAAGTTAGGGTTAGAGGGTCCCAAACGAGCCTGAGACGAATGAAAGACGCGACGCGGTTTCGCTATGGTAACACTGCTATGTCTTATCGCCTAGACTTGTCTATTCCCCTTTCACCCGTAAAGAGTTTCTCTTTTGTCTCCTGCACGTGCACTGAGGATAAATATGCAAATATCACACTTAGTAACAGAAAGCGTAGCAACGCTTTCAAAGTAATAAATCGGTTTATATTCCGACACTTAAAATCGTTCTTTTCACGACTTCTCGAAGTGATTCCTCATTCTATCTTCCTACGATTTCCTCGCTTATAAAGAGGGTTTAGTTAGCAATGATTCTAGGATGACTTACTCTATTTGAATATTTAGGTTCTAAACCTAACATAATATTCATGATATGCTATTAATTCAAGTCTATAAATTTTCTCTGCCAATTCAGACACTTAGGCTGTTCAAAACTCTCTATATTACTCCAGACAAGGTTTCAGGTAAAAAATATAAAGTGTATCTATCAATTTCTCTTTAATACCTTGCAAAGAACGTCTATTTTGTTAAAGTTTACTGTACGCATGCTCGGAACGTCTATGTGCCCCACAACTGTTGACTGTCAGTTGGGTTATGTGTATAAATGAAAAGGTAATTACTAATACTTATAAGGATATAAGTGGAGTGCTTTTTGATAACGACGTAACCGAGAACTTCGGAAATCAGTCGGAGAGCTATCGGTTAAATAATGTAATGTTTTATTTACCCATGTTAGGCATATAGAATTACAATGGATTTACATAAGAATTTTAGAAATTACAAATATATATTTAGACGAATATGGATTTACATAAGAATATTAGAAATTACAAATATATATTTAGACAAATATTAGAATTTTACAAAAATTGATAGGATGCTAATAAGGTAGTTAGTTTAAAAACAGCAATGCTGTAAACATTTAAGAGAGAAGCTATAAAAGTCTATATAGGCTGCAAGAAAAACTGAGAAAAGGTAGTCCACTAAAAGAATGTTAAGTTATTTAGAGGCAAGCACATTGAGACATGCCCTGGGAATAAAAGACATTTTATGTCTATCAGTTTTAGATAAAAGTTTGGGGATACTTTCGTTTTTCCATGACGTAAATTATGACGTATTACAGCGGGGTTGAGTAACAGTTAGGGTTAGGGGGCGGATAAAGGTTAGGGTTAGGGGATTCAGACAGACTAGGGTTAGGCGTTAATGACGTAATGCGCCGCTATAAAGTGAATACTAATGAGGTTAGATTTAGAGGGTCCCAAAGGAGCCTGAGAATGAATAAAAAATAAGTGGAATAATTAATGAGGCGGCATCCCTTTGTACTCCTGATGGGGGTATTACTACTGATGTGCCTCTAGTAGCCTGAATATAAACTGGGTCGCCATATTTCTAGCAATAATGTCTACTATGTTTTTTATGTATTTCCATGTATTTGTCCACTACGACTCAGCGCTATCCTTGAAGTCTAAAAAAACATAATTCGTAATGAAAGAAACCGTAGAGCCCAACGATGTTCTACACACTTCACCAAAGACCAACACAATACAGAGCTCAACAACGTTTTGCGACTTAACGCGGATACCCTCAGGACGTTATAACTTCCGCCGAGCACAACCTGACAAAACCGATTGGCTCTACTTCAAGATTCCCTAATTTTCCCGGTTAATATCAGGCTGCAAGAGGCACAACATATAAAGAAGATGAAACCCCAGATTAATTCACGTAAAAAAGTGCATAGAACTCAGAGAACTATTGTTTTAATTTAATTTTAATTTATTTTGTTTTACCTTTCTGCTACATAGCCCATGCTGTGTTTACATTCAGACATCGTCATTGTTTTTACTTTACTTTACTTTAGTTTACTTTATATTAATTCATGCACACATTTTAGTTGTTTTTATATTTAGATTCTGTTTTAACTCTCACGACTGTACATAGCTATATATTCGCTCACTCGATCTTATGGCATTCGTCTCTGATGATGTCGTTGAACGACGAAACCTCACACTAATAAAACATTTTTATTGCTACAGTAGCTGGCCTCATTTGATTTTCACTACCAAATAGCAATTTCCACAAATACCATACTAGAAACAAGGCCAAATTCCACTTACCTAAAGCTAAGACGAACTGAGGAAAACATTAATTAATTTATCACGCCCTGAACGATTTTAACAATTTAACTCCTGACTTTCATGACATTAAGTCACAGTCATTGTTCAAACTTAAAGTTGGCAAATTATCCTCTTAACTGCTACTATACGTAATCATATCTATTTTTTACTATCTTATATTTACTTTTTCATTTATGTTACACAGGGCCCCATTGAAAAAGACTTCGGTGACATGGGCTCCCTGTTAAAATATTATTATTATTATTAGTAGTAGTATTATTATTATTATTATTGTTATTATTATTATTATTATTATTATTATTATTATTATTATTATTATTATTATTATTATTATTATTATTATTATTATTATTATTATTATTATTATTATTATTATTATTATTATTATTATTATTATTATTGTTATTAATATTAATATGAAATCTAAGTCTTGCTTTGATATGTTCAACTTTCATTAAATCAGTTTAGTCATCCTAATTATAAATTATGTAATTCTCCCGAGGATTATCATGTTTTTGATGTATATCACGAGGTTTATTTTAATCGGGGGTGGGTGGGTGGGGGTACTTCAAAAAAGCATGTAAAGACGGGTGTGGGGTTGTTCCATTAATGTATTTCCAGTACTTATATACATACATATTGGAAACCTTTTCAGCAACTCACATAAAACAGCTAAAATCCTGTTGGTTTGTTTTTTTCTCTCTCAAAGCTATAGTTTCCAGGCTGTTAAGTTCGTTTTTTTCTCTTCTGATGTTTCTCTTTGAGGTTCAACATTGGAATCATATTAAAACAGTTTAATAGTCACTTTTATACTAGAAATACATAAACGCAACAACCCCTCGCCCGCTTTATATGTATTTTTAACACAACAACACCCCCCCCCCCCGCGAAAACATCCCAGAAAATTAATTAGCAAAGTTCATCTGTTGTCTTGCATTGACAGACCGAAAGGCGAAAGAACATGCATAGTCAATATTTAAAAAAAAACGAGATGAACTAAATGACAAATTCTCATTCAAAAACAGATATAAATAGTGGCCAAGAAAAGACACAATGCCAACGACCTAGCGTCCAAAGACAATGCTAGACAAGATATTATTCATATTGATTTTCATTTTCAAGATTTCTTTCGTTTTAACTCAGCTAAACTGGTAAATACGAATCTCCTACCGTTGTTAAACTTTCTTCTGCTCATATCACCACAAACACTGCCAATTCAGTCCACTCTTTTCGGATTGTTTTTCTCATTCGCGGTTTCTTACTTTTGACAAATAAATATGACAAGGCATCATTCGGCAGTTCTCCTCATGATCTAAAAAGTCGTTTGTTTCAAAATTTCTTCATCGTTCTCTCTTACACCATAGAAATTTAAAAATACAAATACAAAAAAATACAAATTTTTTTTTTCGTAATTAGCTGCCTTAAGCCAAATGCTGAAAAGGTTTTGAAAAGTTTATTTCGTTTAAAGCAAAATTCATTAAGATATTTAGCGATCAAAATTGCAAGCAGCTCTGTTTTTCCGCGAAATTTAAATGTTCCAAGGCTTGTTTCTTCAGCTTTAAATTTCAGATAAACTGCCGTATTCAAAGACTTTTGTTGAACACGGGTTTTCGCCGATTTTTTTCAAATTTTCACAATGTATCGGAGACAATAAGAGCTTCAAAAGTGTGTGCGGTAGCTATACGATTTTTTTTCATTTCTGAGTAATCGACTACGATTCATGGTATGCACGCAACTTAACTGAGGTTGCAAAAGAATGC
This sequence comes from Paragorgia papillata, assembly GCA_035771165.1. Classification (NCBI taxonomy): domain Eukaryota; kingdom Metazoa; phylum Cnidaria; class Anthozoa; order Scleralcyonacea; family Coralliidae; genus Paragorgia; species Paragorgia papillata. Next base: position 539,757 of record JAWNZC010000399.1, on the reverse strand, counting down.
CTTATATCTCAAAAATAACAAAAAAAAACCCACCATAGCTACCGCACACACTTTTGTAGAACAGCTAGTTGAGTTGCAATTAAAACTATTTTTACATGATTTCATTGAAAGTGTAGTTCAACAAAAGTCGCGACGCAAACCGAATGCGTTTTCAAAATTTTGTCAAAACGAAACAAGTATAAACACTATTCAAAATTGTAAATCAACTGTCCAATTCTACAATCATTTTGCTATAAACTGTAAAAATTTGAATTTGATTGCTTTGCTTTTAAACTCAACGCGCAGTTGCATTTTTCGCAAAGCACTACTCCAAGGTGTTACGTAACCTTAAGTAGAATACACCAGAGCAGAATTCTTTACCAGCTTTGAACAGTTTCAGGACACATCCGTGTTGTTTCAGATACATTTCGGTCGGCATCGTTTTCGGTCTCTATTGTAGAAATTTTTAGGCTTTTTTCAGTGGTTTTAAGTCATGTTTATTGTTGCCTCTTCTCTGATGTCTCTATTGCTGTCACATCTCATCTTAGCCTTCTTTCTTTGGTCTTTTTCCATAGTAATGTTAATGTACAATTTAGCTGAAACCATTTTTTCTGGCAAATATTTCTTTCGTCATGATCGTGATCGCTGAAAAACTATATTTCGCAATCCAACCGAACTTAAATCTTATCCGCCGATCTGGCTGGCTGCTCTTTCTCTGGCTCTATCATTTTATCAATTTTGACCTTTGTATTATCGTGTGTACCGTTCATTTTTTGTATTAACTACTCTTTGGAGCTCTACGACAACGAATTTACCAGCATTATGTTCAATTATTCAAGGAATTTTTCAAGTGTTGTTATCTCTTCGATTTTGGTGGAAACCTTCAGTTCATTTCGCTCAGACCGGAGTTTCCCAGCCCACTTTGATCAAACCAGTAGCACATCGTATTTGGACAACTCTCGATCAGCTGAATATCCTTAGGCCAAGAAGGGGGAGTCGTTGCTGGCCTTCGTCGTCCTAACTATCCAAGTAATTTCTTCAAGATCTACGATTTTTCATTGAAATCATCGCCAATTTCGAAATCATCGCCAATTAAATATTCAAAAATCCTTTGCGAATCTGTCAACGACAACAATACAAACCTACGAACCGTTTCACCCAACAATGAATATTAAAGACCAAATATATTCTATTCCAACCATAGTTCGATCTAGACGGACTAACTCGAAACTATCAGCGTCTTGTTCCTCCTGCGTCAACCATCAGGCGTTGATTCCGATACCTAAAAACCCAATTTCAAGATTCTCCTTTCCAAACATTTTCATGAGCAACACGCGATCAATGGTGAATAAACTAGACGAAGTCCGAAACCTGGCTTACTTCTAATGCTCCTGACGACTTAATTACGATACCTGCATGGTTATACATCTATTCGCAAAGACCGTCAAAATGGTCAAACTGGCGGCGGAATATGTACATATTTCAGAAACAACATTGACTTTCGACATTTAGAAGAGTATGAAGACCCAAATTTTGAATCCCAATGGTTCTTAATTAAATTGAAACAGCTCCCAAGAGGCGTCAACGCACTTATTTTGGCATCTATATACCACCCACCAAGCAGCAACGATTCGTCGTTACGTGCCCATTTTTTTCAGAATCTAGATCTTATTCTATCCAAATTTCCTAATTCAGCCATTATTATTATGGGCGATTTCAATCAATACAATACAGCAAATTTATGTTCGTCCTTTAAACTAAAAAAACTTGTCACTTTACCAACGCGTGGAAATAATATTCTTGATCAAGTCTATTCTACCCTATCTCAATATTATCTAAACGCACAGATTTTACCTCCAATTGGCATGTCGGATCATTCCTGCGTCCTTATATCCCCATGCAACTACACACCTAAAAGCTATCCAATATTGTTCTCTGCCACCATTTCTGAAAACATCTACACCTATCTGCCGTTACGAAGCGTCAAATCACACCCAATGGATAAACCCTGGATGAATGCCAACATCAAAGATGCTATTGCTAAACGTCAATTGGCCTGGACTAAAGGTCAACACTTAAATATAACATTTATCGCAACAAAGTCATAAAGATGTGCAGACACGCCGACAACAGTTTTATAACTCGATGGTAGACCACACTCAAGCCTCCAACCCTAGAAAGTGGTGGAAGAATGTCAAACTCCTTGCTGGTCTCCCAAAATCAAAATCGCTTACCAAACTATCCCATAACGGTCAAGTCTTGAGAGGTCAGGAACTCGTCAACCATATTTGTGAGTGTTTCTGTAATGCAGCAAACGACATTACTCCGTTAAATTTTAATCAACTTCCAGTTTCCTCCAATCCAGATAAGTACATCATTTCTCCTTTACAGGTCGAAGCAGCACTATCCAAAATAAAAGGGCAAAAAGCAGTCGGCCCTGATGAAATTCCGAATTGGCTATTAAAAACTAATTCTAGTTCATTATCTACACCTATTTCTTCTATTTTTAACGCATCGCTTGCCCAGGGCAGTGTACCATCTCTCTGAAAATGTGCTGATGCTCTGCCGTTACCTAAAAGTGCAAATCCTCAAAACGCAGATAAAGACCTCAGACCTATTTCTTTAACTCCAGTTCTAAGTAAGATTTTGGAAAGTTTCATTTTTAAATGGATTTCAGAAGTAATTCTTCCACATGTGGATCCGAATCAATACGGCAACGTTAAGGGATGCTCCACGACACACGCACTCGTCCACCTGATCCACCACTGGCTCGCTGCTACCGACAAACCTTGTACCGTCATTCGTTCTTGTATGATTGACTTCTCGAAAGCATTTGACAGAATTGACCACAACATCCTACTTAACAAACTCCAACATCTTGGTGTAGCTCCTCTATTGATCAACTGGTGTGCAGATTTTCTCCAACAGCGCTATCTACGCGTAAAACTTGGTCCATTCAAGTCAACTTGGAATGCCATACATGTTGGAGTACCGCAGGGAACTAAACTTGGCCCACTATTTTTCCTAGTCATGATTAATGACCTGACTACAAGAACACCAATCTATAAATATGTGGATGATTGCTCGACCTTTGAAGTTACCACCATAACCCACACAAGTCATCTCCTAGACGAGCTGAACGAAATCTGCAATTGGACCACTACTAATAACATGCAGTTAAACTCAAAAAAAGACCAAAGAACTTCGTATATCCTTTCTTAAACAACGGTAGGAGTACCTTTGACCACCTTTCTGTTAATGGTACCCAAATTGAGAACGTAACTCATTTCAAACTACTTGGAGTTATTATTTCATCTAACCTTACCTGGAATCTACATATTGATTATATTTGTACTAAGGCGAGTAAACGTCTCTTTTCTCTGCGATTACTTAAACGCTCTGGGGTACCAACTAAAAAACTGGTCACTATTTACAGTTCTTTCGTTCGTCCCATCCTTGAATACGCCTGCCAAGTCTGGCATTTTTCACTCACGCAAAAATTAATCGACCAGGTGGAACGAATACAGAGAAGGGCTCTCAGGATAATCCTTCCAATGCTTTCTTATAATGAATGCCTCGATGCACTGAATATGGACACCCTTTATGAAAGAAGGAGACGCATTTGCTACCAAATGTACAAATCTGCCCTCGATCCTGGTAACAAGTTGAATGGTCTTCTGCCAAAACCGAAGGTGAATAATTATTCCTTAAGAAACAATCGAACATTTCCACTTTTTAAATGTAGAACCGAAGGCTTCTCCAGAAGTTTTATACCAAAATCGATAAGCACATGGGACAATTGTGCTTCTTATTAGTTTTTAATATCATAGTTTTTAATATTGTGTTATTGTTTTTACCAATTATTTGAACATAGAGAACTTTGCTTTTTTTTAATAACTCATGTAAAATCAAGTTTTTTAGATTGCGTTGTTTCGCAATCTACCAGTTGATTGTTCAATAAATTCAATTCAATTCAATTCAATTCAACTTATAATGATTATAATTTGCTGACGTAAATTTAAATAATTTGAATAATTTAACAGGTTAGTTACCAGTACCCTGCTATCCGAACTGCGCAAGTTGTGGATTTGATAACATATATATATATATATATATATATATATATATATATATATATATATATAAACATGTTTCGGAATTACTTTCACGTTTTCATCTCGCGTGTAATTATGCGTGTAAGTGGACTCCACGCGTGTTGAGATTAGCACCCTCCGCCCACGCTTGGAGATAAGCATCTGTAATTATTGTTTGTTTTTGCTATCAGTTTTTGGTGCTATTACTGACGTGGCACAAGTTTTTCCTCAACCACTGCTATATATTTTGGAATAAAACATTGCTTTGGAAATTTGTCAATAATAAAAAAAACTGCATGTATAAAACAAGATGTAATGGAGGAGCCTGGATTTATACTTGTATACAAAAACTGATCAGGTATGAGGTGTGCTTATTTTAATCGGAGGGTGTGTTTGCGTAAACGTATGTAAAAGCGGGCGAGGTGTTGTTGCGTTTATGTATTTCTAGTTAACTAATTTATATTGTTTACAGTCAAATATTAGATACTCGAACAATTATAGCTATAGACAGATACTCGTCGATATTACACACACCTTCGACTAAATTGTTGTGCGCTTAATTATTATTAACCCCTAATAATTATCTGTATTTTCCCAGCTCCTTGTGAATCTGTTGCTGCATTTACTCATGGCTGCTGCACAACCATTGAAATACCGTTGGAGTCATTTCTCAAAATTTCAAAAACTAAGGTACTCTAGCTATTGCATCTAATGATATGACATTTGATGAAAACAAATATCTATTACAAAGGGTCAATATTTATATTAAAGAATCTCTGTGTTTTGCTGAAAGTTACTAATACTGGCTCCAACGGTTTAATTTATTTCAATTGAAGTTTCCTATTTGCTTTCTTTCACATACTGACATATATATATATATATATATATATATATATATATATATATATATATCTATATAACTGGACTACGGGTGCCCTCCGAAAAATAGCCCAATTACACGCTAACAAGCGCCATCTTGTTGGGTCTGCGCCTCAAAACTAATCAATCGCAGGACATTCGGGATGGTTTAATGCGTACCAGCTGGTATCTTTTCTTGCTCTCGTACACGTCGTTACACATGTTATTTTCTTAACCCTGCTACATCTATTTCAGGACCTAAATCTAATTTTATTATTCGGCATAATTTTACATGCACCTCTTCCAACATTATTTACTGCATTTCTTGCAGTAAATGTCGTATGCTCTACATCGGTGAAACTGGCAGACGTTTATCTGACAGTTTTGCTGAACATCTTCGTTCCACGAGGAACAATGATGTTGACGGGTGCCTAAAATATTTTGTTTGCCGATTGGAACAAATAAAACAATTCTTAAGGGTATCACACCCCCACATCCCTCCGTAGCCCTGCATGTTTGCTGAAAGTTACTGATGTATTATTTATGCTGGCTCAAACGGTTTAATTTATTTAAATTGAAGTTTCCTATTTGCTTTCTTTCATCGCATGTGTTCTAGTTACTTGTAAAATGTGACAATTCTATTAAATGTAAACCGGGTATACGCCCCCTAGATGAGCATGTTTGCTCTAATCCAATATATGTTTAATAAATGAAAAAGTATTACAGATGTACGCCTACCTGCACTTTCGTGTTCAAGAATTTCTTCGTTCAACGAAGCTGCACATTTTCTTACAGCCGCAACACCGACTACACCATCAGGCTCGTTCAGAGCCCAGTATAATTGTTGTATTGAATTAAGGTGCACTTGCAAATCTTCGTTGCTTTTTTCAATAAATTGCTCAAAATGCATCAGAGACCTGGCATACGCCTTGCAATGAAATGAAGCTGTGGCCAACGTGTTCTAAAAAAATTACATTTAATAAAATAATTATTTAGCCGTAGTACGTAAAATTGCTTTAAAACTCGCATGTATACTATGGCACATGGCAATGTTTGACATGCTGACATATATATAACTGGACTACGGGTGCCCCTCCGGAAAATGGTCCAACTACACGCTAACAAGCGCCCTCTTGTTAGGTCTGAGCCTCAAAACTAATCAATCACAAAACAATCGGGATGGTTTAGCGCGTAGTGCCTTTAGAAAAAATCTACTGGTACCAGCGGGTATCTTTCCTGCTCTCGCACACGTCGTTACACATGTTATTTTCTTAACTCTGCTACATCTATTTCAGGACCTAAACCTAATTTTTTTATTCGGCATAATTTTACCTGCACCTCTTCCAACATTATTTACTGCATTTCTTGCAGTAAATGTCGTATGCTTCACATCGGTGAAACTGGCAGACGTTTATCTGACAGGTTTAATGAACATATTCGTTCCGCGAGAAACAATGATGTTGACAAGCCTGCCGCCCGACATTTTAACAGTGTCAACCATCATAGTTTGGATATGAAAGTTTGTGGCATGCCGCCCATTTCTGGTGGTAAAGATAGGCGCAAACGCCAAGAAAAGCGCCTACTTTAACCGTCACAACTCCTAACAAGTTGGCGCCAGTCAATTGAGAACATTTTAAGTAATACAAAAAAGTATCGGAAACACGCAGTCCAGCTATGTATAGAAAAGCTCTTATAGCAGATTCAGAGTAACAGAAATGGAATAAACCAACTGACAGGGTATTTATAATTAAAGTGACAACAAAAAAATAACGCCATACTATATAAAACACATTATTTTTGTGAGCATAGTATTAGACCGAGAAGCTTATAATGTAGATGTAATATATCATACACTTTGAGAAGTGTTTTATTAGAATGTCCAAAGACCGAATCGTTACATTAGCGCATTGGGCTTGCTTGCTTAAGATGGCTTTTTACTATTTCTTAAAAAGTGGTAGAAATGTGTGAATATGATCTTATGGATATCGCGTAAAAACGAAATTAAAGTATGCACAGAATAACGCTTATGGTGTCTAACATTTCAATCAATTTTCCTCACTCCTGATTGGCTAATCACATCAATATTAAATGTAATTTTTTTACTAGGAGTATTTAAGAAATATACCACATGTGGTATCTTTTTAAATACCATACATCCGGGTGTTTGCCGTAAATACTTGTTTTCATCAGCCAGTAACATTTCATACGAATAGTGACGGCATGTCAGTTTGGCAGATGGAAACAATTACTGACAGTAAACAAGTCAGTTCGTCGTGAGTCCTGGTTCATTCGCTGTTTTTGAACGCTCAAGAAGTTAGCCACGAAGAAAGTTAAGCAAAGTTTACTTAATGGAGTCATTACTCAAAGATGCTGTTATCAACGTCGCACAGTGGAAGAAGTCGACGGTTTTTTGATATGCTGAAGAAGTAATGAAAAAGAAGAATGAAAAATCCCATTTACGTTTAGCAAAATATTTATTAAAATATTTATAAATCGCGTGCGATTTTTCATTAATTCTTCTCGAATAGTGTTATTTCCTATAGAAATACTGTTAATATAGATATTATCATTCATTTCGTCTCTATCCCGCATTCCGATTGGTTAATTCACCTTCAAATAACTGAGTGCAAATAATTTTCTGCTGCAAATAATTTTATGAGCATGCGCACTAGCGATAGCGCTGTTCTTCAGCTATCCGAGGAAGTAATCGAGAGTATTTGGAAGCATGCATAACGACAATATACTTCAGAAAAGAAAGAGTTAAAAGGAAGATTTAGTGAGATAAAAAGCAAGACTCGTGCCAACAAAAAGTAAGTTTTACGAATTAAGATTTTAGTATGCCGAAGACAGAGAGAAGAATAGCGATTTCTAACTTCAGGCATTTAACTCATCTATGGCAAAATATCATGATTTGTCAGTGACTCGCTACCAGTTATTTGCCTTCGGTATCGGCAAATAACTAATAGCTCGCCACTGACAAATCATGGTTTTTGCTCAGACTCGTCCAACAATTGATAATTATTATACAATACTGATACAATCTCGACTTTGATTGGCAAAAAGCCTACACTAAGTTTGGATGTTACTGCAAGCTACAAAACACCCAAAATTCAATGTAGATTTTTGAGGGACGAGCTGGCCAGCGCGGTTTGAACAAAACAAACATGGCATTTTTTTTAAATCCGCCTATCGGTTGCTTAAATTTAAAGAACTGTTTTATTACATACAAATCCGTGGTCACCGAACTCGTTTTTGAAATAAATTAGATTAAATGTAAATTTGCGGCCATTTTGTTATAGCAACAAATGCAACACTTTATCTATTAACAATATTTGATACCCTGAACGCTAATCAACACATAACTTTAATTTCTTCTTTTACGAAATATCCCGACTTTTTGAGCTTTAAACTTTCATTTTTCTAATTTTTAAGAAACGTACGGAGCCACTTAATATCTGGATAATCCTAGTTAAAGTTGTAGTCGAGTCAGTGCCTTTTCTTATTCTAAAAACGCATTATACGTTTTGATCTATAGACGGAATTAGAGACGTATTAAAGGACGCACCGAATATTCTTTTTTTTCAAGTACGTCCATCAGGTCCATGCACAAAGCTACGCATAATCATCTGTAGTATAAAAGATCAACGTCTTGATTTGGATGTCTTCATCGCTTTAGTCAATATTCTAATAGTGGTAGTCAATGCTCAGAAGACTGGTCAATATGTTCATGGTATAAATAGCATAATACCATGATCGCCTCGGATTCTTTTGTTCTCCGAGGGAATGTAAATCTCGTATTTCCCTCATTGCTCATGCAAGAGGGAAATTTTTCCTTTGTCTTCTAATTTTCCCGTGCATGTTGATGAGGGAAAATTAGAAGACAAAGAAATCCTGTGTCTTCTTCTAAATTTCCCGCTTGCATATATTTTCCCGCATCAACATGCACGGGAAAATTAGATGCAACCTCTCTGATCAACCGTGTAAATTTCCTGTCGGTAAGATTCTCAAAGTTTTCCTCGGCGATCATAATATTACAAACTAATACCATGACTTTTCGGGAAATTAGCGATTAAATTTCCCCTTTGCCTCGGGAAGGTTTCCTCTAGCTCGGGATATCCTGCACTATTGACCTGCGGGCAAAGCAAACGTTTTGCTTTGTTTACAGAAGCCGGAGATTTTGTTGATAAACAAAGCTGATGTTGTAGAATAACGAGAAAAGTCAATAAAATTAAGTAGAAGAGTGTCCACAGGTATGTTTCTCTACAATTTTCTATCCATTAATATATTCAAAAGTTGTAAAAACTGTTTTGTTGACAAATATCGAGTACACCAAGTTGCCAGAGGACGTGTCTTGTATGAAAATACCGAAAAATATAAGAATGTTAAACTTGTTGTTTCATTTATGAGGTATGCTAAAACAATTATTCACCTCAGTGTCGGTGAATAGTGTTAAATGTAATTGATAGTGTCACGTGACCGCAAAGAATACAGCGCGCTTGCAAGTCTGCATAGGGTTGTTGATTTTCAGTTGTGAATAAGCTAGGAGAAACACGAAGCTCAGTGCTGGTGATATTTAGCGGACAATTCATTATTTAAATACATTGCTAGCAGCGGTGGTTTAATATAAAATGTCTCAACCTAATAAAAGCAAGAAGACAAAATCCTCCAACGAATCTGGCGAACAAGGCACCACTAGTGGTGTTGAAACGGAGGCAACCACAAGTCAGCAAACTACAGGAGCCACAAAACGACCGATTAATGAACTGGTCACTGATATGACTGAGGCATTTAGGCAGTCTTCAGTTCAATCAGATACCAGTGACACATACCGAAGCCGTATTCTCTAGGTCAAAATTTCAAGGTATGGCTATCGTAGTTCAACGACTATTTGAAGCTCGCGAACATACCAGAATAAAAACGATACGCTTTTCTCGTTACCTTGTTGGATCAACCAGCCAACAGAACCGTGCAATTGCTCAAAATCCCTGAAACGGTGTCTTGTCAAGACTTTGTAGACCGCATTACGATTCGTTCCGACTCTGGAAAGTCTCCAGGAAATTATGAGATGCTTCTTCGCTCTCCCCAACAAAATATTAACGAGAACATTGCCACGTTCGCCGATAATCTACTCGAGCTACCTGAAAATACTTATAACGAAGCTGACTATCGCTTTAGAGAATGGCCAAAGACCGATTTTTGGAGTGAGTCCGTTGCGATGGATCGCGAACAGTTGTTTATTCGACAACTTGAAAGTCTTTTAGCGCCGTACGCAGTGCGACAGCTGGAAAGTGCTTGTGTGTTGCTTCTCATAACTCAGCGGGGTCCAAGCCGCAGCGTTCGCAGTTAAGGTCTTCGTTAACGCGCTCAATTCGTCAGAATTTATGCCACAAAAATAACTTGTGAAATTTAAAAAAATTAAAACCAGAGAGCTTCACTCGGGGCGACTCAAGTAAAGAGCGTTTCATTTTGTTCAAAATATTTTTTTGCAGTTTTATTCCAAGATAAATTTCCAGCAAAATGGTGTCCGCGTTTTTTGATATCTCAAGTTTTGCTGATATTATATATTGACGACCAAAGTTGAAAAAGCTTTTTTTCGACCAACATTCGAACCAAATAAGTCATAAAGCGAAACAACGCAATAAATAAAAAAACGCCGACACCGTTTTTTTCAGTTCGGAATCGAACTGCGAAAAATTGTTTTCTTAAATTGCTTTCAGCTTTCTTAAGTCGCATCGAGTGAAGCCCTCCGGTTTTACTTGAAAAAATTCGCAACTGTTATTGGCTTTTGTAACGATATCTATTTTATTTATGTAGCACGAATTCTGACAAATTGAGAGCGCTTTACCGAAATGAGTCTGCAAACCTTAACGAAGACCTTAAATGTGGTGGGAAAAAATACCTCTGACGTCGCTGAGCTAAAAACACTCATGCTTTCTATAAATTCAAGGTTGGAGAAGTTGGAAAAACAACAACAACCCGCCAAGGCTCGGCGCGGAATTTCGCCGGAGTGACATGTTACTGTTGCCAAAAATGTGGTCATTACGCTCGAGAAACAAAATGGAGGAACTGCCAGGGGTCGAACAGTTTCTCCACTGAATCCATCGAAGACCCAAAGTTCGACGCGAGGCTAAGAACCGACAAGTGAGAACAATTTATTTGTGTTAAACGGGCGCGAGGTTTTTGTTTCGGGTCCCATTAACCATTTTCGTCTTTCAATTCTTCTCGATACTGGCGCCACTTCTAGTGTGCTAAATGAAGAAACCTGGAAGAAAAGTGCACGCTATCGTCCAGAACTGCTTCAGGAAACAAATGCGGCTTTAACTGCTGCTAATGGGAACATATTGTCTGTGTAGGGAAGGGCAATAATTACACTACGCTATAGGAAATTCAATGTTTGAAGTTTCTAGGTTAATTGTTCGTGACATTCCTCATGCCTGTATTCTGGGATCTGATTTCTTTGAACAACATGATCATTTGTTGTTGAAGGTGAAGAAGTATCCATTTGTTAAAATAAAAAGACCACCAACCGTTTGCCGCATAATGCTTGCCGGAGAAAGTTGAAATAAAACCAGAAACAGAAGTAGTTTTAACTATAAAATTGGAAGTTGGATTTCATGCAGTGGAACAATGGGACACCAGGAACTTTGGGAGAGCCTGGGAACCTTATGGTGGGAAAATTGGGGGCTACATTTTGCATTGCACGATCACTGACTGTCCCACAAGAGGGGAAAGTACCTGTTCGTCTGACCAATTTCTCCGATATATAGTTATATAGGATATAGTTTTAAAACCTGGAAAATCTTGTTGGAAAATTTCACCTTCTTCACTGTACAAGTTAAGATCTTCAGGCAGCTCATATTATCTTGAGGTATATACATGTACCAATCAAGATACACGGCCAGTCAACTGTGGGTGCGATGAACATTCGTGTAGATTATTCAGGCCTTTCACAAAAGGAAGAGAACTCCTTCACGCAATTGGTACAGAAATACAGTGATCTGTTTGCTACTAAAGACTGTGAGTTGGGTCGAACCCATTTGTAGAACACACCATTGACACTTGCTACCAGTCCCATCAAACAAGCACCTCGTCGACTACCACCCTTCAGAAGAGAAGAAGTGGACAGGCAGTTGTCTGAGCTTATGGTAGAAGAGAGAATAGAGCCATGTAATAGTCCCTGGGGTAGCCCTATTGTTTTAGCAAAGAAGCACGGAGTTACGGCCTGTGTATTGACTACAGGAAACTAAATGCTGTGACGGTGAAGGATACCCAGCCCCTCCCGCGAGCTGACGATATCCTGGAGTCTCTGGGTGGTGCAAAGTGGTTCAGTTGTCTTGTCATCAAGATACTGGCAAGTTCCAGTCGCAAAGAAGGGTAGACACAAGACAGCATTTGTTACACATCGTGATCAATTCCAGTGGACCTGTTTGCCTTTTGGTGTTACCAATGGGCCTGGAATATTTACTCGGCTGATGAATCTGGTCATACAAGGTCTTACCTGGAAATATTGTTTCTAGATGACACAATTGTCATGTCCAGTAATTTCGACGAACACTTGTCCCGAATTCAGTCCATCTTTCAGCGCGTGAGGGAAGCCGGATTAAAGCTAAAGCATAAAAAGTGCGCATTTCTTCAACGAAAAGTTTCCTTTCTTGGCCATGTGGTCTCCTCCAGGGAGGAACCACACAAATGTCGATGCACTATCTCGCAAACCCAGACGAAAACATGCATGTTGCCCATCTTGTAGTGATACTGAATTTGTATCCATTGTCATCTTGCAAGGAAACAGACGGACGCCCAAGTCCAGGGACGGTGAAGTTTCATGGTCAATAAATGAAATTGCTCAGGCATGCACGTGATATCGATATTCAACCGATTAAATCTTGACTGGTCCAAACATTCTAGCAAGCAGCTTCAGAGTTTGAGCCCCCTTACCAGAGCAATATGGGCCTGAAACTGAAAGAGGACGTACTGAGACTGAAACACGAGGATGGACAAAAGAACTGTACATCTCGCGTTGTCCTTCCAACGTGCCTTGTTCAATCAGCCTTAAAGCGCCTGCATGATGGTTTAGAAGGAAACCACCTTGGGCAGCTTAAAACGCTACGCAAAATCCAATCGAAATTCAGGAGACCATGTAGGCGTAGCCAACACAGTAAAATATTATTGTGCTGCCTGTCTAACTTGTGCCAAGTGCAAAGCGCCGAGGAAAACTCCTATAAAGCTCCCCTTCCGCCTATTCCTTCAACGTACCGGTCCAACGAGTTGATATCGATATTATTGGTCATTTGCCCAAGACCAAGCGCGGGAACCGCTACTTCCTGACTGCCCAGTGTTTGTTTAAGAAGTGGGTCGAAGCTCATGCCTAGCTTAATCAGAGAGTTAAAACCTGTGCAAGAGCCCTGGTAGACAACTGGGTTTATCCTTATGGTGCACCTGACGACGAGCTATGCACCATGCTGAAAGTCAAGAAATCTCGACAGCCTACCACCCTGCCGGGACCGGAAAAGTTGAGAATGCCAAAAAGGTAATCAAGAAACTTTAATGGCGAAAATCGAAAGCGAGCGTGAAACGTGGGAGCAACATCATGGGAGTAGCTTGACGGGTTACCAGAGCAGCGTGCACGTTTCCACAGGGTATACCCCTTCTCACACGTTTGGCAGAGAGGTGCGATTCGCACTTGATGTATAATGATGGGTGACCAACTCGAAATGAGATGTAATGATGGGAGGTCAACTCAAAAGCATTAGCTACTTTGGCCGTCCCAGCACGTCATAATTTTCTCTGTATTTTAATTTCACTGTAATTATGCTTGTATCTTATTCCTTTTTCTGATTGTAATCTGTATACTTGTTTGCAAATAAATGTGATTTGATTGATTTGATGTGACACCGAACCATGCCACATTGAACTATGCAGAGTGTGTCCAATTTGAGAAGTCGATTCTGCGACCCATTACCCAATGTCCCTCAACAACTGAAAACCTCTCAACGCCGAGAAAAGCAGCATTTCGACAAAGGGTTAAAGACCTGCCAGTACGAGCCCGGCGACCTATTTTTCTGTTTAATCCTCAGCTGCAAACCCGGTGAAGCGACGAAGTTCCATCGGAATTGGAAGGGTCCTTATGAAGTCGTGGAGAGCATTACAGAAGTGAATAAAGAAACCAAAGGATCTAAAGTGTGGCTCGAAGGTCGTACATTCTAAGAACTTAAAGCTGTATCAACGAAAATGTCAAAAGATCAAAGACGAGGGGAGCGATGTTGTCGACGTACATGGAAGTCGGGAGAATCTCAAGGACAGTGCTGAATAAACTGCGGACAGTGTTTCCTCTCCAATGAACGCCATGCAAGGCGGCAGATTCACTGATCTCCAAAATAGAACTGGATCGAGCATCTAGTGTTATACAAATGAAGCCAAAAGTAGCTTGCGGCGGCCATCTTGGTGTGACCACTTTCTGTGACGACTCTATATAGTTCGACTCAAGCAATGCCCAGTTTTGGCGTATTTAGGCAATTTTCCGTCGCCAAAGTGAAGTCTTTCCAAGTATTCTAAGAACTATAAGATATTTCAAGGTATTTGTAATAAAAATATTGGAAGTTTAGGCGAAAGCAATTCTTGAGTTAAGTGACAATTTAAAAACAGCAATTGACAACAAATTTATCACATGTGGGGTATTTCTTGATTTTTCCAAAGCTTTTGATACGGTAAACCACGATATCTTATTGAAGAAGCTTTACAAATACTACCTAAAAAATCGAACTCAGTATGTTAAAATAGGAAATAATGAATCAAGACCTCAGAGGATAATATGTGGTGTACCACAAGGCTCATGCAACACTTGGGCCTCTATTATTTCTTTTATATATAAATGATATGCCAAACTCTTCATCTAAATAAATTGTCCTTTAGAATATTTGCTGATGATACCAATTTATTTTTTGCATCTAAAAATATTCATGACCTAGAAACTGTTATGAATAAGGAGCTTCAGTCCGTCTATCGATACTGTACTATCAACAAACTTTATATTAATTACAAAAAAAACTAATTATATGTTAATAACTTCACCACAAAAGAAAGTAAGACAAGCAATGGCTACAATTAAACTGAATAGAATATACTTGCTATGTAATCTGTATTATTTTATCTTGTTTTCTTGCCACTTATAACATCTTAACTGTTGTAACAGTAGTTAGTGTATGTTATGCGTATACATACATACATATTTGTATATGTGTACATGTGCATATATCGACGCCTTACTAGCATTGTTACCTTGGTCACTTTGTCATTGTGAAAAAAAACACACAGAAAATATGGAGGGAAAAACAAACAAAAAAAACCCTGCCTATGGTACATGACTGAGTTAGGCAAAAACTTTGCAAGTCATGTAAACAAACTCTTGATTGGCCAATTGAGTTAGGCAATATTATCACATAAGTATCTCCCATGGTAGGTTTGAGTTGTTTTTTTAAATTTGACAAGAGTGACTTGGGGGATAGTGTTGGTGGGGTGTCGTTATATTAATTCACTGTTTTTTCTATAATAAGTTATACTTGGCATTATAGTCACTAGTCAATGATAATTCCAAAAAGCTCTATTAGTTAACAATTCATCTTTAATTTATTACATCTATGTATAGTACAATGTGCTGTCATCACTCTCAACAATTTTGTTGGTAGTGGTGACAATGCAGTGTAGATTTGAATATCCAAGAAACACAAATTATTCTTGAGCATGTTTAACTGTGCCACTAAATTAAAAACAAAACAAAAAAACAACTAAACTAAAATATTCATACAAACAATTTTCTCTTTTTCTCTTTTTTATTACTCAAATGTTTAATATTTGCAAATAGACAGTAGTCAACTCAAAAGCTTTTTGCTACATTGACTACCGCACATTCATGCTATTGATAATTCCCTATTTAATATTGTAATTAATTGTATTTTTCCTAATTATGTAACTTCTTTAATTTGTATTTTATCTTAATATTGTGGAATTAATAAAATCTAAAATCTGAATCTGAAAGACGTCGGGGGAACGAATTCGCAAGCCCCATCTTGTCCAGTGCAAACCGCTATAAATGAAGTGAAGTGCCTACTGATGACAACTTTATACTATGGATTTGGCGACTTCTCTCTACTCATACTGTATTTGGACAAATGTTTTAAAGACTGTGGTAAGTCTTATTTTTTTTAGTTATTTATCCATATAAACTTCAGTGTAGAATTTTTGAACTTTAAAGAATATCAGTATACTTCGGACTTGCATATTTTGCAGGCAAAAACATAAAAGGTTTAACCCTAAAATAAAATCATGAAACCGCACAGATTTTTCATTTATATCGAACTGAATGAGTAATCTTATAGAACGAAGCAGTTCTATTAGGAGAATTTCTGATGAGTAGGACACACTGGATGCATACAGCCACTTGCTCGAAAAGAGTCCACAGCTTTTCCAAACATATAGCAATCTTCTTCTGGGCAGAAAAACTGACAACCAGGTTTCTTTCCACAGAACCAAAAGATACCATTCCTTGTAGTGGAAGAAGACGCAGGTTTACCATGTAGACATTCCATTGCAGCGATATATTATTTAACCAGAGAGACCAGACGAAATGTAATCCTGACATTCAGGGTCAGGTTTATATCACCAACTTCATAGGCTCTAATTACTTTCGTGCGTCACACTGTGACGCACACTGTGCATCAAACCGTGCGTCACACCGAGCGTCACACTGTGCGTCACACTGAATATTTAATGAGCTCCTGAATATTAATGAGAACGCCGCCTGAATATTCAATGAGTGTCGCTTGAATATTTAACGAGAACGCCGCCTTGCGGCAACTTGCGGCAACTTAAAAAAGGGGGTTGATCGGCCCATATACTACTACTCCTACACACTGGCTCACAACGCAACTTTGGAAAGTGCTGCAAGAGGAAAGAAGAACTACGACCGACGGGTAAGATGCTCGAATTTTGAACCAGGAGATCGCGTTCTTGTGCCCAATCTCAAACCGAAAACAGGACTGAGGAATTTGAGATATTTCTGAGCGAGAAATACATCTGGTGGTCCCGCGTAAAGGCCCGGATAGCCCAGTCTACGAATTAAGTGTCCGACGCCAGGCACTTCACAGGAACCTTCTATTGCCATGCGGCTACCTTCGGTAGAAAATTGACCAGAATTTGATCAGACCTCAAAGAAAAGACGTCGCAAGAAGACAATGAAGAAGAGACAATGAAGACAAGATCCAGACAATGAAGAAGAGACAGACAAGGAGAGCGATGATAATAGCGAAAATGAAATAGATATCACATACCACCACCAACCCTTGACAGTAACAACTGCATGGACAAGAACGTCAGGATGCTGAACAGACCGAAAATAACACTGCAGGAGCAAAGGAAAACGTCTATGAAGCTACCCACGACGTACCAAGACAATCTTAGTGACGCCACTAATGAGGACGACTTGAACCATGACAGATACGTCATCCATGATTCAGAAATCAACCGACGTTTCTGAAGAGAACGACACAAGTGGTGAAATACACAGTCGACGACCCAGAGCCAGAACAAGAACAAGCGAATGTGACAATTGGTGATCGTGTGCATTGGATAAGACAGTGATAACCACCACAGAGACTGACGTATTTTGGACCAAGATTAGACCAAAGAAATAATATACCTAGAATGCGGGCTCCTATCTCTAGTCAGTCAAAAAATTGTCGCCACAAAATGGCGGATTTATAGGGGCAAAAGGAACTCGCCACAGGACTTTTCAACAGTTTTTAACACGGCCGCGGTTGATGACCATATGTGCAGTGAACGATTTTTTAGCACTGAATTTCTATGTTTTTTTGCACCGGGATATGGGCCGCCAAATGTAAAAAAATTGTTTAGGACAAAAATGTGTTGATTTTACCATTATTTATCTATATAATACATTATTGGTAAACAATGTTTCTATCTGAGTTAAACAATCTATAGATTATTTATAAATAATCTATGGATTGTTTACAAACAATCCCTGGATGGTTTAGTGGAAACGTATTATTTATTAAATAATCCAGGGATTGTTTATAAATAATGTAGGGATGGTTTAGTAAACCATGGATTATTTGCTAAATAATCCCCGGATTGTTTATAAATAATCTAGGGATGGTTTAATAAACCATATTTTGTCTATTAAATAACCCCCGCATTATTTATAAATAATCCAGGGATGGTTTAATAAACCATGAGTTTTTGTTAAATAATCCAACGATTATTTGCGCGCGCCAACTGTAAAAAAAATATGGCTGCCCGCCAAATGTAAAAATAGGTACGCAATGCGTACATGTGACTACCGCTGTTAAGCACAAGAGATATAGACTTAAGAAGCAATGCATGAAAATGTGCGAAAAGCACAGACACACAAAAAAATGATAGTTCAGTATTTTAAATCATTTTATACATGTATTGCTAATTTGAACATGGCACATACATGTACTATACATACATCTTTACTGGCTGTTTCCAAAACAGCATATATTAGCATCATAAACATGCCCCCAAGTTTTACATGAAGTGAACTTGTAAAATTCAGATTTTTCTACAAAGCCCAGATAGTTTATCTGGTGGATAAATCCTAGCTAGAGAACCACTCTAGTGGTGCTTTGAACAACCGAATTTAACTTTTATACACTGAACAACACTATCAGGTACATAACTATTCAGTGGATAAAATTTTATATTAGATTGTTCAAAGCATGATTAGTGCTGTTCTTTAGCTAGAACTTATCAACTAGATAAGCTACCTCATCTTTGTACAACTCACCCCAGATCATATACATGTAGATTATTTTTGTGGAAACACCACGTAAAATATTTGTAGCATTTCAGCCTGTTGACTCAGGCCGAAAGCTTACCAAATAAATATTCTTCATGGTGTTTCCACAAAAATAAGCTATATTACATTATCGCCATGAAAACTTTCAAAGAATTAATCACCCCAGATAAATATCAACATTGTGTTCCAAAACAACATTTTACCTGTCATATTTATGCACATCACTAACATTTTGTGATTCTGCCATATTTTAAATAAGGCAGTACAACAATACTCAGTATTGTAGTTTCAACAGATATATTTCTTCATTTCAAGGCTTTCAACATATTCAAGGCTTTAAGTTTCCCAACACTTCACAATAGCTTTTCAACAATTTATCAAAATATACAATTGGTGGCACTTAGACACCAGATTATAGAATATTTTAGTAGTTTCACAAGAGTCAGACTTCTGGTGTATCTACTATTCTGTGGTCAGACCGCTGTTGCAGCTCTGGTGTGCACAAACTTTGGTTTCTTAATTTCATTATACAAGATATTGAACAACACCTAAAACAAGTAAACAAAACACCAAGTCAAGGTTTTGTAATGTCTATGTAACAGCAACATATTTTGTCAGCATAAATTTCTTATATACATGTGTATAGTGTTAATACAGGGCACTGTAATATATATACTTCTCAAACTCATTAATAATACATAAACCAAACACATAGGAAAATCATAAGCAATATGTGATCAAACACTTGGATAGATTAAGCCAACTCTTACCTCGAACTTACATGTATCTTAAAATACTGATTCATTTGACAACTGATTCATTTCCTGATTTGTTTGATCTTGAAACACGTGGAAGTTGTGTTTGATCTAATATCAAAACACCTAGCTCGAAGTTGGTTAAAACACACTTCTCACTCTTAGTGTATGATATATACATGTACTATGCATGCAGTATAAACATGAGTCACTCTGTCACTGACCAGAGAGCACAACACACAATTCAACCAAAATTAAACTTTAAAAACTCATAAAGCGATCTTATCATTATAAATCACTTATATCAAAGACTTTGGCATATATTGACAATTTCTTCGATAAAAGAAGGTTGAAGGCCCAAATTCTAGCGAACTTTATAAGCTGCATATTTCTAGTACTGCTATAAAGTACCGAAGCTAGTACGAGGTTGGCTTTGAGATATAAAGCTAGTACGAGGTTGGCTTTGAGTTTCTGATCAAGTATTTATAGATTTTGTATATAGTATATAAGATATTAAACAACGTCACAGTTTTTAAACTATTTCTTACCTTGTATAAACTGATCAATGACAGAAACCGTTCCAAGAAGAAAAGATTTGCAAAGTAATAATTAACACTTTTCAAAAATCAAAACAGCTCGAAAACAACTCGAGTACTCCTCGAATACTGGGTGATCAATGGCGATCTTCTCGACTATATGGCGATCATGCCGAATATCTGGCGATAGCTGTCGAGTATGACGTAGTGAGGTCCAAGACAAGCACTCAAGCAAGATTTCGCCGACATTATGGCTACCGCTGACAAGTCAGCGGTAGTCACAAAAAAATATGGCATACAGGAAAGAGCATGGGTACCAGCGTATCGCGTGCCGGGGGAGACGTAAACAGCAAATTTGGACATCGGATAAACATGCAGTGGATTGAGTTCATTCGAGAGTTTATTCTCGTCAGTTCTTTTTATAATAATGTACGACAGAAAACAAGAAATATTTACATGTGAGACTGACCACGATAACTTGCTTGCAAAGAAATTAGGCTTCTTCTCAGTTAGTACGAAATGTTTACTCTCATATATAAACGCAGACGTTTCTCTTTGTCTCGGGAGTCCCCGATGTGACTATGTGAGGCGGCTGTATTCGCGTGTTGTTGATGTAGAAGGACGACTTTCCGCTCTACTTTCGTGTTAAAGCCTTGACTGTTCGACACAAACTGTATGAGCCGCGTGATTTAATGAAGGACGTTCGTAACGTTATTTCCGATGAATTACTAATATTTAATAGTAAAATGACAAAGGTTTAAGATTGGCGCCTTTTGGTGCTGTTTACGTCCACCCCCGGCACGCAATACGCTGGTACTCATGCTCCTTCCTGTATGCCATATTTTTTTTACATTTGGCGAGCGCAAATAATCCTTGGATTATTTAACAAAAATTTATGGTTTATTAAACCATACCTGCATTATTTATAAACAATCCAGGGATTATTTAGCAAATAATCCATGGTTTACTAAACCATCCCTAGATTATTTATAAACAATCCCTGGATTAAATAATCCAGTTGTTGTGTTAAAAACAAAGTTGTTGTGTTAAAAATTCATATAAAGCGGGCGAGGGGTTGTTGTGTTTATGTATTTCTAGTTTATTAAATAATAAACTAGAAATACATAAACACAACAACCCCTCGCCCGCTTTATATGAATTTTTAACACAACAACCCCCCCGAAAACATCCCAAAAAATTAATTAGCAAAGTTCATCTGTTGTCATGTTTGACAGACCGAAAGGCGAAAGAACATGCATATTGCATAGTCAATATTAAAAAGAGATGAACTAAATGACAAATTCTCATTCAAAAACAGATACAAATAGTGGCCAAGAAAAGATACAATGCCAACGATCTATCGTCCAAAGACAATGCTGGACAAGATATTATTTATATTGATTTTCATTTTCAAGATTTCTTTCCTTTTAACTCAGCTAAACTGGTAAATACGAATCTCCTACCGTTATTAAACTTTCTTCTGCTCATATCACCACAAACACTACCAATTCAGTCTACCCTTTTCGGATTGTTTTTCTCGTTCGCGGTTTCCTACTCTTTTCGTTGTTGACAAATAAATAGGCATCATTCAGTTCTCCTCATGATCTAAAAAGCCGTTGTTTCAAAATGTCTTCATCGTTCTCTCTCGAGTTAAGTAGAATACACCAGAGCAGAATTCTTTACCAGCTTCGAACAGTTTGAGGACACATCCTTGTTCTTTCAGATACATTTCGGTCGGCATCGTTTTCGGTCTTTATGGTATAAATGTTTAGGCTTTTTTCAGTGGTTTTAAGTCATGTTTATTGTTGCCTCTACTCTGCTGTCTCTATTGCTGTTGCATCTCTTCTTAGCCTTCTTTCTTTGGTCAGTTTTTCCATAGTAATGTTAATGTACATTTTAGCTGAAACCATTTTTTCTGGCAAATATTTCTTTCGTCATGATCGTGATCGCTGAAAAACTGTATTTCGCAATCCAGCCGAACTTATAATGATTATAATTTGCTGACGTAAATTTAAATAATTTGAATAATTTAACAGGTTAGTTACCAGTACCCGGCTATCCGAACTGCGCAAGTTGTGGATTTGATAACATATATATACTATAAGTGGGCTTACCTCAAATGTTGATGGTCGCGTGTAGTTTTGCGTGCAAGTGGACTTCACGCGTGTCCAGATTAGCACCATCGCCCGGGCTCGGGGATAATACTTTTCCACTAAAACCATCCAGGGATTGTTTGTAAACAATCCATAGATTATTTATAAATAATCTATAGATTGTTTAACTCAGATAGAAACATTGTTCACCAACAATGTATTATATAGGTAAATAATGGTAAAATCAACACATTTTTGTCCTAAACAATTTTTTTTACATTTGGCGCCCCACACCGGAAAACTCACTGGATTAGTGAATTTAAAAATAAAGGCATGTGAAGTGCAATATCCTTTGCCAAAACATTTCGAACATCAAACTCTGGCTGTAGACATGCAGCGACGATAGCGGACTTTACGAATGATAATAATACATTATATTTTAATGATTCGTTGCCAATCTGTGTCACACCATACAAGTGATTTATACTGAACATGGAGGATTAATCAAGGAGACAGTAAGTGTTTTGTTGTTTTGTTTTTAATCTAATCTAATCTAATCTAATCTAATCTAATCTAATCTAATCTAATCTAATCTAATCTAATAGCGATTGCTGGCGCCTGTCATAAGTACATCAATCTTAAATCTTAAATCCGTGCTTTTTTAAAGATTTTCTCATAGTTTACTTTCCATTACGCATCTAATCTGACTATTTTCTTTTCTTTTAAACCGGCTTTGATACAGACAATTTCTGAGTTTCAAGTTTTGCACCGTTATAGTTTTTAGTACGTTTAATAAAGCAAGTGTACTGTAAATTGTTCAATTTTATGCTCACGTGTATGTGGCTGATTTGTTGTCATGCATGTATCCAATTCATGTCCTCCAATTGTTTATTTTGGGAGGCGATCAATATGTTGTAAAAAAAAAAAAGTCCCAACCCTTGTAAAATTCAAGATGGCGGATTTATAAGGGCAAAGTAAAATTTCAATTGGACCCCTGTCACGTGACAGAGCACGCATTCTACACCACCACCAATACCATTCAACTACCGGCCACCACTAATACCACCCTTCTACTCACCTATGTGCCCCAGTGGTGGTATCCTATTATACCCTTTTACAATCACATGTTCCTTTCTTTTAAACGGACACGGTTCGAAGATATAATAAATAGTTGTTTAGACATTAATTAAAACAAATACATATTGTGTGTAAGTTTAGCAAAGCAGAAAGCTTGGATCGACGTAGTCTGAGTTGTAGTTGTTTAACGAATAGATGGTACATTAACGATCCAGAGACCGGGTCTGATCAATCCACTCCAGGAATAAATAGGATTCTGAACGACGAGTTGCTAGTAGCTGTAAATTAGCAAGAACTGTTCTGTGTTATATGTCAAGAATGACACGGTTTCATTTAGAGGGGGAGAGTGTAGCCCACCCAATAATAAACGTCATGTAATAAGTTAATTTCAATATATTGGATTATGAAGAGGCACATGGGTTGTGTAAGTTGGCGAACGGATAGTGTGTTGAATATATGTACGAGTAGGAACGATTAAATAAAAGACGTTATACACAAACAACGAACCCGTGTGAATATACAGTTAACAGACGCAAGCTAGTTCACAGTCGTTCTGAAGTCGCGCGTATGAAATAGGACTGGAAACTAAAACTGAGCTTACATTTCAAGGTGGTGAGTATACTATGAATAAAACATAATTACTGACTCTTGTCAAATCGAATTAATCTATGTCTGCATTATATCACGATTTCAGCTTGTTTAGATCTTTCAGTATTAAAAATAACTCGTTTACCAGCGTTTCGACTTAACATTGTAAATATTAAATAAAATGTAAAATCAGCGTTTGTTTAACACTTTTTAGATGACATTTGAGACTTAATTGATTTTACCAATACAAAAAGTATAATATGGCCAGTAATGAAAATTAACGCCATCAGCTGGTTGTAATATTCATTGATGCCGTTGGCCTCAGCAATTAACTATTAATTACAAAAACGTATAAAACAGCAAAAAGGATGATACACAAATAATATAAAAAAAATTAAAACCGTACGTTTAGCCACAATTTACTGCATTTACCTGTGGGATACCCTCAAGAAATTGTAGAACCTTTGCCAGGCCATCGTCACGAGTACTACCTAATGAACACAACAATATTAGTTCTTATGCTGTCGATAGGTTTTTCTTGACCACTTTCATGAAGGTCTTCAATTTAAATATATTTTGTGTACATCTAAATGAGCATTTTCGGCGTCGTTATGATGCAAAGATTTTTTTGAATGGCAGACACACAAACGAGGCGAGAAAGACTGATTAAGATGTACATAAAAAGAATATTAAAATTAATTGACATTTGACAGTAGTGTATGAGGCAACACCAAAATATGTAAAGTAAGGGTCAACCAATGCTCACGAGTGTCACTACGAGTGAAGCTTTAAGGTGGCTCCCTATAGTTTCAATAAATACGTGCTGTTTCATACGCTCATTATCTAATGTTATTCACAAGTTTAAAAATTTGTTAGATAAATACTAGTAGACCTTACTATAGCAGAACTATCGCAGATATAAAATATCTATATAAAAAAGTTCAATTATTTGCTGTTACCATGGTAATAATGACGTTGGAACTTTGGTATATTTTCAAATATTGCATAATTGAAGCGGCATGTCTTCAGTTTGCTTCGGTGAAATTTTTTAAAAATTGCTGAGATGATAGATACTGTTGTGGAGAATATCCATGCACAAAATCAGAGAGGGTTGTATGGACAGATTTTTTGCCAAAAAAATTATCGATTTAAAAAGGTTCTGTCATATGAAAATTTTTTAAAATTATATATACTTTAGAACTTTTTATAAACTACTTATTTACAAAATTTTAGCAAAATTCACCGAAGAAAACGTCTACAAGTCTAACATCTATGTCGACGCGGTCATAGAATTTCGAATCGACAAGCTCGATATTTACGCATGCGTAGCGATACTATTTCTAGTCACCAGTCCCCTATCGAAATTACCGTAGGGAGCCACCTTAACGTCAACTCGGAGTTTAATATATTGAATAACAATGCAGTGCATATCAATGCAGTTATTAGTGCAAAGCATATTAATGATGCAAAAATTGGTATTGTGCATTTTCAGTGGTGCCATTTAATACGAATAACCAATAAAACTCACCCATCGTGTCTTGGTTAGTTTTCTCTGGTCGTGAACCCAACATTTGACTCTTACAAGTGCTGTCGGCTTTAAGTCTTGCCCAGCGGGTTAAATAATCCAGAAACGAAAAGGTCGTTTGAGCACTAATGTGACTGAAATCTAAAGATTAAACCAAATAAACAAAAGATTAAGCCTTAAGCCTCATTGAGCAAAAACGTTTACGCTATGTAAGAAATGTAAGAAGGAAGATATACAAGAAAGAGTGAGCAGGCAATTCCTTTACTGGTGGAATTCAATTAAGGTAACAGTTCGTATCATGTTCATCTTGTTGAAACTCATTAAAAGATTTTTAACTTCATATACACTTTAAGAAAAAACAAAACATTTCAACTTTGTAAGAAATAAATCATGTTCTATCAGTGCAAAATAATAATTTAATTTAATTTCTCCGGTTGAAAAGTTAAAGCTTCACAGCGTTCTAATATTTTTGGCTGAAATTTCGGTAATTCTGCATCAGTTTGATATTTTTATAAGATATGTGAATTATGTTGCGAGTATACGACAGAATCACGTTTGTGGTTGGCAACCAACAAAAACTTCATCAACATTTTTTAACGTTTTAAGTTCAAAAAGGATTTGAAAGATCTTTATGTGATAATACTGTACAGTCAAGTAATTTGTCGCGCAAACTAGTATTGTCAAACCAGTTAATATGTTCTTGTAGCTCAACAAGTCCTAGCTATTTTATCTTTTGTGCATCATTTGTATTAAAATTCAGACACACAAAGACAAAGCATACACGACAAAATTTAAGTCCACAGCAATAAAAAACTAGCTACGTTCCTCAATTTCATTCCTTATTGGCTGAATCCAAATCTTTACATCATATACTGTAGTAATATATGTCTTAACATTTCGCTTGAAGGGAGCTGAGAGTAAATAACAATTAATGCAGAATATTTGTTGATAATAAAGTCATATAATTTTTGAATTCTTGAGCAACTTGAGATTAAAAAGTGTACAGTCATAGTGTATCAATAAATATTTGTGAGGATATGTGCATCTTTGTGCGTATTAAGTTCGGGAAGTTGCAATTTGTTCCATAACAAGAAAATTATGTGGTGACAAGATCATGAGGATTAAATGATTTTCCATATCCAAACATGATATAGAATAGTAGTAATACCCCCACTATAGCGTCCAAAGGGACGCCGCTTCATTAAATATTCAACCTCATTATTTATTCATTCTCAGGATCCTTTGGGACCCTCTAATCCTACCTCATTAGTATTCATTTTATAGCTGCGTGTTACGTCATTAATGCCTAACCCTAGACTTCCGGAACCCCATAACCCTAAATTTTACCCAACCCCCTGGTTTCCACTACGTCATAACCGACTTATTATTTATGCATACGTCATCGTTCTCAGGCTCCTTTGGGACCATCTAACCCTAACTTTTATCCAACCCCCTAACCCTAGGTGTTACTCAAACCCCCGAGTAATACGTCATAACCGATAGCTCTCCGACTGATTGCCGAAGGTCTCGGTTACGTCATTAATAGCGAGGTTCAGATCACCCTACAACTACCACTACCGCTACCGTAAATATAATTAAGCATGTCAAATATTCTTTTTACGTTCAGTAATGGTCACATGTCTCAAACCTAGTGCAAAAAGAAAGCGTTTTACGATACTAGGATTAAAACCAACTACGACTACAAGACGAAAAAACGAACATTACATCAGCTTAACCACATTTACGGTAGCAGTAGCGGTAGCAATTAACAATTTTGGAGAGTTATCGTTTACTTAGGCATAGTTTGTAGAATCATTTTGGGGAACCATGAGAAAAACGTACGATACAAGCGTTGGAAAGTTTGTGAATATTTTGACACAAAAACGCTTAGCAACACTTAGAACCTAAATATTCAAAATGATATTTGCATAAGCCATGTGTAGAACTGTCATTAGGAGATTATTAGAGGGTCATTAGCGAATGAAACAATGGGGCAGGGCAATTAAGGGGATTAGAGACCAAAAAGAGCACGTGTATTTTGCATAAGAGAATTCACAGCAATCAGTTTAAAATATTTATTTAGGCTTTGGTTTAAACTTATACATGTCAATAAAATAAATTACGGTTACATACAAATAGTTACACTGATCAGTTTTTGTGACTACCGCTGACCTGTCAGCGGGAGCAACTATGTCGGGGAAATCTTGCTTGAGTGCTTGCTTGTCATGGACGGCGCTTACGTCATACTCGACAGCTATCGCCAGATATTCGGCACATGATTCGATACGATCGCCATATAGTGGGAAAGATCGCCATTGTTCGCCAGGTATTCGAGAAGTACTCGAGTTGTCTCGTCTTTGGTTGCTCTCTGAACACGACAACACCTCGATGGCTGTTTTGATTTTTGAAAAGTATTAATTATTACCTTGCAATAACTTTTCTTCTTGGAACGGTTTCTGCATTGGTCAGTTTATACAAGGTAAGAAGTAGTTTCAAAACTATGACGTTGTTATATACACATAGTCTTTAATACTTGATCGGAAACATTATCTCAAAGCCAACCGGCTCGTACTTTAATAGCAGTTGGACCTTCAACTGTGTCCTGTTTCAAAGCTCTTCTTCTTTCATGGAAGAAACTGTCAGTATACACCAATGTCTTAGATAGAAATTATTTATAATGGTAAAATCGCTTTATGAGTTTAAGTTTAATTTTGGTTGAATTGTGTGTTGTGCCCATTGGTCAGTGACTCATGTCAATTTATACAACAACCTAAGAAAAACAAACACTCTGATTGACTAAGAACTATGCGTTATTAAAGTACACATGCACAGCTGACGTAAACGAAATCGCAAAAAATTTTGTTTTATAAAAATTTGATCAAATTACACGTTTGAAGATGCAACTTGGTACAAAATAAAGTACATTTCAACTGTCTGAGGATTACACATATCACTCGGTGATGAGACACGGCCATCAAGTCGTTGTCCGACGACACAGACATATTAAAAATATCGACATAAATACGGTCATTTAATACCTTCGTCTCCGGCGCACAACGCAATCTACTCTGATACAAATTTTCTGATACAATTTCCATTCCTCTTCATGGAAATGCTGTTCAGCCATACAAATCCAGGAGATATCAGCCATTGTCAACAAGATTTCCAAACACAGAACATATAATTTCGCTGGTTAATAGTACGCGTGCCTCTCGGCCTTCTCCAACGATAAATGCTTTCCCAGCTGAATTTGCAGCATAAGAAGCGTCCAAATATACATGGGACAGCAAGATCCCGTCCAGAAGAACTAATCTGTTTGTTCAACGATAAATATTTTGGCTAAAAATGCCCAACGAAGACACGATCACACGAAGTTTGAATAAACTTTCAATTTGTCATGATCATGATTTGCATAAATTATACGTGACGTAACCGGAAGCTGAAAAACTAACCAATCAGGACAGCCTTATTTCTTCTGTCACCCAATCAGATTGCTTTATTTGTATAGATCACTTATGACGTAATTAAACCTGAATTGAAAATTTGAGCTCCTTTTCAGTAGCCCTGCCGGTTCGACGATTCAAAAATATCAAACATTTCTTATCAAAATAATAAAATTTGATGTATAAAACAAATAGATGACATTTTCCCGTGCGTGTGTACTGTAATAACGTACAGAAGACGTCACAGCGTGCAAAGAACAACAGTCACGCCACTCGACTGCGTCTCGTGTCGTACTTTTTTGTTCTTTACACGTTGTGACGTCATCTGTGCGTTATTACAGTACACACGCACGGAAAAATGTCATCTATTTGTTAAATATATCATACACTAGGACTGGAGTGAGAAGTGCGTTTTACTAATCAACTTCAAGCTAGGTGTTTTGATATTAGATCAAACACAACTTTTGAGTGTTTCAAGATTAAACAAACCAAGAAATGAATAAGTTCTCAAATGAATCAGTTTTTTAAGATAAGTTTGAGGTAAAAGTTGGCTTAATTTATCCATTCAAGTGTAAAATACCAGTGGAGTTTACCGGGATAGTGTAAAAAATAGAAGTGGTGATGAATAGTAATGCCTGAGATGTGCAAGGCGCAATATGTGCGTTAGGGTGTGTAGCTGGCGGTACTAGGGAGTTCGGGGGCGGGCGGTAGGTGGGCAACGTGAAATACCCCTGCCGGAAAAAGAGAATCAATCAGAACGTGAGCTAATAATGTAGCGTGAGAAATCAGACCCCATCTCAGGCGTAGGCCCCTCCCGCGCCCGCTAATAATAGCGATGTGTGAAGCATGGTTGTTGTTTCAATGGTAAATAAATTGAGGCGGTGATCGCACTACATCCGCAATTGGTTCATCGGAGAGTTAAACTGGTGTGTAATTAAGCGATTCAAGAGAAGATATTTGATCGTTAACCAATACTCTTCAAGGGACCACAAGTACAGAACATAATTCCATATAGTGAAATAAACGTAGCGTGCTGCGTCGGCAGTGTTGAAAGTTGAAACAACCATCGAAATATAGTATAAAGGCCAGATATACTGCAGAAACAGAGAACGTAGGAGTCTAACGCTTTAGTGAAGGCCCTTCAGTGATGAACGGCCTTCGCTCGAAACCTTAGACTCCTACGTTCTCTGTTTCGGCAGTATATCTAACCTTACTATATTTCGATTGTTAATAAGTCCAGCCATTTTTATCGTCTCGTGCTTCGCCAAAGCATACACGGTAAATATGATACTTTTACCAAATCCAGTTGGCAAAATTGCAATCACATCTATACCAAGCAATATATATCAAATTGCAATTCGTTGTTCACTCTTCAAAACGACGTGACGACCAATAGCGCTTAAAGAATTCAATACTTTCTCAATACATGTGCTTAATATTTGTCCGCTCATGTCTGTAATATGATAAATCCTGAAATCAAAAATCAATATTCTGACCAATCAGAATTCTCCGTCACCCAGCGGACGGAGACCATTCAAAAACACATGGTTTTCCGGCAGACGGTATTTCGTGTTGGCCGCCTACCGCCCGCGCCAGAACTTCCTAATACCACCAGCTATGCAGGCTACATGTGTGTGGACATAAACGTCAAAGATGTGGATGGAAATTGCTTCTGGTGAAGTACTAAAATATTCTACGATCTAGTGTCACCCAATTGTACATTTTGATAAATTGTTGAGAAGCTACAATTGAACTGTTGGGAAACTTAAAGCCTTGAATATGTTTTGTATTGTTGTACTGTCTTACTAAAAATATTATTAAAAATATTAGTGATGTGCATTACACTTGAATGCCATAGCATATTTTTGACAGGTAAAGTGTTGTTTTGGAATACAATGTTGTTTATGATCTGGGGGCAGTTGTACGAAGCGTCAAAGCCCGGATAGCTTATCTGGTGGATAAGCCCTAGTTAAAGAACAACACTCATCAAATGTTATCCACTGATAGAGTGGTTCTCGAACAGGTTGTCTGAGTCGTGTTCACCAGGATCACTTTCACCTGTGTCAGAATCAACAGTTAACCATTTTTGCAAAGGTTTCGGCTTTGGGTATTCAACAGTTGGAGGAGGAGTTAGAAAATATGGTTTAGGTATGCTAAGTTTAGACGGAGAATCTAACGGAAGGTGTTCATGTTGCTGGGGTTCAGCTTTTTTAGGCTTCTGTGGGGTCTTTGTCAAATTTTGTATAACTTTTAGTAGTTGCGTTTGAAGATTAGTTTGAACTTGATGCTACTGGTTGTGCAGCTGTTGTTAGAATGCCAGGGTGTTAACTGTGGTGTTTGTACAATATCTCGTATATATTAGCTGTTGCTTATTGTACATAGCGTTGACGATTGGAGGTTGCTGGTACGATTTCGTTTGAATATATCTGCTTATGTTCTGCTGCAGGACTTTTCTTCAGGTAAAACATTTGTCTTGAGACGATGTTTGTCATCCGTAGTCGGCTTTAGATCAAGCATCAGATATCAATGGGGCGACTCGTTGGTTCTTTGTAACTCTTCATAAATTCCTGAACATATCCAGGATTCACTTGTCGTGCAATAATAGAAATTTGTTGTTTATCCCTCGGAGACTTGAAGAGTATGCTATAGTGTGCGTTGAGCCTGATGTTTCTGGTTTCCTTTCCTTGGTTAAATATATTCTGAAAAATATAGATCACTGAGAGATTCCTACGATGACTTCCCCTTGGTAAATAAACTGGCAATGCGCTTATCTCCTCCTGATTGATCCATAAGATCATCGAGGACAATAAGGTTTCGCTTCGAAACATCAAGAAAATCTACCAAGTCAATGTTCATAGATATTCCTTCGTGCAGTTCAATGTCCGGTATAGTTTTGATCATATCCAGGTACATGGGTTGCCACTGTCCAATGCCCATAACACCAAATTATACGTTCAGGAGGGGGTCGATAGTTGTTCTTGCGTTCTCCAGAAGAGTTTTTACCCATACCGTTTTACCACTCTGAGTACACCCTGCAACAATGCACGTAAACGGATGCTGCAAGACTGTGTATCCATTGACGAAAGATATATTTGTTTTGTCGACGATCTATGAACCATCTTCATGCGACGGAGCAGATTACTTGAATTAGCGAAAGATTTTCCACAAACTTCACAAGCGTAGGACCTGTTTCAGTTAAGACTGTCAGATTAAAAATGAAGATTTTTCTATTGTCCATCCTTGTTTATAGCGATTCAACACAATAGTCCAATGACTATGGTCATAGTCCAAAGACCATAGTCATGGTCCTATGACTATAGTCATAGTCCTATGTACTATGTACTATTGTACTATGACTATAGTCCTTATAGTCCCAGTCCTATAGTCGTTATATTCATAGTCCTAAGACTATAGTCCTAATCATAGTCCTACGACTATACCTAAAAGATTTTTCCGCCAAACACTCTGAATACGTACTCATTTCTTTATTCCAGCAAAAAGCTGGCCAACTGTTCGAGTACTGGAGCGAGGAGAAAGGGCAAGAAACTTTCACCATCTTGCAGAATAACATTCTTCCTCTCTGCTATGGGATTACGTGAGTCAGCGACAAATTTAATATGATCGTTATACGGTGACAGATTCTTTGCAGTTTCAGGAGTAAGTTTGATTGTTTCACACCACATGTTCAATAAACATTCAGTTATGGCCTCCAGTAAATCTTTATCAGCAGCTTTTATGATTGCTTTTTGCACTCGTGGATTATATTGTGTCAATACCTTCAGAAAGTCGCAGTTCCTTCTTATACGAGCAAACATCTTCAAATGATCGTGCGTTGACTTTACACACCTGTCTATATGCGATAGTCATAGTCCTAAGACTATAGTCCTAAGACTATAGTCCTAAGACTATAGTCCTAAGACCAAGACCAAGACCAAACCAAGACCAAGACCAAGACCAAGACCAAGACCAAGACCAAGACCAAGACCAAGACCAAGACCAAGACCAAGACCAAGACCTAGACCAAGACCAAGACCAAGACCAAGACCAAGACCAAGACCAAGACCAAGACTAAGACCAAGACCAAGACTAAGACTAAGACTAAGACTATAGTCCTAAGACTATAGTTACCGAACCAGAGGTAACTACGTCAGTTATTAGGTTGAGGCAACTAACCTACTTTCAAGATCACCGAGGTTGCCAGAGAGAACTGAAATACTGAGTTCGTTATCACAGAGTTTGTCAAAAAAAACACTTTAGTCGCGATAATAAATCCTTTATCACATTCGTGACCATTGACTAACGCTTATTTTCCAAACCAGGGATAAATCAAGTTAATTGCCCCGGGCTAATATATATATATTAGCCCGGGGCAATCATACGACCCAGATAATCCCAGGAGTGCGGAGTGCCTCCGCTGCTGTTTCTAATTTTGTAATATTCTTGCAGTTCGTAAATCCGTTATTTTAATCATCTAGTTTATGGGCCCGCAGTAATGCACACTTTGCATTATCGCAATGCATGCTGGTAGTTGACGTACGCATTCACGTTCAGGGAAAATGGCCGGCGTCAGGCGAGCATTTCGCCTGAAAGATTAACTCACTGTTTTAGTGGTATTTTCTTTCCCGAATGAGAGATTTTTACTTCTCGTTAGGACAGGTAGGATATGAACTATGTTCTATGTAAATGGCAGCAAAACTGCTTTTGATACTGGCGAGAAAATTACTTCAGAGTTGTCGATGGAGTGAAGAACGTTGGAACAAAACCATGCTTGAAGAAATAACATTTTGCACATTTCTAGGTGAGTAAAGAAATCTGTTGCTGTACAGTTGTTTGCCTTCACATTCATGCATATGTAGTAGATCTATTCAGATCGTATAGTTGATGCCCTTGTAACTGTCTCTTTTCTGCGTTTTCGCTGGTTGAAATTGACAAGGCTTTGAAACAGCTCACGATGACTTGTTGTTCGAATAGCATCACCTCGTGAGGCTTGCTTTTGATTTGTTTTGCATGAAAAAACCCCAACTTGTTTCACTAGCCACTGTTCAGGTATTTTGCAAAAACTCGGATTGCGAAGTGTTTTCGGTTTCACTTAGGTTTTGGTCTTTGTTTTTCTTCTCTTCCCTTTTGTACTGGTGAAAATCTGGTATTTCATTTAGAATAAGTGGTTCATTATTCGATGATGTAGAAGGAATTCCAATGTCATGTGACAGATCATAGTTTTTCATTCAAGTCAGGATGTAAATCTGTAGCCCCTTAATCTTCATCTTGGAGTTCAGCAACTTGAGTTACTGGTGCAATTAAATCAAATTGGTCTTCATTGCTATCATAAGCTGAATTTATTTGTTCTTGCATGGGCATTATTTAATTCTTCATTACAACTCCATAGAGGCTCATTTGGTCTTTTATCGAGTCTTGTAAAGTTAAATAATTTTCTTCATAAGATGAATAATTAAATCACTTTCCTCATTCCTCCATGGTGTAAAAAGTATAATTAATTCCCGACAATGCTTCTCTGCATAGGCTTCTCTATTAAACCAGAAGATTCTGGCTTTTGTTCGTTTTTGGACTTATTAATTGTGTTGGTGTCATCACAAAGTTCATCATCATTATTGTCATCATTATCTTCATTATTGTCATCATTATCTGATGTTTCTAATGGCAGATCATCAATGTCTGGTTTTGTTGTTTTCTTTTGGTAAGATTTGTTATTAACACTATCATACCATGCTACCCAGTCTGCTAAGGTTGCATTCTCAAGACTAGCAGGTCGTTCAATGTATCTCTTTAAAAGTCCACCAAAATGTATTTCTTCACATTCATCTAGCATTTTTTCAATTTAACTTAGTGGTTTTAACAACTGAACTTTTCATTAGGTGGCTAGGTTGGTTACGAAAACAACTTCTCTTGAGGATTTTCTCATTGGTAATTCCAGAATTATATACACAGCTTCTTGGGCGCTAATTTCAACACTGTTTAAACATTTATTACCAATATCTCTCACTTGCTGCTTAATTAATACTGGCATTTCCTACTCTTGCTTCGGCACATGCAGTTTACTCATTCCCTTTTGTGCTTTGGATATATATGAAACAATAATAATAATAATAATAATAATAATAATAATAATAATAATAATAATAATAATAATAATAATAATAATAATAATAATAATAATAATAATAATAAATCTTTATTTAATCACGGTAGTACAAATTCAGCTGATATATATTTATTGTTTACATGGGTATATGAAGTTATTTAAGATAATAAAGAAAACAAGTACTATTAGAACAAAATATTAATATTGGAAATCAATCTGGTATGCACTCAGAAGCATCCGTTAAGAGCAGCTTTAAAAAATAGCAAAGAGGGAGAATCTTTTAATTGATTCCACAATTTCGCTCCACTGTAGCTGAAGCTCTTTTTTACATATTCACGATTTGGACGTGGCAAGAAATAGTTATTTTGAGTGACACTCCTTAAACCGTATGTAGTAGTTTGGGAACTCTTTATAAACATGTCTGTCAAGTAACAAGGGCACTTTCCATGATGTACCTTGTACATCATGGTGGCAACATATTTATTTCGTCTCGTTTTTCAGTCATCCCAATTTAGTTCCTGACGAAGTGAGTGAGACCGTACATCATATGAAGACTTTGTAACAACTCTGCCAGCTCTATTTTGCAATTTCTGTAATTTGCTAGACACAGTTAAGCCGACATTACCCCAAATAGGACTACAGTAATCAAAATGACAATGTACTAGAGATTTATAAACTATGTTTAGGGTGTCAGCATTGACATAAGGTCTCACTCTTTTGATCATTCCAATGCCAGACGACACTTTTTTTCGCAAATTTTGTCAATGTGTTTAGACCAGGAGAGCCTGTCGTCGATTTCGAGTCGCAAATATTTTGAGTTGGATACTTTTTTAGTTGTAGATTCCCAATTTCAACGACTGGCATTATGTTGGGATCCTTATGATGTTGCGAATTTGTGATAATCATGTATTCACTTTTTACCGTGTTTAGATTTAATTTGTTTGCAATAAACCAGTCGTTAAATTAAATGCGGTCATTGTTAATCTTGGATTCGATTTCTGCGGCGTCTCTTCCAGGTACACATAGACTAGTGTCATCAGCATACAATTTAAATGTGTAGTGGAGTGTCACATTGTTAATGTCGTTAATGTAGATTAGAAACAGTATTTTTGAAGGTATTTCAGACTTTTGGAGGAATCAATAGTTAATAAAAAATATACATAATTTGTTTCTTCTCCAAAAAATATCGCCGTAAATGCATTTTTTTTAGGGAAATATAAGGCCCGTTATTATTTGTCGTAAATAATTCACCACTTAATGATTCCCCACTAAAGGTAAAATTATATGTTTTGAAATACTGAGTTCGTTATCACAGATTTTGTCTAAAAAACACTTTAGTCGCGATAATAAATCCTTTATCACATTCGTGACCATTGATTAACGCTTATTTTCCCAACCACGGATAAATCAAGTTAATTGCTCCGGGCTAATATATATATTAGCCAGGGGCAATCATACGACCCAGATAATCCCAGGACATGGAGGACAATTTTATCAGAAATGTAACACTGCACGTAGTTTAATTGAGTGCCTCCGCTGCTGTTTCTAATTTTGTAATATTCTTGCAGTTCGTAAATCCGTTATTTTATTCATCTAGTTTATGGGCCCGCAGTAATGCACACTTTGCATTATCGTAATGCATGCTGGTAGTTGAGGTACGGATTCACTTTCAGGGGAAATGGCCGGCGTCAGGATAGTTTTCTACTTAGTTTTCATTTACTGATACCATAGCAGGAACATCAGTCAACAACAAGTAGTCTTTTTTAACAGAACCTTTAATGCAATCATACAGACAGTTACCACGAATAAAAATATTATTTAAATCAAGAGAATCCCAGGTGTCAATATGTTTAATGTGAGTAGATATCCCCCCCCCCCCCCCCCCAATCCAGCATACAAAGTAATATTCTTATAATTAACATTCCGCGTGACTCACGCTGATGGGATAACTAGTGCGTTTGTGAACGGTGATATAAACATGACTCTGAATGTTAGGAATACATTTCGTCTAATTGGACGAATCTATACTTGTTCGAGAATTTAGAGAAGGATTGGAACGTTTGTTAAAAGCCGTTTAGAACTGAGACATGAAAACTCGACGATCTAGAAACCGTAAATGTCAAGCATGGGGAAATCAAGTACATGTCGACGAAGTGTCCGTTGTTGAATACCAAAAGCTGTTTCCATTAATAGAGACCATATATTCTAGAATCTCTGCTAAGTAAGCCCTCTTTATAAGCGAGGAAATCGTAGGAAGATAGAATGAGGAATCACTTCAAGAAGTCATGAAAAGAACGATTTTAAATGTCGAAATATAAAGGCAAAGCGATTTATTACTTTGAAAGCGTTGCTACGCTTTCTGTTACTAAGTGTGATATTTGCATATTTATCCGCAGTGCACGTGCAGGAGACAAAAGAGAAACTCATTAGGGGTCATTAAGAGGAGTAAGCGCTTGGGCAAGTCTAGTGGAGAAGGTCATTAACAGTGTTACCATATAGCGAAACCGCGTCGCATCCTTCATTCGTCTCAGGCTACTTCGGGACCCTCTACTGTTACTCAACCCCCCTTTGGTTTGAACTTATACATGTCAATAACATAAATTACTGTTTGATCAGTACAAAGGCGCACGCTCAGTGAGACAAAGAAGACAGAAATATAGGGTTTAAAAAGTATTTATTTCAGTTTAAATGTTTACATCAATAAGGTCGGTTATGAGATAATACGACTTGTCTAATCTAATTTTATATGGATTTTGGCGTTCATTCCTGGGAATGGTCGTGATGTAATGGTCACTGTTTTAAGGGTTATACTCTTTTGTTTCATGCGAGTCTTCCTTATGCGAGTCTTTTTCGTCTAAATCATTTTCATCCACATCAGTATCACCAGCGTCTTCTCTTTCGCTTTCATCCAATTCTACTTCTACATCCGGGTCACTTTCATCTGTGTCAGGATCAACAGTTAACCATTCGTGCAAAGGTTTCGGTTTTGGGTATTCAACAGTTGGAGGAGGAGTTAGAAAATGTGGTTTAGCTACGCCAGGTTTAGACGGAGAATCTAACGGAAGGTGTTCAGGTTGCTGGGGTTCAGGTTTTTGAAGCTTCTGTGGGGTCTCTGTCAAATTTGGTTTATACTTATACATGTCAATAAAATAAATTACGGTTTGATCAGAACAAAGGTGCACCCTCAGTGAGACGAAGAAGACAGAAATATAGGGTTTACGGTGGCTCCACACAGTTTCTTGAAAAATGAAAAATACAAGTTTGGGAGTCCAAAAGACACAAATTATGTTCTGCTGCAGGACGGAGCTATTTTCTTCAGGTATAACATTTGTGTTGAGACGATGTTTGTCATCCGTAGTCGGCTTTAGATCAAGCATCAGATAGCCATGGGGGCGACTCGTTGCTTCTTAGTAACTCTTCATAAATTCTTGAACATGTCCAGGATTCACGTGTCGTCCCAAAATAGAAATTTGTTGTTTATCCCTCGGAGACTTGAAGAGTATGATATAGTGTGCGAGAATCTGGCACCGTATAAGGATCATATTAAATTTGTCGCTAGCTCAAGTAATCCCATAGCTGAGAGGAAGGAAGTTATTCTGCAAGATGGTGAGGGTTTCTTGCCCTTTCTCCTCGCTCCAGTACTCGAACAGTTGACCAGCTTTTTTCTGGAATAAAGAAATGAGTACGTAATCAGGGTGTTTTGGGGAATAATCTTCTAGGTATAGTCTTAGGACTATGACTATAAAGACTATAGGACTGGGACTATAAGGACTATAGAGAGGAAAGGACTGGGTGGCTAATCATCTTTACTTGCAGCCAGCGGCTGAATTACGAAGGACGCAGATCAACATGTCCGTGTCGAGGCATATCAAATGCGCTCCAAGCAGCCGCCAACGACACAGTTCAGACCACGGATCACAGCAAAGATGTTAGGTGTTGATTTTATGGAGTGAGGAAAACCGGAGAACCCGGCGAAAAACCCTCGAAGCACAGGAGAGATCAACTACAACTCTACTCACATGAGTCCAAGCCCGACAACGGGGTCATTCCCAAGCGGTAACCCATCCAAGTACTAACCCCGTCTAACCGGGCTTAACTTTTTGTGAGAGGCAGCGTGCTAACAGCACACGCCACCCGTTGGAATAGGCAGTTGGAAGACCCGTTTTTGTGAGAGGCAGCGCGCTACCAGCACACGCCACCCTCAGGACTATAACCTTAGTCTTTGGACTATTGTGTTGAATCATTATAAACAAGGATGGACAATAGAAAAATCTTCATTTTTTATCTGACAGTCTTAACTGAAACATGTCCTACGCTTGTGAAGTTTGTGGGAAATCTTTCGCTAATTCAAGTAATCTCCTCCGTTACATGAAGATGGTTCATAGATCGTCGACAAAACAAATAAGACAGGCAGGTCCTCTCATCAATGGATCCACAGTATTGCAGAATCCGTTAGCGTGTATTGCTGCAGGGTGTACACAGAGTGGTAAAACAGTATGGGTAAAAACTCTTCTGGAGAATGCAAGAACAACTATCAACCCCCCTCCTGAACGTATCATTTGGTGTTATGGACAGTGGCAACCCCTGTGCCTGGATATGATTAAAACTATACCTGACATTGAACTGAACGAAGGAATACCTACGAACAACGACTCGGAAGATTTTCTTGATGTATCGAAGTGAAACCTTATTGTCCTCGATGATCTTATGGATCAATCAGGAGGAGATAAGCGCATTGAAAATTTATTTACCAAGGGAAGCCATCATAGGAATCTCTCAGTGATCTATATTGTTCAAAATATATTTCACCAAGGAAAGGAAACCAGAAACATCAGCCTCAACGCACACTATATCATACTCTTGAAGTCTCCAAGGGATAAACAACAAATTTATTTTTTTGGCATGACAAGTGAATCCTGGACATGTTATCCCATGACTATCTGATACTTGATCTAAAGCCGTCTACGGATGACAAACGCCGTCCCAAGACAAATGTTCTGCCCGAAGAAAATAGCTCCGTCCTGCAACAGAACATAAGCAGATATATTCAAAAGAAACCGTACCGGCAACCTCCAATCGTCAATGCTATGTACAATACAGAACAGCTAATGCGAGACATTGTACAAACACCACAGTTAACACCCGATGAAAAGAACATCCTATACTCTAATCAACTCGATCGTTTTCTGACATTCCAAGAACAGCTGCAGAACCAGCAGCATCAAGTTCAAACTAATCTTCAAACGCAGCTACTAAAGGTTATACAAAATTTGACAGAGACCCCACAGAAGCTTCAAAAACCTGAACCCCAGCAACCTGAACACCTTCCGTTAGATTCTCCGTCTAAACCTGGCGTAGCTAAACCACATTTTCTAACTCCTCCTCCAACTGTTGAATACCCAAAACCGAAACCTTTGCACGAATGGTTAACTGTTGATCCTGACACAGATGAAAGTGACCCGGATGTAGAAGTAGAATTGGATGAAAGCGAAAGAGAAGACGCTGGTGATACTGATGTGGATGAAAATGATTTAGACGAAAAAGACTCGCATAAGGAAGACTCGCATGAAACAAAAGAGTATAACCCTTAAAACAGTGACCATTACATCACGACCATTCCCAGGAATGAACGCCAAAATCCATATAAAATTAGATTAGACAAGTCGTATTATCTCATAACCGACCTTATTGATGTAAACATTTAAACTGAAATAAATACTTTTTAAACCCTATATTTCTGTCTTCTTTGTCTCACTGAGCGTGCGCCTTTGTACTGATCAAACAGTAATTTATGTTATTGACATGTATAAGTTCAAACCAAAGGGAGGTTGAGTAACAGTAGAGGGTCCCAAGGGAGCCTGAGACGAATGAAGGATGCGACGCCGTTTCGCTATATGGTAACACTGTTAAAGACCTTCTCGACTAGACTTGCCCAAGCGCTTAATCCTCTTAATTACCCCCAATGAGTTTTTCTTTTGTCTCCTGCACGTGCACTGCGGATAAATATGCAAATATCACACTTAGTAACAGAAAGCGTAGCAACGCTTTCAAAGTAATAAATTGGTTTGCCTTTATATTTCGACATTTAAAATCGTTCTTTTCATGACTTCTTGAAGTGATTCCTCATTCCATCTTCCTACGATTTCCTCGTTTATAAACGAGGGTTTAGTTAGCAGTGATTCTAGGATATATGGTATAATATAATATATATATATATATATATATATATATATATATATATATATATATATATATATATATATATATATATCAGCTATCGATTGACCAGGCGGGAATCGTAATCTTATGATAAATATCAAAGCCCAGCATAATATTTTGACATAAACCATTATATAGAGTAAAACAAGAGTGAAATCATAATATTTATTTAAAGTTCTAACGTTTCGTTGTTATCACAACATCTTCAGAGAATAATAATTTACATAAATGCAGAAAGCCTAAATATATAGTTACAGAGTTGTCATAGATTATGAATTAACCAATCAGGAGAGAATGCTAAAAATACATATTACAATATATATATATATATATATATATATGCAATGTTCACTACCCTTGTGGAAGTTTGAGCACTCTGGGCCCATGCGCACTTCACGCTATCTGAATGTATTTCACCGATGCTGTCCCACATGCGGTTGTCACCGACGATCGCATGTGTATGAGTAATTGACGAAATTCATTCAGATTGTTCCAAGCTACACTGATGAGCTGTTGTACAGCGAAACACCGTGTCTGTAGATTGAACTATATATATATATTTATGCCTTTCCATCGTGTCTTTGACTATTAATATGTGCACTGCATTACCTGAGCTCTGTTTACTGTGAATAGTAAAAGACGTTTACACACAATATGGAATAAATATGGCTATGGTCCCCCTGGACCAAAGCCGCGTTTATTACAAATTCGTAATTAAATTATCTAATTAATTTCCATAGTGCAAACTGATGATTGAGCCCAGTAAAGGTGAGGGCAATAAAACGCCAAAGCATCATTATGCAAATTATGATGCAGCCCCACCCAAGGAAATGCAGTGCAGCATAATAAGAGTGAAGATCATTAGAACATTTCGGAATACTGAAACACACCTAGATGCAAACTGCCCAAATGCAAGTATTTCCCCGGCTAAGTGCGACCAACGGAAAGCAATGCAGCCTAGTAAAATCTTTCCAAATGTGGATGTACAATTTTTCCAAATGCAATACACGGTGCACGGATCTGATAAGTACTTCCATTTTACGATAAATTTTGGAATGTCAAATATGTATCAATACTAAGGCTCAGTGTAAATTAACGATTGTAAAAGATTATAGTCCTTGTCATTGGACAATTGCTTGCTAAATTATATGTAAATTTCACCTCAATAAATCTATGACACCTCTGATTGACAGATCAATTTGAGTCGAAGAGTTCGTAAGATTGCTGCCCTTGCTAGACAATCATATTTTGAGATAAAGAACATAAACCGATCTGAATTTTTATTTATAACATTGGACAATTTGTTTCAAGTGTAATGAAAGACTGCCGCCCCTGCAAACAGTCTCATTACTCACAGTGGATGGTATATATGTATATATATACATACATATATACATGCATTCCTGTGCTAAAAGCTGGTATATCAGAGTAGCCAGGAGAAAAAAACTGTTACTGGTAAAAACCCTTTGGGAAAAGCCAGAAACAGGAAAACCTGAGTGGGGACAAGATAAAACCAGCAAGCCTCCCCACGAAGCATCAAAATTAGACAGGTGCTATATTTTGGAAGAACTACAATGTCTTTCCTAAGTAAAGTTGTTATAGAGTTCTAAGATATAGATATGACTGGGAGGCCATACAAGGCTCACTACAATATATCCATATTATTCTAACTATTCGACTCTGCATTCTTTACACCATACTGCACATGTATATATGCATGCATGTGAAGACAGTGTACGTCAAATTGATTGCTCCAAGTGACAAAACAGTGGCACATTATGCTGGTAGTAATTTTCCTTCTCGTTTGACAATTCCTCAGCTTTCCTCATCCTGATGCAGATAATGTTGCCATCGTAGAAAACTTTTCTTCTACCTGGGATCAACCATTATGGAAATTGGGAAAATAGAGTTGACAATCTCTTGATCGGGTTGAAGGTAACTGGCATGTTGAACATAATCAGTACAGCATTCAGCTGTAAAATAAGAGAGAAAGACGGCAGAATCTATTCCCGGCTGAATCAATTGAAGTTGTTGGGGAAAACCGCTGCGCCTGAATATCTTCGGATATTTTACAGTTGAAAAATTAAGAACAATATACAGAGAAAACAAAATATATAATGTATAGCATGGACAAACTTTAAATGCTATAGCATTAATGGAGAGAAATGGAAGGTATAGTTTGATTACCAAAAGGCGCAGCAATAGCAAACCTGTTGTTCCATATCATGTAAAGAATCACCAATCATGTTGTTGGCAGACAAAAACAATGTAAACATATTTTGTAATAATACAAGAGGACAAAGCCTCGAAACAGATATCAACTGATTGAGAATGACATCTGAACAACTTAAAACAAATAACATGGCGAGAACTGGCATTGCCTACCCGAAGGGCGCTGCTGTACCAAATACTTAAAATTAAAAAGCACCAATAAAACTGGTACCCGTATCTAAATGGGCTGAAGCCATATTAAATTAAGATGCGAATTACAACAGCGAATTACAATTAGCAGGTATATAGCTTGGCTAACATAAAGCGGGTTAAATTTCGTCTCCGAAGAGAATAACAATGTCGCCGCCTCCGAAGAAAGTAACAGTTTTGCTTCCAAAGAGAACTAACAATTTTGCTTCCAAAGAGAACTAACAATTTTGCCTGCGTAGAGACTAACATTAACAACAGCGCCTCCGAAGAGACTAACAATTTCGCCTCCAAGAGACTAACAATCACGCTTCTGAAGACCGTACTGCAACCCATAATTTTGCCCCGCGACATATTCCCGCGAATATCCCCCAAAATTATTCACATGCCTTCCGCCACGGCAAATAGACCAGAACTCAACATGGCGGGTGCTTTCTGGCCAAGTTCACAAGAACTCATTTGGCCATTTCCTACCCCCGTATTCCCAGAGGGCTATTTTCCTAAAACAAATTTCTCATTGTCCACCAAATCACCCGCCAAGCAAAGCTTTCATGTGTCCGTGTGCGCCAAAAGCACTTTGGCGGGAGTTTCCTGGCCTCTCTCTCCGCCACAAATCTGTGGCGGGAAGGCCCTTAGAAAGCAGACTGGTATGAAGAGACTAACAATTTCCCCTCCGAAGCGACTAACAATTTTTCCTTAGAAGAGACTAACAATTTCGCCTCCGAATGGATTAATAATCACGCCTGCGAAGAGACTAATAACTCGCCTCCGAAGAGACTAACAATTTCGCGTCGGCAGAGACTAAAGCCCTGTTTACACGGCAAAAATTTAAGCACGCTTAAAGGTAAGCGCCTCCGAAGAGACTAATTAATAACTCTCCTC
Organism: Paragorgia papillata; assembly: GCA_035771165.1. Lineage (NCBI taxonomy): Eukaryota > Metazoa > Cnidaria > Anthozoa > Scleralcyonacea > Coralliidae > Paragorgia > Paragorgia papillata. The sequence goes on along the minus strand of JAWNZC010000399.1, from coordinate 495,356 downwards.
CGAAGAGACGAACACCTCCGAAAACACTAACAATTTCGCCTCGGAAGAGACTAACAATTTCGCTTCCAAAGAGACCAACACCTCCGAAGCGACTAACAATTTCGCCAACGAAAATACCAACAATTTCGCCTCCGAAGAGACTAACAATTTCGCCAACGAAAATACTAACAATTTCGCCAACGAAAATACTAACAATTTCGCCTCCGAAGCGACTAACAATTTCGCAACAATTTCGCCTCCGAAGAGACTAAAAATTTCGCCGCCGAAAAAATTGACAATTTCGCCTCAGAAGAGACTAACAATTTCGCCTCCGAAAAGACTATTAACAATTTCACCTCCGAAGAGACTAACAATTTCGCCTCCGAAGAGAATAACAAGTTCGCCTCCGAAGAGACTAACAATTTCGCCTCCGCAGAGACTAACAATTTTGCCTCCGAAGAGACTAACAATTTCGCCTCCGTAGAGACTAACAATTTCGCCTCCGAAGATACTAACGATTTCGCCTCCGAAGAGACTAACAATTTCGCCTCCGAAGAGACTAACAATTTCGCCTCCGAAGAGACTAACAAGTTCGTCTCTGGCTCTGAAGAGAGTCAAGAGACTAACATATGCTGTCCAAAGGACTATAAGCAAGTAACATTTCTGGCATGGCAGAAATATAGTCGCCGCAGTAGCGTTAATTGCGCGGAAATGGAGCTTGACAAGTTACATTCCTACGAGTATTAATATAATGTTTTTAGAATAAATCGGATCTAAGGAGAAATCCGGCTTTGCATAAACAAGATAATAATATTTTAAGTTAGGATAATCACATTTTGTCATCCTTATTGAAAGTGAAACCAACAAGACCATTTGAAAATTGCTCCAAGGCAATCTTGACGTTAGCATAATAATTTTTTATTTTATTTTTTTGTTTTAAACGGCTAAACATATCAATTACAAGAACTAGTGCGTGCATGGTATTATAGCGACCACGATAGCGACCACGATAGCGACCACGTGTTTTTGCGTGAAACAAGATATGAAACAAAAACCACAATTTCCTGAGCAACAACCTGAGGACAAGCCTGAGAAGCACAATTTTTAAGCAACATGATTTACGGCAGAAAACGTTCCAAAACATGAAGATATTTTGAAACTGACTCAGTACACGAACTTATCATTCCTTCTAGTTAACCAAAGGCAAACTAATTTGTAATTTCTAATCTTGAAAATCTAATTTGTAATTTCTAATCTTGTTTGTAATTCACTTTTTGATTTGAAAATGAGTTTGAAATACATTCTTTAACACCATTATTCATCTTTGTCTTGCTATGTTCTGACGTTATTTTACTAATATACTGGCTTGGCAGACAGTCATTGCAGTAGCCAGGTTTAACAATGCCCTGTTAAAATAATTAAACCATGATTGAATCTCACGGCACAAGTTGCTTGCTAAACGTAATTCAGATAAATATTATAAGTCGAGCAAAAAGGCATTTAGTACCGACTGCTGTAGCTGAGCTACATGTAGGTTATTGTAATAGTAAAGGGATAGTGTATTGGCACTATCACGTAATATGAATTAAAAAAATAATATATTATCACACATACATGCATATACATACACATATCTACATATAATATTATACCGTATACATATATATACATACACACATACATACCCATACAATATACATAGCTACATACATACATACACATATATACACACACATACATACATATATATATATATATATATATATCTATCGCGGGAACTACAACCGCCGTAGATATGTCCGGCGGCAATGATACTATTAAAGTGTGTTCTACTCGCGGCCATGACCATGTGGTCAATCCAAAAAACAAAGTACGCAATTGCGCAATTAAACAACGCCATAACCCACTAATAATACGTGTAACAAATCTACTAAAGTGTACGGCTCAATAATGTGACCTAGCTGATAATGGCCGATATATGCAAGCTTCGTAAACGATGGCCAAGTGACAAATATAAGTGACTCATTTACCCCTTCATTATCGCGAGAAATATTCGAACTTAGTAATACTTATTTAGTTTGTGGAAAGCATAAATGTTAGATAACATTTAGTTGGCAAATACGAGTTAACCAAACGTAGAAGTGCGCAAAATATCGCCATATTGTGTAGTAGAAAAATTATAAACTTTGACACGTGAACTTTTTAAAATACAGTATATAAAGCTCATTTACACGCGCACAACTCATTCATAGAATCATTAAGATGGGCAGAACAACTATTGTAACATAAGATTCGAAACAATTCTTACCTTGAAAAGAAAACAAAACAAAACAAAACAAAACACGAATACTAACTTGAATTGTCCAAATTCAAATGAAATGGGTTCTTCCTCACATTTTGAAGGTCCGTGCTGAATGAGAAAGCACGCATGGAAGACATATACTATAACAGCTAGATCACTATGCCCAATATGGGGTCGCTGTAATTCTAACCCTATCTTATGCAAGACAGACCACCTGTTACGTTATGTTGGTCTGATAACAAGTTATAGAATCCTTACACAAGTTATTACATTATTTATATTACTCTTTACAGTACAGACCGACGGATGGAAAACATAAAAATTGCCCAAATATTCCCTATATATATAGTTCATATATATATATATATATATATATATATATATATATTTCCCCAGGCTTGACATTTACGGTTTCTAGATCGTCGAGTATTCATGTCTAAGTTCTAAACGGCTTTCAACAAACGTTCCAATCCTTCTCTAAAGTCTCGAACAAGTATAGATTCGTCCAACTAGACGAAATGTATTCCTAACATTCAGAGTCAGGTTTATATCACCATTCACAAACGCACTAATTATCCCAATCTTGTCCAAACATGTCACAGGCGTTCGTCATGCGTGAGTCACGATGAATATTAATGAGGCGGCATCCCTTTTTATGCTGGATGGGGGGGGGGGGGGGGGAGCGGGGTATCTACTAATGTGAAGTGATCGCGTTGTTCGTGGGGGGCCCGGTTCTGTCTGGTTGAACCTCGTGTTTGGATTGTTTTCTCGATTGCTATATAGTGCTCTCGACGCTCTCAACGATGCCTTCAAACATTTCCTTTTCGGAAAGGTTTTTGTCTTTTAATTACAAGGCAAGAAGTAGTGACAAAGCTCCGCGATGTCTCTTATCTTACATAAATAAATCTCCAACTGAGCTACTTCGCTCCTGTAACATAGACATTTAAAACAATGACTGCATGTTAACTGTTGGTTTGACTTGGGCGATGTTGACTTTGTTTGTTTTAGGTGTTTTTCATTATCTTGTCTTATTCATTTTTGTTAAAGAAAGGGACGTTTGCGCAGACCCAATCCAGCAGTCTGACTGAGCGTCAAGTGTTGCGCTCTCGAGACTTTCTATTGAACGAAAGTTTTGGGCAGACCCAAAGATAGCGGTATGACTGAGCGTCAAGGTTACGCTATCGAGACTTTCTATTGAACGAAAGTTTTGGGCAGACCCAAAGCCAGCGGTCTGACTGAGCGTGTAGGTTACGCTCTCTATCTATTCAAATATTGTTGATAAAGTGCTATTGAGAAGCAATTAAGAACCTATTAAGAAGCTATTAAGAAACTACTATTGAGAAACTGAAAGCTTGATTATCTGTTGTGGAGTGATCGTCTTTATTCGTCGAACCCACGCGAGAAACACGCGTTTTTTTGTTATTGTAAATTTTCAAGTGTGACGTCATCTATAATAATTTTGAAACATAATAACAAAATTTTAGCGAAAACTTTAAAATGGGTATTACATTAAAACAATATCAGGTCAAGAATCGGCTGCCACAGCATATATTTATGTCAGGTAAAGATAATGAATGTCGTTTGAAAGGGTTGTTTTGGAACACAATGTTAATGATGTTTTATTTACATGTGTTTTACTTGCCGACGTTGAAACGTGTTGTTGAGCAATATCAAACAAACATCAAACGAAGTTATGTTTTGGTTCATCAAATGATGTGCTAGAGAACCCAGGTCCTACTGTGTATGAAATAATTAATGTATTTGAAACTGTTCGAGCTGATTTTTTGTCAAGGAGATCAGACGAAGTTTGGTGATAATGCAGGTAAACAGCGTGCGTTGCGATGTCATTAACTGCTATTAGTGCTATAATCTTACACTCGAATACCTGGCGATCTTGTCGACTATCTGACTATCTAGCGACAGCTGTCGAGTATGACGTAAATGAGGTCCATGACAAGCAAGCAATATTTTGCCAACATAGTGGCTCCCGCTGACAGGTCAGTGGTAGTCACAAAAACCAAAGATTCAAATAACCAAGAAGTAAAATAAGATTTAAAATGTTTGAAGTAAATATTTGTGTAAAAAGATCGAGTCGAATAATATTACTATACCCATTAAGCCATTTGCAAGCTTTCTTCCAGATGTATCATGGCTTTCTTCGACATGTTTCAGTACTGCTAGAATTTCGTCATAAACCTTGTTAAGAATAGAAAAGATATTTCAGTAAATAACAATTGGCAAGAAACCTGGTAATTAAAAAGATCATACCAAGTAATGTTCAAGAAAAATGAAGGGGGAACAGTCGGTGGTTTAAACTTTGAAAAAAGAAATTAAACAAATTATGCAAATTTTAACCTCGATTTTCTCTTAAAATACTATTTTGTGTGATATACTGTAACAAACACTCAAAAAAGTGTTCCATTCGGATATCGCGTATGATATGTTGCTTCAACAGTTAAAAAAATTGGAGTTTGATGACTTTTATGATTTCAGTACACCATGATTTTTAAATTAATTTATTCTTCATAATGTTGATTAGTAGAAACTTACTAGTATACTATTGCAAATGCTGCAATCTGGTTGGCTACCCTACTCGATATCTATTTAACAGTTATACCATGAGCTCGAGTCGTATATGAGCTCATAGCCAACGAGGCGCTTCGCCGAGTTGGCTATTAGTTCGTATACGACGAGAGCGAATGGTATAACTGTTTTATTATATAGCCAAGCACTGTACAAGAGACAAAATTACAGCGAAATGTTTCAAACGACAAACTTCCGGCATAGGCAACTAATACTTCCGCCATGCGTAATGATGCATTCACATTGAGTTTATCGCTGAGCTGTTCGGCAAACAGCTTTGAAATTAATGTTGCATAAATGTTGCTCGAGAGGCAAGGAATGTGTTAAGCAGATCAACAAAAAAGATTAAAAGGTACCTTTATGAAGTCAAAAGGTGGGTCAGTTGTTTATATTATAGCGTTGCTGTCGTGAAAAAGGTTTTCATTTCATGCAAAAATGAAACTGAAACACCTTCGGCAGTGAAACTAAATTACTTAGTTCAGTGCTTGTTTTTGAGAAAGAACATGCTTTTTACTACTCCAAATGCTTATCTAAATAAAAAAGTCTCTTTACTGGTGATCTCCTACGAAAAGTGTGTTGTAAGCTTGATTTTAACCGTGAGTTTCTTTGTTTGGCAACAAATTAATATCAACCCGTTAATTTAGTCGGGTTTTTGAAGTAAAAAGACGAAATTTTTAGGTGAATTTTATCATTTGACATGCTAAATTGTGTATTTGTTAATGTATTTTTACACAATGTTGTTTTTTTACACATTTGTTGGAGGGTGTTGATGTTTTTTTGTATAAAAATCCGTCAATTTCAACTCTTTTCGGCAGTTTAAAAAACATGCCGCCATCTTGTTTTTCCTCTACTAGTAGGATATGAGCTGATAGCCTGGTAGTAGGGAACCAATCAGATTACGCAAAAGCTCATATCCGATAGCATGCTATATAATAATTGTCGATAGATAGTACAAAATTAGGTACCGGGAACCGTGTGGCCGTGCTGTAAAGCAACATGAAGGTGACGAGGAGTGGAAGATTTATTTCACCTTATTTATTTCACACAGAATCAATAGTTATGTTTTGTGCTTGAAATAATCCGGAAGAACTAATATGCACAAGTTAGTTTCTATTAAAACAATTAGACTATTCGCTCTCAATGTCTATGAGATGATAGTTGACTCTCGAGCCCCGCTCTCGTCCGCTATTCTCTCATAGAAATTTCGAGCTCATAATCTAATTGTTAAATATAAACCATATATAGCTTATGACTTGAAGTGTAACATCTACTCTTTTAGTTCCTTGACAACTGGTGGCAATATATACCATTATTATACGGCAGCAGCGCTGAGAGGTCCGAATACGGAAATCCTATAATTTGATTGGTTCATAAGCGGTCGGATATTTCCCTCAGAGCGGAATCTGCCGTTCCGGACCGTAAGTTTTATAAACAAAATGGCAGTCATGTCAGTATATGCAACAAGATGGATTATAATTTCAGAACTACCCATTGTTGAAATGTATCGGGCAGGTATGTTGTTAGAAATATTATAAGCTTTCATTTGATGTATTGTCCGAGTTTCCACGTTTTGTGAAAGTTTTTAAAATGTCCAAAACAATTTTACATTTGCTTCTCACAAGTATTAGAATTTCAGATGATTTTTTATTCAACTACTTAACGTACGGTCTTGAGCAATATGTCAAACAAAAGCAATTGAAAAATACTATTTGGGGTAGAATGTTCAGGATTCTAGCTCAACGGAAAGTACTTTAAAAATGGGAAAATGTCTGCCATTTTCGTTTAGTTCGCAAGAAAGATGGGTCGAGTTTTCACAGAACGTTCACAACATTTATGGCCATATAATAAACTACTTATTGACCTCGCTTGTTCGGTTTGTACTAGTGAAATATCTGACCTCTGTTTTTTGTACAGACCTCAACTCGCTGCGCTCGTCTCGGTCCGTACTAAAAAAAAATCGGTCCGATATTTCACTAGTACAGACCACACGCTCAGTCAATAAGTAGTTAGTATTTTTGACAAGTGATTAGATAACATTTTTACATAACAAGAAATATTTCCATGCAGGTACAGTAATTTACCTCTTGATGATCCTCAGTGCTGCCATCTATGGCCACATACAACATTATGTGGGGCAAAAGAAATATTGCCGTGTTAATGTTGTGCTAAAATGAGAAATTGAAAAAAAATCAAACATAGAAGACATAAACACAAACAAACAAACAAACAAACAAACAAACAAACAACAAACAAACAACAAACAAACAAACAAACAAACAAACAAACAAACAAACAAACAAACAAACAAACAAACAAACAAACAAACAACAAACAAACAAACAAACAAACAAACAAACAAACAAACAAACAAACAAACAAACAAACAAACAAACAAACAAACAAATAGACGAATAACTCAGTTGGGCTATGGCGTGACCGGTTGTGAACCACGAAACAAGCGTTCGTGTGCATAAACACTATGCACATACATACATCTTACAATGTTTTTACAGGAATACTGGGAAGATATATGAAAGAGCATGCAATACGAAATGACATCTGGGATGAAGGACGGCTAGGAGCCACAGAAGGTGTGCTTGGTACAGTTGACCAACTACTCATTGATAAATGTATAATGGATGAGGTGAGGGAACATAAAAGGGATCTGTCAGTTGCTTTCTATGACTACCAGAAGGCGTACGATAAAGTGCACCACGATTGGATGCTCATGGTGTACCATCGATTTCCAGGTTTAAAAAGGTACCACGAATGAATGGGGATACCAAAGAAGGTAATTAAGGTGTTACGAAAATTGATGAACAATTGGAAAACGCGGCTGGAGTTGAATATCGGGGGGAGGGGGGATGCAGAGCAGATGGATCGCAATACGGTGTGGCCTTTTGCAAGGAGATAGCTTAACCGAAATTCCAATCACAATGTTTTTGGAGGAAACAAGAGGGTACAGGATGGGGCCGCCTCGGGAAAGACTCACGAAGAGAACACACAGCTTGTTCATGGACGACTTGAAGATCTATCCGGAAAGCCATAAGCAAATGGAAGCTGCCAACGAGATAATTGTAGGAGCCAGTAATGATACAGGAGCAGCGTATGGTGTGAAGAAATGTGCAGAGATTGTGTTTAGGCGAGGAGAGATGATCAAAGGAGAAGGCTTGATGATACTGGATGCGAAGGCAGAGGCATTCGATCCGGAGAAGGAGGAGTTTTATAAGTTCCTAGGGATTGAACAGGGAAAGCAAATTGACAAGGAAAGGGTAATGTTAAGAATACGAATAAGAAAAGAAAAGAAATGAAGAAGAGATAGGAGAGCTTGGTAGAGTTAGAGGTGTATGATTTGAACCTTATGAGGGCAATCAACTGCAGAGTTGTACCAGTCGCAGGATATGCAATGAATGTTTGCCAGTTCACCAAAAAGGAACTGTATGATCTTGACATGATGGTGAAGGAAATCCTAAGCAGAAAAGGAATGCTAGGTAGGCAAGGAAGCGACGAACGGCTCTACATGAATAGGCAGAACGGTGGGCGAGGTTTAAAGAGTCTGAGACAGGTCTACAAAGAGATGAAAGTGCGTGTTGCAACATACATGGTGCTAAGCCCAAGCCGCTGGATAAGGACAGCATGGAAGAGAGAGTATAACAGCGAGTACAAAAGCCTGAAAAGGGAAGCAAAACAAGCATTGCAGGAAATGGGGCTTGAGGTCGACTTCAGGCAGGATGAGATTTGCAAAGATGGAGAGAAGGTGGAGAATGATTGGTCAGGTTGTTGGAAGGGGCTGAAGGAGGAGATGAAGAAGATGAAGAAGGATTATCAGGATAAGCTAAAGAACGAGTATAAAGAGAAAGTCATGCAGAGCCAAGCGTTTGCAAGGCAGGAAAAAGAAAGCCACATCTGGTTGAACTCAAACACTACACCACAGAAGACAGCAGGAATTATGAATATGTTGGAACAAATGGTTACCATACTGTGCTTTCAGGTATAAGTCCTTTCTCTATTGCCCAATCGACTCCTAATACCATCAGTGCATTATTGTGTCTGTAGGTGTATTCAGATCCCGCCAGCATTTCACATCCTGCAAGCAGGTGTTCAACGGTTTCATCGTGTTGTCCACATAACCTACAGTTTCCATTTGTATCTCCGATTCCTCGCATCGCTTTCCATTTACGGGTTTAATGGGGAGAGATAAAAGAAGGGACACGTACTCAAGGGTAATTAATTCAAACTCTGTTGGGACTTTGAGTACAAAATAAGGAAAACGGGTACAGCACGTAGCCCCGATATGAACCTGGAGGACGAAAGAGAGAAGAAGATATGTTGGTGGAAATGTCGTGCCCAATTGGCCATTTCCCAAAAGAGTTGAAGACTGGTGATGGGTTAGGAATGCTAGGGTACTTGGGATCGTTTGGAGGGACAGATTTCACGCTTGGTAGCGTAAGCACAATGAAACTGTCCAGAACGATAACAGAATTCGCAAGGCTATGGAAACATTCATGAAACTAAAACAAATAAGGAACTCTAACAATTTCACACTGCAAACTAAATTAGGACTGTTCCAATCTCTTGTAAAGTCAGTACTGCTCTATGGATGTGCGACATGGAAAATCAACGAAAGCGTTAACAGGAAGGTAGACACTTTTGGAACAAAATGAGCAGGATCAGGGATGAAGTATAACAGAGACGACGGAAATGGATTGGTATTGTGCTAAGAAAATATGACAACTGCCACTGCATAACAGCACTCACATGGGTTACAGAAGGCGAGAAGAAAGCAGGGCGCCCTAAAACAACATGAAGGCGGACGGTAGAGCATAAGAAAATAAGAGAATAAAAGAAGACACTAGATCGCAGCCAAGCCTACAGCCATGTACAGAGTGCAATTGGGAGAGAGACTTGCAGCTTTATCGGCCGCGGGGACCAAAGAGGATAGATGATATAAAAAAAAACATTTGTAGACGTACATCAAACAGCGCTTAAAATGCTTACCTTAAAAACTGCTGAGCATGCTTTGAACAGGCGAAAGGCTTTCCGGTTGTTAACCTAAAAGTAGAATGCAAACTATAGAATTTAAATTTGTTTTACCAAAAAACTGAAAATGCATTACTGAAATACCATTTACTGACAACATAATAGAGGACCCAAGGGTCGCCAATCTTTGTCTAGAACCAATTAACATAAATTCAATTTTGAGGACACTCAATGTTAATTTATTGGAACAAAGCCATTCAAATATATTTTCCAGGTCAGAAGTCATTTGCTTTTGAATGGTTTCTAAATTGCAACCAGTAAAGGTCATATTAGTATCGTCAGCAAATAGCCTACCAACACTATTCTCCAAGCATTTCGGTAAGCCATTTATATAAAATAAAACAGGATTGGCCCCAGAATGGAACCCTGGGGGACCCCGCATGTAATTATTTCTTCCTTGCTGTAAACGCCATTAACATAACAAACCTGTGTCCTATTTGACAAGTAGGGCTTAAACTATTCAAGACTTCCTTCGTTTAATCCATAACAAGCCAATTTCATCAGTAAAATGTCATGGTCGATATTTTTTAAGTCACAAATACTACACCGTTGACAATTCCCTTGTCAATATTAAAGCACCATTGGTTTGTCACGTCATAGCGCTATCAAGGTTGAATAAATTCCACGGAAACCGGACTGCCTAGAGTTAATGATCTCATATTTAGACAAATAATCATACACTTGATTATACATTAGTCTCTCGAACAAACGTGCAATATATTATGGATAATACGGAAATTGGCCTATAATAATATTTGCATCATCTCTCTCCCACGGTATATCCAATGGGACCACCTTTGCGATTTTCCAATTATTTGGAAACATCTTTGCCTGAATTGAAGGTTGAAAAGCTCAGTAAGTGATTTGTAAATATAAGGAGCAGCTATTTCAATAATTTGTTTGAAATTTTGTCAAAACCTGAAGCCTTACGTAAGTTTAACTTATTTATCAATTTTAATACTTTTTGAGGTTCAACATTTTGGTGTGCTCAAAGTGGCTCCATATAGTTTCTTGAAAAATGGAAAATACAAGTTTGAGATTCCAAAACACGTGATTAAACAATTCGGGAAAAGAATAAAACAAAATGTTATGCATAGTTAAACCGTCTGACAATCAAAAACTGTTACAAAATAAATAGCAACAGTTGTTGCTATGGCAACAATGACGTTTCAAAATGGCTGCTAATTACCCTTCAAACTAATTTAATTCGAAAAAAACTTTGGTGACCCCCAATTTTTTTTTCATTAAAACATTTCTTGAAGTATGAGTAATCAATAGGACGATTTAAAAAAAATTTTGTATGTCCAATTTTTTTTAAAATTAACAAACATGATTATTCCGGATAAAAAATTATTTGTTCTACAGAATGTTTTTAAAATCGGCCTATTGATTACTCCTAATTCAAGAAACGTTTTAATGAAAAAAAAATGGGGGGTCACCAACGTTTTTTTTTTAATTAAATTAGTTTGAAGGGTGCTTGGCAGCCATTTTGAAACGTCATTGTTGCCATAGCAATAACTGTTGCTATTGATTTGGTAACAGTTTCTCATTGTCAGACTGTTTAACTATGCATAACATTTAGTTTTATTCTTTTCCCGAATTATTTATGAACGTGTTTTCGACTCTCAAACTTGTATTTTCCATTTTTCAAGAAACTGTATGGAGCCACTTTAACTGATTTTTCATATAATCGCGAGGTGTTTTGCCATTATTTAAAGAGGGAACTTCAGATCCTAGATTTCGGGCCAATTTTGACAAAGTGCTTATTGAGATAGTTACCTAGATAGATAGATAGATAGATAGATAGATAGATAGATAGATAGATAGATAGATAGATAGATAGATAGATAGATAGATAGATAGATAGATAGATAGGTAGGTAGGTAGGTAGGTAGGTAGGTAGGTAGGTAGGTAGGTAGGTAGGTAGGTAGGTAGGTAGGTAGGTAGGTAGGTAGGTAGGTAGGTAGGTAGGTAGGTAGGTAGGTAGGTAGGTAGGTAGGTAGGTAGGTAGGTAGGTAGGTAGGTAGGTAGGTAGGTAGGTAGGTAGGTAGGTAGATAGATAGATAGATAGATAGATAGATAGATAGATAGATAGATAGATAGATAGATAGATAGATAGATAGATAGATAGATAGATAGAGATAGATAGATAGATAGGATAAGTAATTCCTCCATGACTGAAGATGCCTGTTATACCCCAGGTTAGGTTGCATGCAGTATTTAACAAAATCGAAATATTTCAGTAATTTAACTATTAAACTAAGGTCTATGAAATAATTGCTAGAAAAGTTGTTACCAAAATGATAACTAATTGCATGAAATGGCTAAGAGATTAATGAGAAACAAGAAATCACGTGTTTCATTATATTAATAATTCCTACAGAGGCAGAAAGTACAAACTGGTCGCGTTCGTTGTCACTAATTGTTGCGGTCCTTGGGATTATTCCACCTATAATTGGGTGGTATAAGTCTATATCTGATTGATTAAATAAAATCGAACATACTTGAATGTCTAAATTATTATGTATATGATCCCACATGATATTGCGAGGAATAGAGGTATGACTTCAATGCATTACAAAGTGTTGGGCTATGTCCCGAAAATTTACACCACAAAGCTTGCAGCTGTAGATGTTTGGTAGTTCTGTTGTCGCCAACATAAATGACTCAGGGATATTGCCGCACACAATATTGACCGTATTTGCGATGATTTTCGCAGCAAACGAATTCCTTCTGGCGACTTTCCAAAGATGTATGGGTTGAAGAGAAGTATGAATAGCACCAAAATGACAAAGTTCTGGCTTACTGTTTATTCCAGTTCTCCAATTAATGAACTGAATTTCACCGATTTTGGAAATAACAATTGCTCGCCAGTCTGATTTGGATGGAAAGGTTTGGTTTTCAAAAAAGTTGTGGATATGATGAATCAAATTATATTTTGACAAAATTTCCAGTATGTTTGGTATAAAACCAATTGGCTTTAGGACAACTCGTCTTATCGTTGACATAAGCCTAAATACAAAAATTCTCTTTTGTGTGTCTTTATAGCAGGATCTACATAGCTTACCCAAGAATAGCAGTTTGGCTTTATCGATGTGTCCTTCTACCGTCCACAACCCAAGGGATCCGATAGCGGCTTCAGATCGTGTTTGCCAGCTAAGACCTTGCATGCGTTTTGCAGCAAAACGGTTCGTTCGTTCTAAGCAATCGATATCAGACTGAGTTAGATTCCACCAAAGTTCGCATCCGTAGAGCATTCTTGGGAGACCCATTAGTTTCCACGCGCCAGAGGCAACGATTGGATTTATGCCACCAGGTCTGATGCCAGTGTTCATCAAACTGCAAATGACTTCTCGTCCTTTTTTTGAAGACTCTTGAGATCTTTTCGAACTCGAAAAATCACCAGACAATTCGATCCCAACGTGAATCCAAGAAGAACGCTCCGTCACACAGGCATTGTTAATTTTCCAATTTCGGTATGGTTTACGGGCATTCCTACTCCTTGTTGCTCGCCGAACGTTACTTCAATGGTTTTGCCTACATTGAAATCAAAACGCCACCTTTTGCTGTAATGGTCCATGACGTTTAACATAATTTGCAAACCATTTACCCGCGCAGAGAGAAGAGCTACATCGTCTGCTACCAATACAGTACCGCAGGAAACATCCCCAACCTGAAGGCCTTGGTGCGAATCATTGACTAAGTTGGGAACGTCGTTGTTAAAGACTAGAAAGAGCCACGGTGATAGTACACTTCCTTGCCGAAGTCCTTGTCGGATGCGAAATACAGGTGACAAGAGCGTCGAATACGATACGCAGCTAGCTAGTTTGTTATACCAATTATATAACAGTCTCCATGTTTTACCGCGGATTCCGCAGTCATATAATTTGTAGAATAGGCCGTTGATCCACACAGTGTCAAATGCCTTTGCCGAGTCTAAAAAACAGCAATAGACTTTACTGTACCGTTCGACGTAATGGGCAATAGATTCTTGAAGAACAAAATTAGCTAGAATGCAGTTTTTGTCCTTTTGGTAAGCAAACTGCATCTCGTTAGGGATACCATGCAATTGGAATTTAGGCATAAGCCTGCATAATATAAGTCTTTCAAAAAATTTTCCAAAGACGTTGAGAAGGGTAATTCCTCGGTAGTTATTTTTGTCAAATCTGTCCTTTTTGCTACTTTTAAAAAGTGAATGAATAATACCAGTAACAATTGAGTTTCCAACATCTTCTAGCTCACGAATAACATTGTAGATCGAGAACAAAACGACTAGTAGGGATTCACCACCATACTTGATATGTTCATACACAATACTGTCCGATCCACCAGACTTCCCATTTGGGAGATTGTTACATACGGTGGCTACTTGGTCAACAGTAAAGGGTTGGATTAAGACGTCGTCGTCATCTTCATACAGGCTTTTCAATTTGTACTCACGGACCTGTTCATCCACATAAGCTCGAAACTCATTGTCATAAGTATTGTTTTCCTTTGGTGTATGGAGATCAACATAGTGTTTTGTCCAAATGTTGAGTAAATTTTCTGGATTCGATTCAACTTTACATTCAATTCGTAACCCATTCGTACACTTCACGCCTTTTTTCTTCTGTAGCTTGCTAATGGCTTTGAAAAAACTGCTTCTATTTGTATCATATGATAGATAGATAGATAGATAGATAGATAGATAGATAGATAGATAGATAGATAGATAGATAGATAGATAGATAGATGGATGGATGGATGGATGGATGGATGGATGGATGGATGGATGGATGGATGGATGGATGGATGGATGGATGGATGGATGGATGGATGGATGGATGGATGGATGGATGGATGGATGGATGGATGGATGGATGGATGGATGGATGGATGGATGGATGGATGGATGGATGGATGGATGGATGGATGGATGGATGGATGGATGGATGGATGGATGGATGGATGGATGGATGGATGGATGGATGGATGGATGGATGGATGGATGGATGGATGGATGGATGGATGGATGGATGGATGGATGGATGGATGGATGGATGGATAGATAGATAGATAGATAGATAGATAGATAGATAGATAGATAGATAGATAGATAGATAGATAGATAGATAGATAGATAGATAGATAGATAGATAGATAGATAGATAGATAGATAGATAGATAGATAGATAGATTTATTTATTAATCCTCCAATTCTGAAGATTCCCTCTGCTTACAAAAACATGAAGTATATATAAATAAATACATATCAGATTATAATAACATTAATTTAGTGAATCTAAAAAATAAAATAAAATTTATGTAAAGGTAATTATCATATTATATTTAAACATGGTACTAACATATCTAAGAGTTATTTATCAATAGTTACTAATTGCTATTAAATAATTAGGCTGGCGACCTTTCTGCATATATGTACTATGTAGAGGGCGGCAATGATTGCAAATTTATCTCTATAGCCATTGTCATAACTAAATGGTACATGCCCAGAAATTATGTTTTCATATATACTACTATCATCCTGATTGAAAACCTGCGCACAGATTTCCACCGGTAATTTATCGTGCACATCATCCCAGAAATTGTTTCTTTCAGCACTGGTACACTGGCAGTACATTACAAAATGTTTTACCACTCCCATTATTGGTTCCATGCCACAAAGATGACAAAGACATGAAGATGTTTGGCTTGTTGCTTGAACGAGCTCTAAAGGGATATTCCCACCAAGAATGTTAACCAGAATGGCAATTGGTTTCATATACATTGGATTTCGCCAAGTCATCTTCCATAACTCAAGTGGTTTCAATTCTGTGTGTGCACTTTTATATGCATCTATACCATCTCTTTCAATAAGTTTCTCACGCCAAATTACTTGCTCCGAGCTTGCAACGGCTTCACTAACTATTCTTTTCCATGATTGTTTACTAGGAAATATGCTGTCCGCAATATACCTTTCGATATAATAAGAAAGATTATAGTGCTCCAGGATTCCCATTACATCCGGAATAAAACCAAACATTTTGATCTTACAATCACAAATAAATTGAACAAGTTTTTTTAATATTAAATTTAAATCTCCATGTTTTACTATAATTATCCATTGTATCTATCATTTGTTGGAGACCAGTAACTTTTGGAGACAGCATGGCAACATCGTCGGCGACAATTACATTTCCACATTTCCACAGTACATTGGTTTTAATTTCAAACCAGCGTTGGTACGTGCCAAAACATCGGATATGTCGTTGTAAAAACACAGGAATAGCCATGGTGATAATACGCCACCTTGACGGATTCCCTGTAGTACTGGAAAAGCATCTGAAGTCAGACCATTTACCATGACACGACAAACAAGCTTGCTGTACCATTTTCGTAGTAATCTCCATGATTTTCCACGAATACCAAGGTTGAATAACTTATAGAAAAGTCCGTCAAACCAAACATTATCAAAAGCCTTTTCGCTGTCCAAAAAACAGCAGTATACCTTACTTCCACCCTCGACGCTCTAGTCGTAAATTGCCTCTTGTAAAACAAAACTGGCGTGAGAACAACTTTTGTTCTTTTGATACGCGTATTGCAAGTTATTAGGAACTCCCAATTCAACAAACTTTGGCATCAGTCGTTCCAATATTACATGCTCCAAAACCTTGCCAAAGACGTTCAGTAAAGTTATTCCACGATAATTTTCTTTCAGTAATCTGCTTTTCTTTTTGCCTTTATAAAGTGAAGAAATTAGTCCGATTATCATTGACTTAGGAACATCTTCAATTAATCTTATTACATTCAAAATTTCAGTAAAGGTATTGATAAAATCATATCCAGCATACTTTAAATGTTCATACATTACACCGTCCAAACCACCTGCTTTTCCATTAGATAAGTGTAGACATATCCGAGACACTTCATCAATTGTGAAAGGTTTTTTTAAGACATCACCATCATCATCAAAGAGAAAGCTCTCTTTAGAATAGTTCTCTAGCTGCTGCTCGACGAATTTCTTAAAAGTGTCGTCAAATATATTCAGGTCACTTGGAGTATAAAGACCTTGATAATGTTCTTTCCAAGCCGATAACAACTCCTGATCTTCAGTAATTAATTTGCCATCAATTTTAAGCTTTGATCTAGCTTTACTTCGAGGTTTCCTTTTCTTAGATATAATTTTCTGAAATGTTGCACGATCTTTTTCAAATATTTCTTCAAGACGTTGATTTTGAGCAGTTTCATACTCAAAAGCTTTTCTACGTAAGGCTTTGCGGAATTCACGCTTTGCATTCTTGTAACGAGCAAAATAAACATTTTCTTTATTTCGGGGCTTCCCATGTTTTACCCAGTCATATCTGAGCAGTCTTGAGCGTTTTTGTAGTTCTTTCATACCATTCTTCCAATAAGGCTTTAAATACGGTCTTGATCTTTTCTTAGGAAATACAAATTCAGCAGCAGAAAGTAGGCTTTTAGAAACCTGTTCAACGATAACTTCAATTTGTTCTACACTTTTAATACTATGTATATTTACACGAGGCAAAAAATCGCTGACCTTTTCTTGATACTGTTGCACCAATTCTGTATCGTTAGCAAATTTCCAATTTACTAAAGCTTTTCGGGAGGTATGCGTTGATTGTTTCAATAAATTAACCATCGGTATGTTAAGACGGCAAATAATTGGTAAATGGTAAGATAAGTTATTACTGTGATCATCGCAAACAAGGCATTGTTCAACAAAATAAACACAGTCTGCCTTTATTAGAATGTGATCAATAGTTGATTGAATAGTTTCGCCTTCCGCAAAATATGTGCCCATTGGTCCAGTGCAAAAATTTTGGGAATTTATCGAAACTAAGCCTTGTCGATCTACAAGATGGATTAAATCACGTCCTCTTATGTTAACATCAGCTAAGCTTCTTGGGCCACCATTGTTTCCAATATGGCAATTGAAATCCCCCATTAAAAGGACTATTCCATGATCATACATTTGGTTTATTACATCCTCCAAAACATCCATATGTTTTCTAAACTCAACAATTGATGAGTTAGTAGAAGGTAAATATACCGCTACAATAAAAAGGTTCAAGCCCTCGGTCAGCGTTATTTTGATTGCTATTATACGATCATTTCCAATATTTTCCAGACGTTCAATATCTTTATCGAAACAACGACGCCAAAGAAAACAACACCACCCTTACCACGCCTCCATACAGAGCTTAGATTTAAATCAGAAGACGATCTTCCCCATCCTATATAATTTGGATGAATAGAATTTTAAAATGTCAACGATTCTGGGTAGAGCCAGTGCTCTTGAACAACAAGAATGTCAACTTTTTCTAGTATATGTTCAGCATACAGGACATTGTTCATTAGTCCACCAACATTGATTGTTCCAACATGTAAAGCGTAAGATTCTAACATTTTATTTCCTAACAAATTTTTTGTCATGTTCGTTCTACTTTTTACTTTGGTTGGCTTCCTTTTCCAGGCGTTTCTTCGAGAGCCACACAGCGCACGTATAACGGCCAAAAATCTTTACCCAATAATTTTTGGCTATCTTTCGCATGGACATTAATTTTTGCCGACTGCGTCCCCTTCCATTTGCTTGGCAAAATATTTATTAATGTAGGTGTTATTCCTTAATTAGCCAGATACTGAATTATTTTATTCTTGTCAACACCATCGGCAATACCATTTACAAAAAAACGTTTGGTATTTAAACGCGATCTTTTGACACCGATAAAACCATCATCGTCCATTATTTCACCATCATTAGTACCCGATACTTGGTGTTGTGGTTGTTGTTGTTGCTGTTGCTGTTGTTGTTGTTGTTGTCGTTGATGAAGTTGCTGTTGATGTTGCTGTTTCCATTGCCGTTGCTGTTGTCGTTGCTGCTGCTGTCGTTGCTGCTGCTGTTGATGCTGCTGCTGTTGTTGTTGTTGTTGTTGTTGTTGTTGTCGTTGTCGTTGCTGTTGCTGTTGATGTTGTTGCTGTTGCTGTTGCTGTTGCTGATGTTGTTGTTGTTGTTGTTGTTGTTGTTGTTGTTGTTGTTGTTGTTGTTGTTGTTGTTGTTGTACATGGAAACCAATGACACTGCTGTTACTAAGCGTCGGAGCAGCCTTTTCACCATATTCCAAAGCAGATTCCAACTGGTTTGTATTTACTTCCTTAGGATGTAGGGGTAGAACCCCATTATTCACCGCCAACAAGCGTTGATTTTCCTCCTTTAGGGCATCAATCTCTTTACTTTGAGAATTAACTGAAGCTTTAAGATCTTTAACCTGATTTTTAAGATCCATTATGTCGAGCGATGCCGTCTCTTTGAATAACATATAGTTACTCTGCAAGGTAGATATCCGCGATTTAATATTCGACAAACTGTTCGAATGACTGACCACAGTCGGGCAAGATGGTTTGTCAACAATAGATACACTGTCATCAAACGAACGAGAACGACGGCGGTTGTTGTTATTATCAACCAAATAAGATGGTGTGTTTTCCCGAAACGACTTATCAATAAATTGTTCGAGTTCTTCCAAAGTTGGGGATCCACCTGCTGAAACAACACCTTCACTCTTAAACATAGCTTTGATATCGCTAGAGACAATGCCAGTATCAAGAAAATCCGAAAGTTCACATACATCGCTCGCCAACCTTTGTTCCAAAGACGAAAAAGCACCCTCCCTCCTAGGTCGCCGTCTTATATATGGCTCACCTTGAGGAAAATCTTCAACCTCTTGACATGACGACGTAAGTTTCATCTTCAATTTCGTTAGGGTTTCTGTATCTCCGTGTCGTACAAGTTCGTCAACAATTTCATTTCTTGGTTGATTATGAACACGTTTAAGCACTTCTGCCAAAAGTAACAAGTCTGACATGTTCAGTTTATATATAGATAGATAGATAGATAGATAGATAGATAGATAGATAGATAGATAGATAGATAGATAGATAGATAGATAGATAGATAGATAGATAGGTAGGTAGGTAGGTAGGTAGGTAGGTAGGTAGGTAGGTAGGTAGGTAGGTAGGTAGGTAGGTAGGTAGGTAGGTAGGTAGGTAGGTAGGTAGGTAGGTAGGTAGGTAGGTAGGTAGGTAGGTAGGTAGGTAGGTAGGTAGGTAGGTAGGTAGGTAGGTAGGTAGGTAGGTAGGTAGGTAGGTAGGTAGGTAGGTAGGTAGGTAGGTAGGTAGGTAGGTAGGTAGGTAGGTAGGTAGATCGATCGATCGATCGATCGATCGATCGATAGATAGATAGATAGATAGATAGATAGATAGATAGATAGATAGATAGATAGATAGATAGATAGATAGATAGATAGATAGATAGATAGATAGATAGATAGATAGATAGATAGATAGATAGATAGATAGATAGATAGATAAATGGATGGATGGATGGATGGATGGATGGATGGATGGATGGATGGATGGATGGATGGATGGATGGATGGATGGATGGATGGATGGATGGATGGATGGATGGATGGATGGATGGATGGATGGATGGATGGATGGATGGATGGATGGATGGATGGATGGATGGATGGATGGATGGATTGGGGGGGGGGGGGGGAGGGGGGGTTAATTAACGATTTCAAAAATACTTAGGGAGGAGTGACAAAGGCACAATTACAAGTTTTCATCTTTGTTTATAGAAATAATATATTACGTCTGGGGTCGCCAGACTGGCGTCTGATCGCAAAATATCTGTTAAAATTAAACCAACAAAAAACAAACGTACTCAATGTTTAAAACAAAACATAACTCGTGCTTTCTTCTGTGGTGTACGTTGTCAAAGATCATATCGAATCCGAAAGGTAAAGAAACCCCGACGGCCCAAAGAAGATATAGCAATCGTCTATTAAATGCACCGTCGATACTCGTGTCGACTAGACTTTGAAATTGTCGCAGTGTTGGTGATGTGAAATACCCTAAAAATGTGTACAGCAAGGCAAATTTTGCACTGCTTTATTCGGCCGAAATGTCTTACCGCCAAAGACTTCCTCGCGACATGCTCGTGTATACATTGGTTTAATGTTCCTTAAAGTAGTATTTGGTCGAAACGTGTTAAATGGAATGAGGTTGTACAAGCTGCCTTGCGGGTGGTTGACAATTTTGCGAAAAAAGCTTTGGCAGAGTTCTTCTCTACGGTCATCAAGACTGCACAATTCAGCTAAATTTAGGAGCTCTGAGTAGGACATGTGGTATCCAAAGATAATACAAAGGGCGAGTTTTTCTACTCTTTCAAGAGAAGAATTAATGTATTCAGGGAGGCTATAATGGAAGGACTGACACGCGTATAGGAGTACTGGTTGAATACAGGTAGTACAAAATTTAACAAGTTCCTTCTCGTTAACACGGGCTCGTTTAAGTTGAAGTAGAAAATAAAGTCTCCTGGAGCTCTTCTTGATAATTTCGGTTGTATGAGAGTTCCATTTCAAATTACTTTGTAAAGTAACGCCCAGAATTTTAATTGTGTCTACAGTTGCTATACATATTTCTCCGGTAGTGGTGCATCGTATAATGTTGGTGATCGGGAGAAAGAAATACGAAGCTCTTTACATTTTTCCGAATGTAGCTCAAATTTGTTATCCTTTGACCACTTCTTTACTTCGTTAATCATCTCTTGTGCGCGGCTACGATTACCTTATTTTACCACTTCGTGGATGGTGGTGTCGTGTGCGTACTTAAAAATATCATTGGAAGAGGGGACATCTAAGTCATTGATCATAACTATAAATAACCAGGGTCCTAATTTAGTTCCTTGGAGAACCCCGGCTGGAACAGAAACCCATTCTGAGAAACAGTCTGTTGAAAGTTTGACTCTTTGATGTCTGTCCGTTAAGAAATCAGCAATCCAGTTCAGTCGTAGGTTTAGAGTTTGTCAATAAGTAAATTGTGATCTATCAGGTCGAAAGCTTTCCTATAATCCAGAACAAAGACCCTGGCATCATTACCTGGTCCATCTGTTGCTTTAGACGAATGATGAAGCATATTTATGAGTGCGTGTGAAGTTGCTGATTGTGGTACACATCCATATTGGTCAGATCCTATGTGTTCCAACACCGCTGGTTTTACATGTGCTTGGACTACATAATCCTCGGTTATTTTAGAGAGCGTCGGCGTCAGGGAAATAGGTCTCAGGTCTTTCGTAAGATCTTTTACTTGCTCAAATTTAGGAAGAGGAACGACGTTAGCTCTTTTCCATAAAGATGGGAGTTTTTTTTCTTGAAGGGAAGAGTTTATAATAGAGGTAAACTGAGCTGCTAGAATGTCAGAGTAATCTTTTAGGATCCTATTAGGGATATTATCAGGACCGTTTGATTTGCTAATGCTGAACTTCTTTAACTGAGTGGTAACAGATTCCAGTAACACTGATGGTACGATTGTATTACTGGTATCAAATCGTCTGCTAGTATGTAAGGGTTGGTATGACTGTTGTGGTTGTAGGAATGCTTTATTTATCTGGTTTGCTAAAACTATTTTTTCTTGAAAATCGGGTGAATCAAGTAAAGTAGTTGCTATATCATTAATTTTCTTCACCATGCCGCAAAGACGCTTACATTCTTTCCACCATTCTTTACAATTAGAGTCACCCAGTTCTTCCATCCTCGATTGGTAGTATTTTGATTTACATAGTTTACGATCTTTGTTGACTCTATTTCTGTAAAACCGAAAAAGTGCGTGATTGGATTGTTCTAGGGCTTCTTGACGTTTCTTAATTAGAGGTTTAAGGTGGCCAGTCATCCATGGCACATCGTTTCTATGTAATTTCACTTTCTTTCTTTCTTTTTTTTTTTACCTAAATCAGATGCTTTAGTTAAATCTTGATTTGAATCAGATGACACTTTATTTATCTCAATATTTTCAATTCGTTGCTCATTGCGTTGTTTAAAATTTTCCACGTTTCCGTAGCGTTGTTGGAATTTTTGTTTATTTCATTACAGAAATATTCCTTTTTAACTTTCTTGATTTTATTGTTTACTAAATTGCGTTGTTTCCTGTAGGCAAGCCAAATTAGGGAATTATCAGATAAAATGGCTTTTTTCTTAAGCCTATCTCAAACATTAACTTCTTTACCTCTGAATTGAGGGGCAAGGTCTATTTCGAACTCTGAAACTAGGTCGATGTGCATGTTCACCAAGGAAAACAGACGTCCATGCTTCGCATGCTTCATTGACGTGTGCATGCAAACGTATTTATTGAAGGCCAACAAACACGTTTTGAATTTAACTTAAAATGTATTTCATCAAAGATCGTTAAAGTTTCGACATTCAGTGTAGCGTGGTTGACCCTTAAGTAAGCCAATTTTCCGAACTGCATATATTAAATTATGGTCACTACGATTTGTGATGAACAAATCTATCAGAGTTTTGGAATTACGGTTTACTCTGGTCGGATCAACAATTATTTGGGTCAATTGATAATTAATAAACAAATCCAAAATATGCTGTGTATGGTTTTCACGGGGGTTGGCCATAACATTACAGTTTAGATCACCCAAAATATAGATTTCTCTATATTTACCGTCAATTCTCTTCAAAAGTAATTCAAATTTATCAAAATATTGAAGAGGACTTTTTGGCGGTCTGTACCATGTAATAACAAGGAAAGGCTGAGAATTTCGTTTAATAATTTCAAGAACAATTATTTCCCAATCGCAATCTTCTAAATCAGTACGCCTCCTGTAGTTTACAGAGTCACGCAAATAAACACAAACCCCTCCACCATGTTTATTTCGATTTCGTCGCTCTAATGTATAGCCCAACAAAGCCATAGACTCGCTACTATCGTTTTGATCAAGTTTAGACGGAAATGTTTACAAATAGTTGTTTAGAGAATTATTAGGAGAACTTTCAAGCCATTAAATGATCGGTTTTGGCTCTTTAAAAGTCAATTTATTCGTCAAGGCATCTTTTCTTGTATTTTTGCAAACATATTTCAATTTAAGTAAGCGCGTCATCACCAATGCAAAGGAAAAAGCTCCATTCATCCCAAACAAAGTTTACATATGCTAACAACGAAACAATTGCGCGTTTCTTTTAGCATGTGTATAGAGTAAAACTTGTGGAATAATTTACTTCAACAAGACACCTGGGTCAGGTGTTCACTCGGGCTACTGCAAAGTGCAGAGGTCTCCATAACGCGCGAGCAAAGAGGTGGGAGTGGACTGAGGAAGATCAGATCGACGACTGAATGTGGTGCAGGACTATCTTGAATTGTCAATTTAAAGTGTCTCAGTGTCTAGAATTCAGGATGATCCTGATGCCTAGGGGACTTCTCTGTCCCACATGCGGGATGTTAAACTAAAAGGCATATGACAAAAAAAAACCAGTAGGGGTGATCAGGGTCTGAGAGGTGGAACTTTCCCCTTGGGGGGTTGTGGTTAAATTTAGGGTTACCGAAGGTTGGCGTTCGGTTTAGGCATGGGGGTCAGGGTTGGGTTTCATTTTCTTTAATATTCAGGATTATCTGGAATTCTAGACCATTTGACAATTCAGGATAATCATGTAAACAAATACAATAGATATAAGTGATTAAGGTCAGTAGCAGTAAGGTTTAGAAGAGAGTATATTACAGGTCGGGATGAAGAACATTTCCAAAAAAAAGCCAGTATGATAATGGTATAGTAGTAGATTAACTGTTTTCAGATGATAATTCAGATTGTATGATAAATCATCCTGCCAGTTCAAAAACTTAAAATATATTTAGTTGCCCTGCATTGTAGTTTTCAACCTTAATACCTTACTGATTTTAGTTATTGTCGATCTGAGGTGCCCAAACTTCACATGTGTGGGCCAGGTACAGATGCACTAGCAAATATGCAATAGGTGACTAGTAAAATATACCCGCACCCTACATCTATGCAATATCTTCATACAACATGAATCCTGATTCCATGTTTTTGCTTTAGAGCATATATATACGAGGAATATGACTGGTTCAAAGTTGTTTCTATGATGAATACCTTTTTACTCAATCTATGCATCAAAATTTATACAGTATCAAAATGAACATCTAGATATGGATAATATACTTGTCACAAAATTACACACTGAAAGGTTCAAAGCACTTTGAATATAAATCCGATCTCAAACTCAAAGACAAGCAATAGTCGGTAAAAACACAAATGGTACATACTGTAGAACATACATGTGTATACAAGCTTCCTACTCAGCATAACAAATATACAACTCGTTTAGTAATAAAGCACATAAATAATAATGCAAAAATATAAAGATACTGTTACTGTCAACAAACTGTTTCCTTAAAGTCTGTCATCTTCATGACGGTTCCTTGTGTTCTCACATCTTGGATTTTGTTTGCAATAGTTTTCATGCAAACTCGCAGGGCAATCACATCGCATGCAGTGCTAAAATCTATAAAAGTCTAAACGTCATTCGTCACCGAAAATAGTCAAAACACAATCTAATTCTCCGATAGAAAACACAATTCGCAATACACAAAACACGATTGCCTGTATTTAAGGTATTTCCACACAGCGTTCATTTCTGTCGGGTCCCTTTGGGTGTTAAATATCAACACAGCACGATCATGTTTAGTCAGCGATTGTAAGCGTATATAAGATCAAGATACTTGCCAGCGAAATTACTGAACAATAACTATGTCTGTGAACACACTGAACACGTCCAAGAAAGAACACTTCACTTCAAACAACTTGATCAGACATCAGGAAAGCGAAGAAAGAACGTATGAAGATTAGCATTTTAGCACGCATCAGTTTCGCAAAGCCTGACAGGATGACGCAATGATTGCCAATTCGAAACATCGACAAAATAAAAATAATATGAAGAACGGAGCCGAAACCTAGACTCGGCCTACCACAGGTAGCCCGAGTAATTAACGGCGTCGGTTCAAGCAGGAATTCAAGCATGTTTATGTTAATCAGCTGCGAACACTTTCATGGCATTCTGCGCGTGTTAGCGATAAAGCTATTATAGGTAGCAAGTATTTTATTCGTCTAGCAAGTACTGTATACTATGCGTGATGCTTATGTAGTGGACCTGTAAACTGTCAAGTTTATATTTAGTTAACTAATTAAGTGTGAGTGTCTTGGAACCGGAAGTGTCACCTGACACGTAAGCATGTGATTTGTTGAAGAACGTTTCGTGCGTCAGCAGACGAACTCGTGTTAGGTCGTGTTAGCTGTAAGCACCAGTGTTTTATTGTGATATTCGATAAATAGAAAGAAGTTATTGTGAATTTATTCCTCGAGGACTCTCACCTATTTTACGTGGCGAGTATTTACATTGCTCGCTGCTACATATTCTGGAGCCCGATAGGGAACTCGGGGATTCACAACGAAGTAAATAATTATGGAGCTTACAGTCGAAGAAAAGATTACGATTGAAGAGAATCGCGTAAGAAAGGTACTGGAAGAAAACTCTGATGGACTTAGCGAAGCGGAACTGGTCGACGAGTACAAAAATCGTTACAAAAAACGACATTAAATCATTCAAAGAAGAGTTTACGAGTTTGGGAGCGTTTTTAAAATACCGTGTCAAGGCGATTGTCAGTAATTCAGGTGAGAAATATTATCTGTCTAGTATAACAAGTGGTTCTTCTGTCCCCCAGCCAGTCCAGATGGTTTCTCGCCCACAGTTCTCGCAATTTTTTGGTTTCGGCGAAGTCGACAAATCGAAAGGCGTCCCTTACCGTGTGTGGCGATTCGAGGTGAACTCTGCTATTCGCGGTGGATTGTACACAAACCAAGTTATCGCCGAACAGATACGCCGCTCGCTACAAGGCGAAGTCAAAACAAAACTAGTGGGTTTGGGGCCCGATTCGGATCCAAAGACGATTCTAGAGAAGTTAGATCAATTCTATAGCGATGTTGGGGCCGCTACCGGAGACGAAATTCTTTCTGAAGCATATCGATTTCGACAGCGTGAAAACGAAGAAGTCGCGGCCTTTGCTTCACGGCTGGACAATCACGTTCGAATGGCAATGACTAGGGAACCGAACTTCTACCGGACGAAGACGCCGTTGAAAGACAACTACGCATGCTGTTTTGGCAAGGGATTAGTGAACCGATCAAAGATAAAGCCAGACATAAAAAGGATCAATGCAATACATTCGCTGAATTGATTACAGCAGCGCGATATGGCGAAAAGGAGATTTTCTCGATCCAGGCCCCCAAGCGAGTTGCGCGGGCGAATCAAATTACGAAATCCAATATGGAGCCCCAATCTAAGCAGTCGCAAGACAACGTGGAGCCTGCGTGGGTGACTGAAGTGTGCTCGTTGGCCAGGGATGTAAAAGAACTCATGAAAGACCAAAGATTGGCACCCAAATCCCCAGTAAACCAAGGTGAGGAGAAAGTGCCTATAACATGCTATCGCTGTGGCCAGCCAGGTCATATACAAGTTGGATGTCGAAATACCCCAAGACCAGATTACAGATCGTCGGGAAACGACCGAAGGCCTTTGCCATGGGGCAACCAAAGGTCTTGAACAACCCACCGCCCCAGGCCAACCAGTTGGTGTCAGTACTGAAGGAGCTTATTGGTGAACCTAATGAAGCAGTGACAATTGTTAATGGTCATGCCTGCATTGGGCTGTTGGACACTGGAAGCCAGATAACATCAGTAGCTGAGTCATTTTACAAGAAGCATCTTCGCGACTGTACTATCAAACCGTTAGAAGACCTGGTTCGTGTAGTTGGTGCAGGTGGCCAGGATGTTCCTTTTCTTGGTTATACAGTCGTAAACATCCAGTTTCCTTCTGAAGATGTCGGTATCGATAGCTCCTTTGACATGCCCGTGTTAGTGGTCCCAGACAACGAGTACAACCAGCGTGTTCCATTGATTGTTGGTACAAATTTAGTCCGACAATGCAAGCAATGTTGTGAGTCAGAAGGAGGAAATAGATTTCTTCAAACACGACAGACATCTTCTGCATGGCAAAGAGCCTACAAATCTATGTGCCATCAAGAAAGGTGTTCTAAAAAAGATTCGCCAGGAATTAAAGTACAGTCAACAACAAGACATGCTATTACACTTGGTTCACACCAGACAAGAACTATCATGTGTTTGGCAAATGCCAGTTTTGCAACACCAACTGATGTGCTTTTGGAAACAAAACTCTCAACTCACCTCGGACTGGTTGTGACAACCTGGACTTGTCACCCTGCCCTCATGCTTAACTAAGTGCAGAATTCCTGTAGAAGTTACCAACAACAGTGACATTCCTATTACCATACAACCGAAGGCTGTCATAACTTGGGCTCAAGTTGTCAATGAAGTCAAGAATCTGGCTCCGACCATGAGAAGTGATGTGAAGGATGAGCAAGGAAGCCTCGATAGTATGTTTGATCTGGATGAGACACCCTTAACAGAAACGCAAAAGAAACAGGCACGTGAACTCCTGACCAAGATGTCGTATGTGTTTGCCAAGGACGACAAAGACCTAGGCCAAACGGAAGCAGTTTACCATGAAATACACCTCAAAGATGACGTACCGACCAGAGAACCATACCGCAGGATACCACCCGGTCAACTGGAAGAGTTTCGAATGGCCCTTACAGACCTTTTGGAGGCAGGAGTCCTTAGAGAATCCAAAAGTCCATACGCATCACCCGTCGTCTTGGTTAGAAAAAAAGATGGCAGCTTGAGGATCTGTGTCGATTACCGGAAACTGAATGCAAAGACAATCAGAGACTCCTATCCAATTCCTAGGATTACAGAGACCCTTGAAGCTTTACAAGGAGCCAAATGGTTCTGTTCTCTCGACCTGCAGAGTGGCTACCTTCAAGTGAAAGTTATGAAACGAGATAGACACAAAACAGCAGTTACGACGCCCTTTGGGTTGTATGAATACAACCGTATGCCGTTCGGTTTGACTAACGCGCCAGCAACATTCCAACGGTTGATGGAGCAGTGTCTACATGGCCTAAACCTAAGGATCTGTCTAGCGTATTTGGATGATGTGATCGTATTTGGAAGGAGCTTCGAGGAAATGCTAGAACGCTTAAAGCTTGTGTTGCAACGACTGGGAGAGTATGGACTCAAGTTGAAGCCGTCCAAGTGCCACCTATTCCAAACTGAGTTATCGTACCTTGGCCATGTGGTATCCGAGCAAGGAGTAGCACCTGATCCTAGCAAGATTTCTGCCTTGAAGAAGTGGTTACAACATCCACCACAAAACGCCAAAGAGCTACAGACCTTCCTGGGGTTTGTGGGGTACTACCGGTCATTTATCGAAGGATTTGCAAAGATAGCCGCACCGCTCCACCACCTGGCTAAAGAACCGGGGTCGAAGGACACCCGAAAAAGCCGAAGAGAGCCGTTCCAGTGGTCGCAGGAATGTCAAACAGCCTTCGAGACATTGATCGAAAGACTATCTTCGTATCCCATTTTGGCGTTCCCAGATTTCAGTCTTCCATTCATTGTTCATACGGATGCTTCTGGCTATGGACTCGGAGGAGCACTGTACCAAGTACAAGACGGAAAACCCAGAGTTATAGCATATGGAAGCCGTTCCCTTAGCGTCGCAGAGAGACGTTACTCGGTTTACCGTCGGGAATTCCTCGCCTTGAAATGGTCGGTGACTGAAAAGTTCAAGCAGTATCTCTATGGAAGCAAGTTTCACGTTGTGACAGACAGTAATCCTTTGACTTATCTCCTGTCATCCGCTAAGCTCAGTGCAACGGATCATCGCTGGTTATCGGACTTATCTGCCTACGACTTTACCATAACGTACCGGCCTGGGAAATCAAGCTGCGACGCTGATGGCCTTTCTAGGATGCCTGAAGAAATACCTATCGAAAGGGAGACCACTAGTCCAGATCTTGACTGTATCAAGCCATTTCTGGCAAGACTCTACAAGCTGGATACTAATTCGACAGCCTTTTGTTCCGACAAAGAGTTCCAAGCCCTCTGCGCCTACCATTTGGTTCATGAACCCTTTACAAGCAAGGAAATGCCCAGTCCAATCATTGAAGCAGTCTCGATGCATACGAATGCTGTACCCGAATACCTGGCTCGGCCTCCACATTGTCAAGCACAAACCGACCTTTCAACAAAGTCCTGGAGCGAGTGGGCGAAGTTGCAGCGAGAGGATCCTGTTATCGGACGAGTGTTTGAGCTATTGGCTTCCGGCAGCAATAAATTAAAAGATGAAGACCGCCAGGTACGAAAACTGCTCCAAGACAGAGAACGACTCCGAGTAGATCACGACGTATTGTTTCGACGGCGATTGATAGATGGAGAAGAGAGTTTCCAACTGATGTTACCAAAGTCACTGCATCATACAGCCTTAGAGGGTCTGCATGATGACGTAGGCCATTTTGGGAGGGATAAGACGGTTGAATTGGTCTTGCAGCGTTTCTACTGGCCTGGTGTATCATCAACAGTGGAAACATACGTCAAGAATTGTGATAGGTGCATCAAGCGAAAATCTCCGGATCCACCGCGTGCACCATTGGTACCTATTGTTGCTACAGAGCCCATGGAACTTCTAGCTGTTGATTACCTAACACTGGAGAGAGGGAAAGGCGGGTTTGAAAACATCCTTGTCATAACGGACAGTTTTACGAAGTACGCATGGGCATTTCCTACCAAGAACCAGAAGGCAACAACCGTTGCTAAAGTACTGTGGGAAAAAGTACTGGTGAACTTTGGTTTTCCTCGAAAACTTCACTCGGATCAGGGACGAGACTTTGAGTCCAAACTTATCAAAGACCTCTGCAAGATGGCTGGCATAGAGAAAACAAGAACCACGCCATACCATCCCCAGGGCAACGGGCAAACCGAACGTTTTAACCAAACACTTCTAGGCATGTTAGGCACCCTTGATTCTGACAAGAAATCGGATTGGCCAGACTACGTAGCCCCATTGGTGCATGCGTACAACTGTACCAAACACGCTTCTACTGCATACAGTCCTTATTTCTTAATGTACGGTCGCTCACCACGATTGCCAATCGATGTCACCCTTGGCGTACCGACCCAGACCGACGTTCCACGACCCTACGCAGCCTATGCTGACAACCTGAGAGCACGACTTGCCCATGCCTATGACCTTGCCTCTCGAGGATCAGACAGAAAAGCTGCAGCCAACAAGAGAGTCTATGACGCTAAAGCCCACGAGACCACATTGCAGCCCGGCGACCGAGTTTTAGCAAGAAATCTTAGTAATCGAGGGAAACATAAGCTCCAGGATCGCTGGGAGGACGTACCATATGTTGTGCTTCGCCGGGCTGGAGACCTACCTGTATATGAAGTACAACAAGAGGGCGGTGGCAAACGACGTACACTTCATCGAAACCTTCTTCTACCCTATCGACTCCCCTACCAACAACATCAAGACCCACTACGACATACTCATTCCTGCAGAAACGTCAGCCAGTCGGATGTTGTTCCTAAACGCGACGATGAAGATGATAACGGTCAAGAAGAAGAAGAAGAAGAAGAAGAAGAAGAAGAAGAAGAAGAAGAAGGAGGAGGAGAAGAAGTTCCCATACACTATCTACCTAGACAAGTATTTCCTGACGACTCAGAGATTTGTGAAAGAGGAGAAATAGAAATTCAACCGCCAGTGCACTCTCATGATAAGTGCACCGAACAGGAGGTCGATAATGTTATAACCGTTGAAAGGCATAATAACGAGAAGCAAAACGAAGCGGATGTCCAAAGTAGAGCTGATGTGTCAACGTCAACGATAACACGTTCAGGACGTCTCTCAAGGCCACCCGACCGCCTAGGAAGTGACTCTGTCTACACACACAAAGCGTCTGTCCTATTATCATTAGTCTCACCTAGTAACTATGATTTGATCAAGGACGTACTCAAGTACTGGGTGTCGACACCATACAAGTAGCTGGAAAGAACCAATTCATTTTTATTGACAGTGTTGTTGGACCTTCCATATTGTTCCATTATTTAGAACTTCGGGACGCAGTTCCATCCTTGGGGGGAAATATGTAGTGGACCTGTAAACTGTCAAGTTTATATTTAGTTAACTAATTAAGTGTGAGTGTCTTGGAACCGGAAGTGTCACCTGACACGTAAGCATGTGATTTGTTGAAGAACGTTTCGTGCGTCAGCAGACGAACTCGTGTTAGGTCGTGTTAGCTGTAAGCACCAGTGTTTTATTGTGATATTCGATAAATAGAAAGAAGTTATTGTGAATTTATTCCTCGAGGACTCTCACCTATTTTACGTGGCGAGTATTTACATTGCTCGCTGCTACACTTAATTTAATCACAAGAAACCAATATTGAAGAAATGATATTCGGTTAAAAAGTCGGAAATTCTAAACGTTTATAGACGTTCATTGAAGACAAATAATTGACAAAACTTATTAAAAACTGTTTCGCGTTTTATTACCAATCGTAATAAATACGGTACTACCAATATACACTGCGATAAAACTAAAACGCGAAAGATTTGCGACAACTTATATGAAATATTTAACCTTAAGCAACAGTTGTGATGACAAATGTCACGGTGCTCACAACGGTCCCAACGGTTCCCACTTAATACTGTTGAAGTTATTTCATCAATTCAGGCT
This sequence comes from Paragorgia papillata, assembly GCA_035771165.1. Classification (NCBI taxonomy): domain Eukaryota; kingdom Metazoa; phylum Cnidaria; class Anthozoa; order Scleralcyonacea; family Coralliidae; genus Paragorgia; species Paragorgia papillata. Next base: position 462,935 of record JAWNZC010000399.1, on the reverse strand, counting down.
TCTTTTACAAACAATTGACAGTAGCTGATTGCAAGTGCTACTTGCATTGTATACTTCTCGATTGAATCTCTTAAAACAAAATAAAGGTATTTACAGGTAAAGCGGACACGGTTCCTATGCACTTCCGCAGTATAAAAGCCGATATAATGATCAAGTTATTTATAGATGTTTAGCGGGAATCGTGGTGAAAATCGTATTTTAAAAGCGTCAATTGTAAAAATTCATCATTCCCATATTGAAAACCATCATATAACAAAGCTGGTGTATAGAAAATGTCATTTTAGTCAACAATCTTCGTTCTATAACGTGTGTTTTTTAGTGGAAATCGTAGTGGGAACCGTTGTGGGAAGCGTTGGGAAATCAGTCGCACCGCAGGTGGCCATTTTGACTCTAAAATCTCATGTTGCCTTGCCGATGTTACTCCGCCAGCAGCGTTGAAAGCCTACTGTAAGTTTGCTTTCCTTTTTTCGCTTTAAACTACGGTGTTTAGGTAGCTGTAACAGCATTGTTCGACCAATATAACATAGAAAGCCTTTTAGACAATCAGTGACCAAATACCTTGGGACACTTCGTGTTTGTAGGTTAACTTAGTATATTTAAAATTTTTTCAATGTTGACTAGGAAATAAGGGACGCTGCGAACGTGAAAATGAGCACATAAATAGTCACCAACATTGAACAGGGGGGCCGGGGGAGCATAAAACGGAAAATGTTGCTTTTTAAGTTGAAGTGTCCCAACACTTTTGTCACTGATTGTAGTTCGGGCTCTAACCCTGCAAACCCTGAAATGCTATTTTTATTTCAAAGCAGCGCATATCCCTGGACATCTTAATAATATAGCTGATTCAATATCTCGTTTTCAGCAAACCCGTTTCCGCCGTCTGGCTCCTCAGGCAGACCAGTCGCCTCAAATCCTACCAGAAATCCTTCCAATCTTTAGATGCCGACTTGCGAAGTTATCAGGTTGCTTCCTTAGCGCAAGGTACTTCAAGAACACACAGCAGCGGAGAAAAACAATTCTTGAATTTCTGCTATCAGTTTAAACTGCATGAAACTGCTCCTATTCTTCGTACCATCCTTATTTTGCAGTATTTCTTACTCAAACAGTCAACCCAGGTACAATAAAAGTCTATCTAGCTGCTGTTCGTAATCTTCACTTAATTAACGGTTTTGATCTCCCCCTTAGTAAATATCTGCGACTCCAATACAACTTAAGGGGCATTAAACGGGTAAAAGGCGTGGCTACTAGGCTCCGCTTGCCTATAACCTTGGTACATCTAAAATTATTTTCCCGTTTGCTTCATTGCCGTGCAGTTTCTTCACATAATGATCACATGCTATGGGCTGCGATTTCACTAGCCTTTTTCGGCTTTCTGCGGATTGGTGAAATTACCTGTTACAAAAATTTTGATCCTTTCATACATTTATGTCCAACCGACATAACCTTCCACCCATGTTCGAATGAAACCACTCGATACATGTGTTTAACCATAAAAGCTTCAAAGACTGATCCATTTCGTTCGGTTGTTAAGATAACCATTGGAGCTAATGACTCCGAGCTATGTCCGGTTTTGGCCATGAAAAACTACCTTTCCCGACGCGTAAATTCTTCAGGACCACTTTTTCAATATTCAAACGGCACAGCTTTGTCTCGGACGCAATTCACTAACTGCGTTCACTGTTGTCTCCCGGTGGCTATACTAGCTCAAATTTCTCCGGCCACAGCTTCAGAATTGGAGCTGCTACAACAGCTACGTCTCAAAATCTACCTGATTGGCTTAGTCAAACACTCGGTACACCTCCGACTGATATTTAAGATACATACGTACTCCTGTGCATATCCTTGCAGATGTTTTTTAAAACGGTCTGTTCGAGTTCTGGGCATTTTCTTAAATAATATTGGCAGCAGTTATCCTTCGGAATCAACTAGAAAGTTGCATAAACCCCCACAAACGACAGATTTTTTGAAAGTATATTGATAAAAAAATTCAAAAATGACAGTTACAAACACTTTTGAGGTCACGTGACTTAATTAGCTATCCAAGATTGTGGCAATTAACAAACATTTTTGGAAACATAAAGGAATTGTACCCTATAAGCACAACTATTTCGCATAATATCAGTAAAATAACACCACGGCCAAAAAAAACCAGTTCAAAATGTACTTGTATAGAAAATTTCAGCAACTTTGCATGAATAATGATGTTAGGCCTTGTCTAAGGCAGATGTAGGACCCCATAATGGAGTAACAACTCTGTGGGACTTCCCTGCCACTAGTGCCAAAGTTTATAAATGAATGAAATAAAATAAATAGATGTCAGCGCCATCGCCAAGGTAGAACACGTCCAAAACAGCCAATATATTTCACGTTAAAAATCAATACAATTTACAACCTTACAAAACTCAATCAATGACAGAAAATGCTGACCATCAGCTCCCTGTCCATTATAACAACCGAGATTGTCCTCCTCAGGTTGGTATTTCGTTCTCGTCAGGGTCCGTATCGTCATGGCTGATTTCTTGATCATACGTCTCGTTGCAATCGGGATCTGAATCGTCGCCATCTTCCCCTGACAATTCGCTTCCATAAAAAATTCCACCAGTGATTCGAAGTACTTCTTTCGGATCATTGATTAGGTAACCATTCAGCTCCATCTCCAAGGTAGAACACGTTCAAAACAGCCAATATTCACGTTCAAAATCACTACAATTTACGACCATCAATGGCGGAAAATGCTGACAAATGTTCCCTAGAGGGTGTCCAATTGTCTCAATCCACAAGAGACCCCTCTAAATCTCTATTATTGATTATTCAGATGATAATATATGCAGTTCTGGTCGCTCAAAAAAGTGCGCGACCCGATATTAAAGGTTAATTATGTACTTTGCCGAGATTAGTTTTAGCCCAACAAAAGCACCGCATGCTCTGCATGGGTACGATATTATTGTGACACATATACGCTTTGACTTGTTCTAAGGTATAAATATCGCGCAAACAAGCTCGATCTGCTATACGAGTTTTAGTAGCTCAATCGTTAGAACATCCGGCTAGTATTTGGAAGGTTGCGGATTCAATTCCCGTCTGGAGCTCAGAGTTTTCTTAGTTTAGCTACTTACGACAGCTTGTACAGCTAAAACAAATACTGAAAATATCTTAAAAACAATTTTAAAAAAAGATATGGAAAAGCGTTAAATTAAAGGTCTTCGTTCACCATTTCACAAGTTCTTTCAAATTCGATAAACTTAATTTATATTGCCAATCTCCTTTAAACTCTTATTATGCTAACTAATTAAATTGCCAAAAAGGTGAAAAGATCATCGGGCTATAGTTCAGCAATACAATTATCATCAAAGTGCATAAAAACCATCCACAGTTTTTAGTTCCCTATTTAGAGGGCGGAAAACAGTTGTAAAATTATTTTACAGTTTTTGATTAGGTTGTTTTGTTTCCGAGATATATCTCTTTGAACATTGGCAAAAAGTCCTATTCGCTGGAAATTGCCGCAAATGCTATTTGGTCAATATTGGGACTGGTAACTACTGATGTGACGTCATTTCCTCATTAATTCTATTGTTGACATTAATTCTATTGTTTATATGCACTTTAACTAACTTCATCATACTAATTTTCCAAGAATGAGTGCGACGCACCTTAGAAACCAACTCCACAGTCCATGTACTAATCCAATCGCTGAAGTTCTTGCCATTGTTGCTATAGTATATTGGTTTGGTTAATTTTACTCGATTTGGCTGGGCAGAATGAACGTATCTAAGATTTTAAAGAAAAAAGATAATAAACAGAAGAATCGTAAACTAAAACCGAAATCCCCTTCCTACAACAGTAAATCTAATTCCGGTGTTAGCAATAAGCCCTGAATTTATACTACACTATAAGTGAGTGCACCAGACTTTACTGAAAATATGCCAAAAGGGGATTTTTATTGACCGCTTATTAGAATTTAAAATATCTCTAATCACATATTAGGAAGCAGCAAGGTAGGACGACGACGGCAATCTAAAGTTCAGTATCTAGCAGAAAGCACGAATCCTTTACGTAGTGTTGAATACTTAAAGTATGTTTTTCGACATCCAAGAGCTTTAGAGTTCTAAAAGGATTTTGTCGCATATAGTTTGAAGTCAAACTCAACTAACAGGCTTCGCCGTTTCACGAGTTAACGTCCGGAGGACGCTCCGGACGTTAAAATAATGTGAATAACGTTGTATGAAGGGGGTGGCGTTAGGATTATTCTTGGGATTAAAAATTATTCGTTTTCTTTGTTGAGTGAGGAAAATTCTATTGTATTAAAGACGTTGTCCTGACGTTCGCTAAAGTTCCCTATTGAGCTCTTGCAGGTGACGTCAAAGTCCCCATGTTGTTAGGCAACTTCAAAGTACTAACGTTTAGTGGACCAAATAATGAATGGTAATTATTTTGTTTATGGATTTGCCACTCAGCTTGGGAACAAGTGAAAGAGCAGAATAGGCGGTAAACTCGCTAGGTATTAGGGTGTTAGGTACTCACTAGTAATTAGGGTTATATAACACCCCTGGCAAACGTTTCCGCATGCTTGAATTTGCTAGGGTAAATATTACAAGAGATCTGGGAACTAGCCGTGGCAACAACAACCAGACAGTTGACAAGACTCCACTATGCATATGTGTATTAAAAAATGGGGCATGAACATTACGAATAGGGCATTTCAGAATGTGTTACAATATTGACAAAGACGACATGCAAAAATTACCTACCTTAACGTTTTGGTGGTATGCTTGCGATTTTAACTTTTGTATGGGACTCCCGTCTAAATATTTCAGTGTTTTCCCCTCTTTTTTGAGGTACAAGCTTGGACGTCGCACTGGCGCAAAATATTTGGCAGCGGTGTTGGGTTATATAGAGTTTTTGATGGGTCAAGAAAATTCCGCTTTGGAATATTTTAATGTCTTGAGCACCATTTAATGATTAGCTTTTGACAAAATTAAGTGATCAAAAAAATCCGCCGGATAAAAGATACTTTTGAAAAGACGAAGAATAAATTGCAGGCCTTATCTTTGCATAACCAGTACCAGTCCTTGCTGGAAAATACACACATATATATATATATATATATATATATATATATATATATATATATATATATAAAGGAACAAAAAAATCCTTAAAAAAGGTACAATTATGCCTTATTGGAAGCACTCTAGGTGATGCGGAACGACTTGTTCCTAAATTACGCCGAAGTCAAATAAGAACAAAGCGTTCCGCTTGAATATATTCCTCTTCGAAACGCAGCGAGCACTGAAATGTAAGCGGTACAAACAGTTCCCCCAGATAGGCCGTTGTCTGTGTAGCCAAAAGGTGCCTAGAAATCGATTTCCGTTGCCCCCACCGCGGTGCTAAAATATTTCAACGGTATTTAGGAGATTTCGGCGTGCTGATTTCAAATTTCTTTGTTCCCACACGCAGAAACCCGCAGTTTTTGCGTTATCTTACTCGGAATTCTTACATTTTTATCGGCTGTCGACCATTTTGAATTCCGCGGTCCTTTTGATCTTTCGTTATTTTTACTTGAAGTACCTGGCGGACAAAAGGTACGTGGGCTCGTAAACAAGATAAACATGGAGGAGTCGACTGAGGGTCGACCTCTTTCTTGCCAATGTTTTATTCATTTTCACGGAAAATCGGGAGAATTATTCATATTAACATCGCATACGGTGGTCAAAGTAAAAGAATATTGCGAAAAATGGATTCATTTAGATGGAGAACAACAGGAAATCGCTACAAGAATCATTGACAGTGTACGAAGTTGGCCGCTAAATCGCCGCTTTGTTCAGAAGGAGAACTGCATAAAGAAATTTAATTGCAAACGTAAGATATCACAAAATCTATAACTAAACTTCAAAATACCCGTCCACTTGTCAATTTAAGACGATGTCACACGCGGAAATTTCTTTTTTGCAACTTGCAACGCAAATTTGGATGAAAATATATTGCAAGTTCCTGTAGGAATTTACTTATGCAACTTGTTGTCTGATCTAGAATGGAACTATTTTGCAAAGAAAAAGATTTCTGCTATAACTTGAAATGCTGTTGCAAGAAAAAATTGCCTCGTGTAACATCATGTTCGTACTGCAAACTTATTACCTTATCCTTGAAATATTATATGTTTTTTACCTAGTAATTAACTTTATGACATAAAGTGTTCTTGGACAGTCTCTCAAAAATGCGCACAGTTACAGTGCAAGAAACAATTAATTTCCTTACAGTACTTCAGTTTAACAGAGAAATAATATATTTTATATGTACATATAAAGTTCAAGTTTCACTCCATCCACATCTTCACCACTTGACACATCATCTTCAGCATCATATTCAATGTCTTCTTCTGCAGCATTCTCAGGACAATTGCTGCATCCAGTGCACTGGCACATTTCAGTACAGCGATTTGTTGCTTTTTTTTGCAGGAGCATCTCATTGTCTTGCAGCCGGTTTTGCATTTACAGTTACAGTTTAGCAACAGTACATCAGGAGCACACTTCTTATCCATCCATACAACAGCAATTCTTCTATCCTCATCAATCTTCCAGCCATGGTTTGTAGGACTCGGTGCATTTATTACAGGTGTTGTTGATCTTTTCCATATTGCTGCCTGGTAATTTGCACGCCGAATGTACTTTGAAAGGCAGTCCTTATTTGGGGGCAATGCAGCATCAGAAAATTTACCCATTTTAAACATGTTGTACCTTGCTTCATCTACAGAAGTGGTATTCTTTGCTTTATACAATTTGCAAGTAAGTGATTCAAGATTCATCTCAAGTGTTTCATCAATGTTGAAATCATTTCCCACTTGTCCAAGTGTGTCAATCGCTGTTTGATCACCAGAAAGTATATTCCAGCTTGATATCTTGCTGCGACCATAAAATGAACTGGTAGAATCATTGACATAAATGTCAATCATGTTGTGGAACAGATTGGTGAAAATAAATGTGAAGCATTAATTGGATTTCATGCATTTACAGGTATTAAAGGAATCATTAGTTTTGATTTACAAATTGTTAATAATTTAATCAAATCAAGCAACATGTTTAAAAAAAAAACTTGTCAACCTTTCAGCATCTGTGACAATGTATATTTTTCTTATATTTTTAGGCTTGTGATTCTACCAGTTCATTTTATGGTCGCAGCAAGATATCAAGCTGGAATACTTTCTGGTGATCAAACATCAATTGACACACTTGGACAAGTGGGAAATGATTTCAACATTGATGAAACACTTGAGATGAATCTTGAATCACTTACTTGCAAATTGTATAAAGCAAAGAATACCACTTCTGTAGATGAAGCAAGGTACAACATGTTTAAAATGGGTAAATTTTCTGATGCTGCATTGCCCCCAAATAAGGACTGCCTTTCAAAGTACATTCAGCATGCAAATTACCAGGCAGCAATATGGAAAAGATCAACAACACCTGTAATAAATGCACCGAGTCCTACAAACCATGGCTGGAAGATTGATGAGGATAGAAGAATTGCTGTTGTATGGATGGATAAGAAGTGTGCTCCTGATGTACTGTTGCTAAACTGTAACTGTAAATGCAAAACCGGCTGCAAGACAATGAGATGCTCCTGCAAAAAAAGCAACAAATCGCTGTACTGAAATGTGCCAGTGCACTGGATGCAGCAATTGTCCTGAGAATGCTCCAGAAGAAGACATTGAATATGATGCTGAAGATGATGTGTCAAGTGGTGAAGATGTGGATGGAGTGAAACTTGAATTTTATATGTACATATAAAATATATTATTTCTCTGTTAAACTGAAGTACTGTAAGGAAATTAATTGTTTCTTGCACTGTAGCTGTGCGCATTTTTGAGAGACTGCCCAAGAACACTTTATGTCATAAAGTTAATTACTATAGGTAAAAAACATTTAATATTTCAAGGATTCTACAAACTGTATGTTATTATTATTGGATAAGGTAATAAGTTTGCAATACGAACATGATGTTACACGAGGCAATTTTTTCTTGCAACTTGCAATGCAACAGCATTTCAAGTTATAGCAGAAATCTTTTTCTTTGCAAAATAGTTCCATTCTAGATCAGACAACAAGTTGCATAAGTAAATTCCTACAGGAACTTGCAATATATTTTCATCCAAATTTGCGTTGCAAGTTGCAAAAAAGAAATTTCCGCGTGTGACATCGTCTTAAATTGACAAGTGGACGGGTATTTTGAAGTTTAGTTATAGATTTTGTGATATCTTACGTTTGCAATTAAATTTCTTTATGCAGTTCTCCTTCTGAACAAAGCGGCGATTTAGCGGCCAACTTCGTACACTGTCAATGATTCTTGTAGCGATTTCCTGTTGTTCTCCATCTAAATGAATCCATTTTTCGCAATATTCTTTTACTTTGACCACCGTATGCGATGTTAATATGAATAATTCTCCCGATTTTCCGTGAAAATGAATAAAACATTGGCAAGAAAGAGGTCGACCCTCAGTCGACTCCTCCATGTTTATCTTGTTTACGAGCCCACGTACCTTTTGTCCGCCAGGTACTTCAAGTAAAAATAACGAAAGATCAAAAGGACCGCGGAATTCAAAATGGCCGACAGCCGATAAAAATGTAAGAATTCCGAGGAAGATAACGCAAAAACTGCGGGTTTCTGCGTGTGGGAACAAAGAAATTTGAAATCAGCACGCCGAAATCTCCTAAAGACCGTTGAAATATTTTAGCACCGCGATGGGGGCAACGGAACTGAACGATATTGGGTCACAGGCAACGGCCTAAGATGCCGTTGATAAAATTAATACGAAGTATTGCCAACTTTAAGCGGGAATTTAAATGTCGCTCTCATTTAGTAAAAATAGGCACACTCAGGCGTGCATGTATCTACTGCTTTAATGGCCATGCAGCTACAGTAAAGACAATGACGCAAACCGCGCGTAGTTTTTACAACTTTGTTATCATGGCTGGAAAACAATATTGTGGACGAAATTTTCTTAGCTGTCTAACGAGCTTGTTTATTTCCTTAGACAATGTTAAGAAGTGGTAACCAAGTTGTGTGTTACATGTTAGTACTTTGAAAGTTGGAAATTTTCAACTTACAAAGCAAACTGAACAAATTATACAAAGACGTTTTATTTTCAATCTGACAAAGGGGTTCCGTTCTGATCGGATTTCTGACCAGCATATCGCTTTGTTCGAGTATTTTACTGGTTCGCCAGCGCGAGCACGTTCACAACACATAAATTGTTATGATTGCCAACACACACGCCACGAATTTCTTACAATTTGTAGCAGGACAAGACTGACAAGTCCGTTTTCGCGGATACTGGTTGCTAAACCATATCCGCTATGTTATGAGCGCAAGCGCGCGGTCAATGCTTAACTAACATGCAAGGTACATTTTCGTGTTTAGTAGTTCAGCATCGCGTAAATAGTGTTATTATGTAATTATTCCGTAACGCGCCTCGACTTTCTCGCCCAAACGACAAGCTTTCCATGGACAAAAAGACAGAGCGTCGTGTGATCGTAGTTCTGATAGCCATTCAGTGCTCAACTAAGCGCGAACATATTCACAACACACTGTAAACATAGGATGTCGCTCGGATTAGATTTTACATCAACAATCAGCGCGAACACAATCGAAAGACACGCGGATTTCTAGTAATTCGTAGTAAAGCAAGTTCATTTAATTCATCAACTATGCTACAGTTTAAAATCACTTCACAACACGACGAGGACATATTCACAACACACCAAACACAATCGCTTTGTTCGGATTTTAGATCAACATTCAGCGCGAACTCGTATAAACCCACTAGCTATATAAACATAACACGTCGTTCTGATCGTCCTTCTATTGGCCAATTCAGTGCTCAACTCAACGCAAACTATTAGATTCGTGGCAAAATAAGTTTGTTTATTTCACCGACCACGCAATAATTAAAAATCACTTCGGAACACGACGAGATCTACAGTGTTCGGTAAGTTGTTGTGGCACCCTGCATTTTCATTGGCTCCAAAGGCATCATCCGCTAACACTCGGTAAAATGTCGCTTCACCATGCATTCTCATTGGCTCCGAAGGCATTCTATTGTTAACTTAACTTAACTTAACTTAACTTAACTTACTTTACTCAACTGGCCGACAGCATAGTATCTACTAGCGCATGGACAGTATATACAAAATCCACACCCATTGTGTTGTTTAACGAAAAATTATCAACACCTATCCTACCGACCGTTTCTCATAAAAATAAAGGACTGGAAAACACTACAACACAGCAAATGAGAACAAAAATAGGAAAACGAGGACAACGACGACGACAACAACAACAGCAAAAGTAAAAATACAAATAATAATAATCACAGTACTTTGAATGAAGGTGCGGTTTTAACACTTCTCGTATGTGATCTGGAAGTTCACGCCATATCTTTTGGCCGATACTAAAGAACAAAAACAAGAAAGGTGATACAAATCAGTTAACAATAACTTTTACAATAACTTTCTGATGGAATAAATAATGGTAATTTATTAGGCTATTACATATCTTATGAAAACGCTAGAAGCTTTCTCGTGAAGTATTTGATAAAAGCAAAAAAAAAAAAAGAAAAGTTTGTGACAACTTGTTTTTGGTCGATATATGTCCGCGATTCAATTACTTCGAAAAAACCTTTGAAAAAAACTTTGGTACTTCAACCCGTTTTGGATAAAAAAAATATCACAGCCCGGATAAAGCCTGGCGCAAATGCTATATGTCTATTAACTTTTACCACATCTCAGAAACCGACAAAACTTCACAACAACTGTGTTTTTGTCGTAGCGGTTATACGTGTTTTTTTTAACTTTATCAGCTAAAATGTACTATAAAGCATTATGGTTTTTGTGTGTATTATGAGCATCATAATACAGACTTAATTTGATTTAACAAAACAGAACAAAATAAATAGAACATACTTCGTGGTAGCTTTACTTGCGCACTCGTATATTTGAAGAACCTCTTGAATTGCATACGCTGAACAGTCCTACAATAGAATAGAATAGAATAGAATAGAATAGAATAGAATAGAATAGAATAGAATAGAATAGAATAGAATAGAATAGAATAGAATAGAATAGAATAGAATAGAACAGAATAGAACAGAATAGAACAGAATAGAACAGAACAGAACAGAACAGAACAGGACAGGACAGGACAGGACAGGACAGGACAGGACAGGACAGGACAGAACAGAACAGAACAGAACAGAACAGAACAGAACAGAACAGAACAGAACAGAACAGAACAGAACAGAATAGAATAGAACAGAACAGAATAGTATAGAATTGTAGTATATTGATATACCAGGCGGAAAGCGTACTCTTGTCAAAAGGTAATTGCCAGGCAAATAGTTTTCAAAATAGCCATAACGACAAAGTTCGGAAAAACATAATTCAATTGACTAAAATCTCCCGAGTGATACATATTTACACGATTTTATCTTATTCTACAGATCTCATAACCATATTATTCCTTTTCTGAATTACTTGAACTCTAAACACAAAAATATCAAATTTACACATAAGGGTGAATCTGACAGGTCATTTAACAAATATTAGTCGCTCTAACGGTTATTTTGTTACTTCCATCTGAAGAAAACCGACCTTAGTCGGTTGTCGGTTTATTTACCAATTTTGAAAGATTTTTACCAGTTGCGTATAAGAAAGGCAAGATTTTCACTTTCCTTTTTCGGTATTTAAAGCTATGTTCTTCCTACATTAAGTTATATATGAAGAACTCGACAAAGCTACATGCATGTAAACATCTTTTACTGAAAAATAAATACCCCGACAAATCCGTAGAGAAATGCACGCGTGCTTTCTTAAAAAACCCTTTGACGTCACTAAATTGCTATTGTCAATGGTCTTGCCTTATACTGGAAACCACACACTTTGGATTCAACAACTGGTTAAGTTATTTTCTTCGGCCTACCCGCATATTATCGAGGCGTTGTTATTTTTTATTTAACTTTCCGGTCGTTTATCTAACTTTTTTTGTTTTAAAGATACTATCCCTTTTTCAATCCCATGTATATGACTATTTTCCAACCTCGTCCCCAGGTCATTTTGCCTCCACGTCGGGATGTCGGCGAAAATGGCCCTGGCATCGGCTGGTCGATTATATAATCTGATTGGCCGGTTTAAGAACCCGATTAATTCAGATAGAGTATAATTTATTCAGGAAATTTGAATTGCAATGGGATCCACTCTGCAAAGTTTACTCAAAGAATGGAAACGATAGCTTTGGTTATAGTCAAGAACAACATTAGATGTATGTTTGTTCATGACATTTACATGTCTTCTGGATAATCGTGGGAGTATCATGATGAATAATGCTATCCCAGTTGCTTTTCTGGTGAAGGCTTCACATGAGTGACTCGACAAAGCGTTGAATATTTCTATTTATTATTCATGCATACGTATTATACAAAGAGCAATACACAAAAGCCGCATAAATTTTCTTGCCATAACACCCCAAAATTCTGGGTGTCACGTGACCAGCCGATGCCAGGGCCATTTTCGCCGACCTCCCGACGTGGAGGCAAAATGCCCTGGGTACGAGGTTGACTATTTTCGTGAGCGGTCTGGAACGTGAAATCCAGCAATTTGATTGGTTCCTGAGCGGTCTAGAATCTGCCGTTCCAGACCGCTGAGAGAATTTTATAAACAAAATGAAAGTCATGTCAGTATACATGCAACAAGAAGGATAAAAACTTCAGAACTACTCATTGTTGAAATATATCGTGCAGGTATGTTGTTAGCAATTGTGTTAAGCTTTCATTTGATGTATAGCCTAAGTTTCCATGTTATGTGAAACTTTTTAAAATGTTAAAAATGTTTGTAGCAATGTTCGTAATAATATAACATTTACTTCTCACAAATATTATAGAATTTGAAATGTTTTGGGTTTTTTTATTCAATTACATAACGTACAACCTTGAGCGATATGTCAAACAAAAGCAATTGAAAAATGCTATTTGGGGTAGAAAGCTCAGGATTCTAGCTAAACGGAAAGTAAAACATATGCCATTTTGGTTTGGTTTGCAAGAAAGATGGTGGCGAATACGAGCCTAATACTTTCTCAAGTTTTCACAGAACGTTTGCAACACATGTAGTCATATAATAAACTACTTATTGACCTCGCTTGTTCGGCCTGTACTAGTGAAATATCGGACCTCCGTTTCCTGCACGGACGTCGCTTCGCTGCGCTCGCTCGGTCCGTACTAAAAATGTCGGTCCGATATTTCACTAGTACAGACCTCACGCTCGGTCAATAAGTAGTAAATATATAGGCCAAACACGTCGACATTTTCATACGAGAATTTCAGATCATAAAGGTATCGAAATCGTGTAAATATTTATCACTCTGAAAATATCACTCGAATAGGGACGAAACGTTAGTAAATTAAATTATGTTTTTCCAATCTTTATCGTTATGGCCTTTTTGAATATTATTTTCTGGGCAATTATCTTTTTGACAAGAATACAATAGAATAGGGTGGAGTGCTGGAGTAGAGTAGAGTAGAGTACATTGTAATAAAATACAATATAATACAATAGATTGCAATAGAATACAATAGAATACAATAGAATACAATAGAATACAATATATTACAATATAATATAATAGAATGCAATGCAATCCAATCCAACGCAACTGAACCCAATCTAACGGAACGCAAGATACTATCAAATCGGTTTGCGAGCAGTATCACCTGTGACCTTGTATCTGCAGCCGCCAAAAAAGCCCGGACTAGCTCGTTCAACAAGTCAACAGCAAAGGCTGGAGAATCACACTTCATCTAAGAATAAAACAAAATCATTCACATCACATAACTGGATAAACTAACAGCGTTATATAACAAGTGCTTTGCACGTAACTTACAATATAACCAAAAAGAAATTTCAGTAATATATCAAAGAAGATTATTTTCTCATGTGCAAATGAAGTTGTGCAAAGCAAAATGTCGGGTGTAATATACTCTCTATAAAAGCATTGAAGAATGAGAATGAATAATTTTTAATGAATGATTTGCCGGTTGCCAGTCCCCCAACTATTCGCGCGGCTTGCGCAAAGCTTTTTGGGATCGCTAGGGGGGAAACATGAAAGACAATAATATGGCGTAGATAGCGCGAGGAGACCATTGTGCTGTTTGAGGATGTAATAATGATAGAAGATACCCACAGAAACAAGTTATCTGTTCCCATGTGGGTGTACTTAGATTTCACTCACCTCTAAACACACAGAAAAAAAGCAAGTGGGATAAATTAATCAACCGCAAGGATTTTAAGATAACCAAAAATACGAAGGAGTAGTGACAGACCCCCATATGGAGTACAAAGGTATGCCGCCTCATTAAATATTCAACTTATTATTTATTCATTCTCAGGCTCCTTTGGGACCATCTAACCCTAACCTCGTTATTTACACATACGTCATTCATTCTCAGGCTCCTTTGGGACCTCCAAACCCTAACCTCATTACTGTTCCGGAACCCCCTGGTTTTCATACGTCATAATCGACTTATTATTTATGCTTCCCCCCAAACCCTAGCTGTTACTCAACCCCCCGTCATAACCGATAGCTCTCCGACTGATTCCCGAAGTTATGTCATTATCAAAAGGCATCCCACTTTCTTCCTTATAAGTAATAGTAATTACCTTTTCATTTATACACTTTACCCCTGACTGTCAGTCAACACTTGTGGGACAGGTAGGTACAAAGAGCATGCGTACAGTAAGCTTTAACGAAATAGACGTTCTTTACAAGGAACGAGAGAGAAATTGATAGAGACACTTTATATTTTTTATCTGAAACCTCATCTGTGTGAGTATAGAGAGTTTGGAGCAATCTAAATGTCTGAATTGCCCAGAGATAACTTGAGGTAGTTCTACTTAATAACATATCATGAATATTATATTAAGGTTAGAACTTAAATATTCAAACAGAGTAAGTCATCCTAGAATCATTGCTAACTAAACCCTCGTTTATAAAGCAAGTCAAGATATCGTAAGACAATAAGATATATTTTAGATCAGGAATCACTTCGAGAAGTCGTGAAAAGAACGATTTTAAGTGTGGAAATATGAACTAAAGGCAAAGCGATTTATTACTTTGAAAGCGTTGCCACGCTTTCTGTTACTAAGTGTGATATTTGCATATTTATCCTCAGTGCACGTGCAGGAGACAAAAGAGAAACTCATTAGGGGTCATTAAGGGGATTAAGCGCTTGGTCAAGTCTAGGCGAGAAGGTCATTAACTGTTACCATAGCAAAACCGCCTCGCGTCCTTCATTCGACTCAGGCTTTTTTGAGACCCTCTACTGTTACTCAACCCCCCGTGTAATACGTCACAACCGATAGCTCTCCGACTAATTCCCGAAGATTGTCATTATCAAAAGATGCTCGACTTATATAAGTAATAGGAACCAAATTTCATTTATGCACTTTACCTTACTGATCGACAGACAGCAGTTGTGGGGCATGTTATAATATTCAAACAGAATAAGTTATCCTAGAATCATTGCGTGTTAACCCTTGTTTATAAGTGAAGAATTCGTGAGAAGATAGAATGAGGAATCACTTTGAGAAACCGTATATAAGAAGAAGAGGAATCAATTCGAAAAGCCGGGAGCTAAGGGGTTTAAAGCGTATTAACACTGGCAAATAGCAACGTAAAGCTTGTATGTGAATATTATATTAGATATTTGGTTCGCTTTTGTGGTGTTTATACGAGAACTGTGGAAAGTTTATCAAGGTTCGCTTTGGATGATAACTCTTAGCGAGCTGTAAGTCTAAATATATTTTATTGTCGGAGTCTACTTACAGAGCTTGGTTAAATAATTCGATGCTACCGTTTGGTAGTTTATAAAAAAATCAGACTCGTACGTGTAGAACACAAAGGAGAAAACCCATTAGAAACTCATTAAATGTTACTAATGAGCAAAACACCATGGAGATTTGCATCACACCCCTGGGGTAACCCCAAACACTACTGGGGTAACCCCATCACACCCCTGAGGTAACCCCAAACACCCCCGGGGTACCCCCAAACACCCTTGGGATACCCCCAAACACCCACTGGGTATCCCAAATACCCCCTTGGTAATCCCAACCACCCCTGGGGTAACCCCATCACACCCCTGGGGTAACACCACACACCCACACACAAATACCCTCGTGGTAACCCCAAATAACCTCGTGGTAACCCCAAACACACCTGATGATGATTGATTGATGGTGATTGACGGTGATTGGGGTTACCCTGGAGTGTGTTGGGATTACCACAGGGGTGTTTAGGGTATCCCGGGGGTGTTTGGGGTATCCCGGGGGAGTTTGGGGGATACCCCAAGGGTGTTTGGGGGTTACCCCAGGGGCGTTTGGGGGTATCCCCGGGGTGTTTGGGGTATCCCGGGGTGTTTGGGGTATCCCGGGGGTGTTTAGGGGTATCCCGGTCTGTTTGGGGTATCCCGGGGATGTTTGGGGGTATCCCGGGGATGTTTGGGTGTATCCCGGGGGTGTTTGGGGATACCCAAGGGTGTTTGGGGTTTACCCCAGGGGTGTTTGGGGGTTACCCCAGGGGTGATTGGGGTTACCCCGGAGTGTGATGGGGTTACCCCAGAGTGTGATGGGGTTACCACAGGGGTGTTTGGGGTATCCCGGGGGTGTTGGGGGTATCCCGGGGTTGTTTGGGGTATCCCGGAGTGTTTGGGGTATCCAGCGGGTGTTTGGGGTATCCCGGTGGTGTTTGGGGTATCCCGGGGGTGTTTGGGGTAGCCGTGGGGTGTTTGGGGAATCCCGGGGATGTTTGGGGTACCACAGAGGTGTTTGGGGTACCCCTGATGTGTTTGGGGTACCCAGAGCTGTTTGGGTCTCCCGGGGGTGTTTGGGGGTATCCCGGGGTGTTTGGTGTATGCCAGGGGTGATTGGGGTCCTCCTCCTCTTTCTCCTCGTCTCGGAGCCAAGAGCATGTGGCTTGGAGCTGCTCGGAGACCAGAGCCGAGGGCTCGGAGTCGCTCGGAACCAAGAGCCGAGGTCTCGGAGTCGCTCGGAGCAGGGAACGTGGTTTCGCTATGGTAACACTGCTAGTGACCTCGCCCGAACATGCTCACGCATTAATACCTCATCATTCCCCTTATCATCCTCTTTTAACCCACCAAAACAATTAAATATTCTACCATACATGCAAATCCGTGGTGTTTTGCTCATTAGTAACATTTAATGAGTTTCTAATGGGTTTTCTCCTTTGTGTTCTACACGTACGAGTCTGCTTTTTTTATAAACTACCAAACCGTAGCATCGAATTATTTACCCAAGCTCTGTAAGTAGACTCCGACAATAAAATATATTTAGACTTACAGCTCGCTAAGAGTTATCATCCAAAGCGAACCTTGATGAACTTTGCACAGTTCTCGTATAAACACCACAAAAGCGAACCAAATATCTAATATAATATTCACATACAAGCTTTACGTTGCTATTTGCCAGTGTTAACACGCTTAAGTGTTAACACGGTTAAGGGAGCTCACGGCTTTTCGAATTGATTCCTCACACCAGCGCAAATCCTGAAGAAGACCATTACCCTAGCAGAATCTGCAGCCGTCAAAGGAGAAAGAGAATCAGTAATAATACATATCGGATCTAATAGTCTCCGCCTGGAGTCTATGCAAAGTTTTTCGAACAAGATTAAAACAATGCTGTCTGATGTACAACAGTTATTACCAAAGGCCAAAGTTACGATCTCTGGTTGTATCACCAGAAAAGATCCAAACATCACGCATCTTCCTATTATTAACCAAGAAATCAGAAATGTATGCCGAGGCCGTAACCAAGAGAATCTAGATTTTATCGACAACAGCAATATCCCTGCCGACTGTTGGAACGAAGACGCCACTTCGCTTAACAATTATGGATCTCTACTGTTCGAGAACAACATCATTAAGCACTTGCGTACAAATTGACTTCAAGCAACCCCAGTACAAGTAAGTCAAGCAACTTCACAAGGTATATCAAGTAATGAAAGGTTAATTTATGCTAATTCTCCCACTACAGTGCAGAACGGAATACCGACCAGAGTGACTTTTCGTCCTTGTATAGTAAGTGGTATAGGTCGAAGACGAAATTTGAATAACTTAATACCAATCAAATCCTCTAAATCTGCCGATGCATCGAATTGAAATAACTTTATGTTTGTGCCGGGATTCATTTCATCTAATATTATGTCCTTTTATCGACAACAGCAATATCCCTGCCGACTGTTGGAACGAAGACGCCACTTCGCTTAACAATTATGGATCTCTACTGTTCGAGAACAACATCATTAAGCACTTGCTTAATGATTAAGCACTTGCACTGGTGCAGACGTTCCCGCCTTTACAGAAACTTGGTTGAAAGATTCGATACTAGATTCGGTGGTTGACATCCCTGGTTTCAAGATAATTCGAAAAGATCGCGTTAATAGAACTCACGGTGATGTCTGCATTTATACTCGCAATTATATCAATTTCACTATTTTACACGATTTACATAGCCCATCTTTTGAAGTTCTTTGGATAAAACTACAGCCAAAAAGACTTCCTCGTGGGATATCATCATAGGAACAATATACCATCCACCAGGTTCAGACAACCACTCAATGATCGACTACCTCGTTAATTCTCTAACCAGTATAGAAGCAAGAAATCCCAATAGCGGATTTATCTTAATGGGAGATTTAAACAGGTTGAATACCTCCCGCATTGATCGTCAATTTAAGCTGAAACAACTGGTAAAATTCGCTACTAGAGGAGATAGAACACTGGACGTTATTCTAACCAACATTAGCCAGTTTTATGACAATCCACAAAGATTTGCACCCTTTGGTCTTTCAGACCATTTTACAATAAAAACCATTCCGAGGACTAGAATTGTTACTAAGAACAGCTTTAAAGTTATCAAGACACGCGACTTGAGACAAAGTAACAAAACAGCTTTAGGAAGAGTCCTTTCTACGGTGGATTGGACATGTTTAAACAACATCAACACCTGCGAAGAAAAGGTAACAGTCTTCAATAATGTTTTGGTAAATATTTTAGACACTATAACGCCATTAAAAGAAAAGAAGATCCATGTAAACGATGCTCCTTGGATGACAAACAAACTTAAATCTGCAATCAAAAAATGGCAAAAGGCACTGAACAATGGAAATAAAACTTCCTTTAAGTACTTTCGTAATCAGGTAAATTCGGAACGGAAGAAATGTAGACAAGTCTACTTCCATGGTAAGATTAAAAATCTTAAACATACCAAACCCAAAGATTGGTGGAGTGCAGTCAAGAAGATTAGTGGAATGGACCCTGTGTCAAAATCCGACATATTTTCAAATTTACAAGTAGATGAACTTCGCCAAATGACTAAAACGGAGATAGCTAACAAAATTAAGGATAGACTCTTAGAACCGTCACAAACTTTTCAGCCGTTGAATGGCTCTAATTATGTGTGTACCTCGGATTATATGAATAACTCCAGGTTTGATTTGCTGTCGGTGTCAGAGGAAGATGTCTACAAATGTCTAAAATCGCTCAATCCATTCAAATCATCAGGCCTGGATAACATCCCATCGTGGATCCTTAAAGAATTTGCAGAATTACTTTCGCTACCAGTTAGCAGGATTTTGAATTGCTCATACGAAGAACAACATTTACCCCAAATCTGGAAAATGTCCAATACTGTTCCAATTCCGAAGACCACACCAGTACAAGTTATTAATAAACATCTTCGTCCAATTTCCCTAACGCCTATTCTGTCAAAAATAGCTGAAGAATTTGTGATTAGAGAACACTTAAAACCTGCGGTGCTTGAAGTTCTGGATCCAAACCAATTCGGTGTCATCTCTGGCTCATCAACAAGTCTAGCTCTGGTTAAAATGATACATAAATGGACTGAAGCAACAGATGGAAATGGAGCGTCTGTTCGGGTTGTCTTGTTCGACTATCAAAAAGCCTTTGATTATGTCGACCATACTATTCTGCTATCAAAACTCAAACTTTTACGTCTTCCTACCACCACCTTAAATTGGATTATAGATTTTCTTAGCAATAGGAAACAACGTGTGAAACTGGCCAAAGACTGTTTTTCTGAGTGGGGGGATGTACCAGCGGGAGTTCCACAAGGTACGAAAGTCGGACCGTGGCTTTTTATTGTAATGATCAATGACCTGAGACCAATAGGAGTTGACCAGGCCAAATATGTTGACTATTTAACGATATCTGAAACAGTGTCTAAATATAGTCAAAGTGCAATTCAAGAGACTGTAATGAACATTGAAAGGTGGTCTGATACTAACTTATTTCGTCTCCATGATGATAAATGCAAGGAACTAAGAATTGACTCCAATCTTCGTAAATGGAAAACCACTAGAAGTTAAAATGGAACAATCATGTAAATAACATTGTCTCTAAATGCTCGAAACGACTATATCTTCTGGTTCAGTTAAAGCGAGCCAAAGTTCCAAATAGAGACATAATCCAATTTTATAAAGCATGTATTAGACCAGTACTGGAATATGCATCTATTGTTTTCCACCATTCCCTGCCAAAGTATCTCAGTGAAGATATAGAACGTGTTCAGAAACGTGCTCACTCTACCGTATATCCAGGAACCAAATACGAAGACTGTCTCGTTGAAAGTGGGTTGTTAACACTCCATGAGAGAAGGAATCAAGCTTGCGAGAAGTTTTTTAACCAAATTTTAGAAGACACTAACCATAAATTATTTAATCTTATTTCAAAAGTAAATTTGACATCTTGTCATAACTTGAGAAATGTTAGGAAAATCGAAATTCTTAAATTTAAGACATAACGGTATAGAAACTCTTTTTTAATAGCAAGTAGTTTTAATGTGAACAATTAGCTATATTGTAGTTTATTCTTATTAATATTTTTACCTTTTAACTTTAATTATGATCTTTTTGTAATCACCCTGTAATTCAGTAATTTTATACTGCAAATTGTGTGAATATTAAACAATCTCTATCTATCTATCTTCTCAAAGTGATTCCTCATTCTATCTTCTCACGAATTCTTCACTTATAAACAAGGGTTAGCACGCAATGATTCTAGGATGACTTATTCTGTTTGAATATTATAACATGCCCCACAACTGCTGACTGTCGATCAGTAAGGTAAAGTGCATAAATTAAATGTGGTTCCTATTACTTATATAAGTCGAGCATCTTTTGATAATGACGATCTTCGGGAATTAGTCGGAGAGCTATCGGTTGTGACGTATTACACCGGGGGTTGAGTAACAGTAGAGGGTCTCAAAGTAGCCTTCATTCGTAGGACGCGACGCGGTTTTGCTATGGTAACAGTTAATGACCTTCTCGCCTGGACTTGACCAAGCGCTTAATCCTCTTAATGACCCCTAATGAGTTTCTCTTTTGTCTCCTATATATAACTATGCAAATATCACACTTAGTAACAGAAAGCGTAGCAACGCTTTCAAAGTAATAAATCGCTTTGCCTTTAGTTCATATTTCGACACTTAAAATCGTTCTTTTCACGACTTCTCGAAGCGATTCCTCATCTAAAATATATCTTAAAGTCTTACGATATCTTGACTTGCTTTATAAACGAGGGTTTAGTTAGCAGAAGTCATTTCTGAGATCTGATGACAACAAGATAGAGTTGTTTCACTTTCTAGCAGACATCATTTCTACAGTCCAGCTGCCTGGTGTTCAAGTAATTAGTAGCTATGATGGCGACGTTATCAGCTCTGTGCCTGTTGACAGGATGGGGATGGGCTCACGCCTTCCAACCACGAAGAGGCATACTACTTCATGTAAAGCATGCAATATCGAAAGGTTACACTAAGATAATGATAAGGACGGTTGATACAGTTGTTGTACTAGCAGTAGCGCACGTGAGAAGGCTTGATGTTCAGGAGCTGTGGATAGCATTTGGAGTTGGAAAACATCTTAGGTACTTACCTGCCCACTCCATGTCCAGCTCTCTGACAGCAGAACAATGTGATGCCTTGCCATTTTTCCATGCCGTCAAAGGGTGTGACACTGCATCTTATCTGGCTGGAAGAGGAAAGATAACATCTTGGAATGCCTGGAAATTAACTGACCAAGATATAACTGAGATCTTCAGACTCCTCTCGACACCTCAAAGTACGATCTCCCAAGACAACATTCAACACCTAGAGATTCGTAGTCATCTTATACAATCGAACATGTCCTCTGAAGACAGTCAACGAAACCCGACAGTCAATCTTTGAGCAAGGCACAAGAACCATAGAGAACATTCCACCGACGCAAGCTTCTCTTGAACAGCACATAAATAGGGCAGCTTACCAAGCAGGACATGTCTGGGGCCAGTCACTTGAACCCATCCAAGAACTGCCAAGTGCAAGTGAATGGGGATGGCAGAGAAGTGCGGAGGGATGGATACCCAAATGGACTACCTTACCCGAGGCATCCAATGCGTGTAATGAGCTCATCAACTGTGGTTGTAAGAAAGCTTGTTGGGGACTGTGTAGTGCACAAAGGCAAATCTACCTGGCACTGCACTCTGCTTCTGTTCGGGAAATTGCATCCAAGATTAATTCAATCAGGTAGGCATTTTAGAAATAATTGGAACATTTTTTTGAGATTTCTCTTCAAAATGGACCAGTCTACAGAACCTTGAGATTTTTCATAACTGGGCTCCCTGTGCTTTCCATGGAAGCCTTGTATTGCAATTTTCAAGTCATGATCCAAGATGGGTCTTGATCCTATATTATTTCCTTGGACTTAAAGGTCAAGTAATTTAGTGCATTTATAACAATTAAAGTAAATTTGTACTAACATGTGGGCTTGCAGTGACAAACCGCTGACCAAGTAATTTCATGCTTAAAATATGGGTTTTAGGGTCCAGATCTTGTTGGTATCCTGTTATATTAAACCTAGAGGTATCTTTCCTGAAAGTTTCATGCATTTATCACACAATTCTGTATTAAGATATGAGCCCGCCGTGACAAACCGCTGACTGGGTAATTTCATGCTTAATATGTGGGCCTTAGGGTCAAGGTCTTGATGGGGTCCTGACGTTATATTAATCTACATACCTAGAGGTATCTTTCCTGAAATTTTCATGCTTTTATCACAATTTGAACACTTATTCCCCTTATCTTACGGACTATACGGTGCTTTTACGAATTTTCCATTTGTCTTGCTATCGTAATGGGAGATTCGTAAACAACCGAATAGAAGAAAAAATAAATCCCGCAAGGTATACCCTTATTCTTTCGCATATTTGAATAGATAATTTACAACACCAAACTAATGAACGACAATTAATAGAATTCAAGAAATTGAATTGATTTTATAGACGGCAAATATTGCATTGAGTGATGTATTTAAAGCTTGTGCTCTGATTACTGGCTTTTTGTGTTAGATAGTTATAATTTGAGTGAAAAAATTACGTAATTTGTCTAAAATAATTTTTCAGAAATGTAACTTGCCTTCTTAAAAAATTGAAAACGTTGACAACCCAACTTTAACTGAAAGCTTTAAAGTTAAAACTAAAGAACAATCAGATACTGAGCTATGAACTTGGTTCATGTATATGTAAAAATGATCCAAATGTAATGAGAAGAAAACGTTTTATCGACCAAGTGACACACCCCAAAAAGTGTTATGGTTATACAGGACTTTCTCGGGAGAAATTAGAGTTAATTTTTGGTCTAATTAAAGAAAAGGCGAAAAGTGTAAGGTACTGGAAGGGTTCTATAGATACCCCAAAGTCTATGCCTCAGAAAAGGGGTCATGTGTCACGGTTACTGTCACCTAGGCAGGAGTTCCTACTTATCTTGGTTAGGACCAGAAGAGGATTTGACATTGCCTTTTTGGTCGATACTTTTGGTATTTCAAAAACCCAGGTATCTAGAATTTATAACACTTGGGTAATTTTTCTATCAAATGAGTTGTCCTTTTTGGTACCCTGGCCTAGCAAATGCAAATTCAACAAAACCGTCCAGTGACTGTGCAGAATTTTATATTCAAAAGCCAAAAATACCAGAAAGCTAAAAGATAACTTGGAGTAGTTACAAGCACTGGAATACGGCTAAACGTCTAGTAGGCATTACGCCTACATGAGTCATCTCATTTGTTCCTCCCCTATGGACGGGCTCCGATTCTGACAAAGAGATGGTTAGAAATTCTGGACTAGTTAACCTATTAGAAGAAGGAGACGCAGTCATGGCAGACAAAGGCTTCTTAGTAAGAGATACATTAGTTATTAAGAAGGTTAGTCTGATTTCACCAGCATACTGTCGAGGACCCAGGCTTTCTTCCAGAGGAACAACCCATACTCGTCGTGTAGCTGCCTAAAGAACACACGTTGAGCGTATGATTTTAAAGATTAAACAATTCCGGATCCTCTCTGGTGTTATTCTTTTAACTATGAAACCAATGTTGGACAATATTGTTGTTTTAGGTGCAGCTTTGTGTAATCTGTGTAAACGTCCAATAAAGTAACTTTTAAATATTCATTACTTCTAATGTATGTAGTATGTACAAAGATTTATATATGCATATCGGTGGACCATATGCAGGGTTCTGCACACTGTAGCTGGCACTAAGTAAATGCGACCGACACAAAAGCAAATTGTCCTGATTGAGACTGACACTATTTTAACTGAATTTACCTTTTTTATATCATATTTACTAGCTTTTACTAAATGTGTCTTCACAGTTCTTCTTAATAGCAGGTGTTTACTGTAGCCGGTACTCATAAAATCCTGGGCAGTTCCCTGCATGTGGGAGGTGTAGTCTAAATATACATGTCAATATCTTGATATATTGAGTCTCACACAATAATAAAATAACGAACAAAACAATAACAACAATAAAACAGAACTTTATTAAATATTATAATTAACCCTTTCACTACTGGAGACTCTCAGGTGAAACTCCTGTTTTTCCTGGACCTAATTTAGAACTATTTAACTATTGATAAATTTCAAGTCCATTTCAAATTAAGAAGATACTATGCTGGACTTTTATAATGTATATTCATGTTAATACATATAATATGAAGGTGCTTTCCATTTACTTATACAGTTAAACTGACAAGTCTGATCAGTCAGTTTCTTTATGTACGTGGTAAAATTATTGTATTATGTACAACCTAACAACAATATTGTTTTTGTTGTAAGCTGGGTTCAGTTGTTATTGCTCAGAAAAACTCTGAGCTCAGTCAGGATTTGAACTTGAAACCTTTTGAATACTAGTCAGATGCTCTAACCACTGAGCCACTAGAACTCAGATGTCAGAGCAAAGTTTATTTCGGTATTTATACCTGGAAACGAGTCAGGTCATAAGCATTCAGAAAATTTTAGGTTCAAGTCCTGACTGGAGCTCAGAGTTTTTCTGAGCAATAACAACTGAAATCAGCTTGTTGTAAAAACAACTTATCACAGAAAAATATAAACTTATTGACTATCTACTTTGTGTACTGTTAAAAATTAATATACTAAGGTACCTTTTATAGAAGTTGTAACATAAGATTTCTGACAAGTTGCTTTGTGTAAAATGACAAGACTACTTGAAAAACATTGTCCCAGAACTCTGGGTCAAAATCCACTTTTACAATGTCAATACCTTTTGAAGTGTAAACAACAAAATCACATGCTTTTAAACCAGATATGGCCATTCCCATCTGTACCTGGAAGTAATAGATGGGCTTCTTGTTTAACGTTCGCTCACCATTCTCACCGATAATGCCACCAACACTGCCAAGCACAAATGCAGTCTTTGGGTCCATCTCCTTTCTAATATATGGACATTTTATCTCTATTGTTCTAGGTGGGCAACAATCACACCGTCTAATACCATCCAGACTTATTCCCATCCATGAGTTCTTTAGGTCAACCAATAAGCCATTTTCTTCAACCTGGAGTTGGGTGTTTTTTCATTAAGTTTACATATAACAGAAAAGTGCATCCTTTTCTTTGTCAATGCCAATTGGAGTGGAGCAGGATAAATATCAACTGGTTTCTTTTCTGCCAAAAAGTTCTCGATAGTTTTAGTCACATCTGTTGATGGCTTACGTTCAAGAGTTTTTTGCCTGGTATAAATATTCTTGATTCTTTTGCCTGCAACCATTAAATTCCTCATTTTGTGCCATTGATCATTGGTATGCTGACCAAATTTATAATTCTTTGTTGTTCCTTGGTGATTGTAAGGCTTCTTAGAAAATGTTCTGAATATTCTTCAATATTTGTCTCCAATAAGCTCTTACAAACTGCTCTTACAAACTGTACTTACAAACTCTTTAACTTGAGACATGACTGATAATGGGTAACATCTTGGTTGATCAATGGTTTAGGGCTATCTTTCTTGGTGCATTCATTATGTGAATTACCTGGTAAATAGTCCAAAATAGCTAAATGTTTATCAATTAGCTTGAGTTTTTCTGAAAAATCAACTTTTTCGCTGTGTGTCAGGCTACATCTAAGTCGGGTAGGCATTGGGTCAAATGAATCTATCCATGATTCATCAAAAGGTGTAAACCGCCTTTTACGTTTTGATCGTAGAGAATGCGAAAGTTTCATTTCCAAAAATGGGAGTGGCGTGTTTTTAGGTTTAGGTTTCGGATGCCAATATGCAGGAAGGGATGTACCAGCTTGTCTTTCATTTGAAAGGAATTCATCCAGCTCAAATAAGGCTGCTCCGAGGTGTTTGCAGCCTTGATCTGATCCACCTTTGCACCTACGAAATGCTGAATAAATAGAGCCATTTGGATCCAGAATAAACCAAAGTCTATAAAACTGTTCACCTTCCTGAGTCTTTTCTTTTTGGGTTGGG
Source organism: Paragorgia papillata (assembly GCA_035771165.1). Taxonomy (NCBI): domain Eukaryota; kingdom Metazoa; phylum Cnidaria; class Anthozoa; order Scleralcyonacea; family Coralliidae; genus Paragorgia; species Paragorgia papillata. The sequence continues at coordinate 436,067 of JAWNZC010000399.1, read as the reverse complement.
ATAACCTTGCCAACAATCGCATAGAAAGCTTTTTCATCATTGTCATACACTATTGCATGTCCAAGGTCTCTAACATGACCGTTTTGCTGGAGTTTATATTCAACAAATGCCCGCCATGAAGCCAACATTTCTTTGTCGTACTCAGCCTTACTCATTATTAAATGGTTGAAGATATCCAAAGGACCAACATTTGGCAGAGATGACATGTCATTTGTGGATTATTGTGAATGGATCTGAAACCTTTTTGCCATCTGGGAGAGTTAGACGTTCATTAAGACAATCTTTCAGTGAGTCATTTGCACAATTAGGGTCCAAAGGTAAGTTCACATCCTGTGCTGATTTAGCCATATCAACCAACTCTGATTTCTTATAGTTTGTAGTTGGAACTCCTCGTTGACGAGCAAACTCTTTAATTCTTTTATATTCCATGACTTAAAGTTCATTTCTTTTTCATTGTTGCCAGCCATTCTCCCATCTTGAACGTGTTAGAGCCTCTCTGTTTCTTGGCATGCTTTAGTTTCATGAACATATTGAAATGTAATATGCGCAATATAAATTAAATTATTATTATTATATTATTATTATTATTATGTCGATAGTCTCATCCCAAGTACCGGAGAATCGGCTCATTTCCAAATGTTTTTCCATTGAACGATGCGTAAATAAGTAGGGCTTGAAAATGTTGGGATGTTGTACCATCAGGTCATTACAAATGGCTCGGTACCTTGCAAAAACCTCTGTCGCTGTTGCCGTTGATCCATAGAGAAACAGCTCTATAGAAACAATTTCTATCTCCACGTACGGGGATTTCTCTTCTTCCAATTGGAATACAACATGAAGCCATATCCTCAACTCAATGATTATTTATAAGCAAGCGCCTTCAAATTCGTATGGAAAACAAATGTTTGCCCCCTAGCGATCCCAAAAAGCTTTGCGCGAACCACGCGAAAAGTTGGGGGACTGGCAACCGGAAAATCATTCATTCCTAGTCTCAACACTGTCTTCGTTTTTTATACAACGCCGGCCGCTTTGATCATTTTCACGTCATCTATATTTTATCATTGTTTTCATTAAAATCTTCAAGCGGTTTATCACAAGAAATGAAAAAAACAAACACACATGCCTACATTGACGTCACCCTCACTAACATTTTGGAAATACAAACTTCAATATAACAACAAATAGAAGTTCAAGTCAGACATTTTTTGGCCTTCAACTATTCACGTTACATAGAATCCATATCAGTAATATCTCATTTGAGTTTATAGGGACTTTAAGATTGACTTAATACAGTCACTACAATAATTTTAGCAGACTGGACAGTGCCGAAAGTGATTAAACTAACTTCAAATATGAAAACATAAAACTTATAATATAATATTTAATAATGTAATAATTATTGTTGAGGGACAGCAAACTCAGGTAGTGACTAGTAAACCGAAGGTCGCAGGTTCGAATCCCAGCCGCGGTCAAGTAGAGTTTTTCTCTACTCACCAGGTATGGTTCGTAACTCGCAGTAGCCCCTAATATCTATATAATAATAGTTTTTAAACAGTCTACTCTCTAGTTTTCAAGTTTGTTTATTTAAGTTGTGATTAAAATAATTTGTATTTAAACTTACGTAATCATACAAAATGTACGCGCAAAAACACAGATTAATTATATGTTGACACAAACAAACGCGTCACAACTCATTACACCTCTCTGAAGACGGCTCAAGAGTGTAGCCTACCGCCCGCGCCCGAACCCTGAAATACCGCCAGCTACGCAGGCTACACAAGAGTCAAGAATACGGGACATGCAAAAACTCAGAAATTGAATTAAGACATGGTGTACCACACAAATTGCGTTATATTTAATTCATAAATCGCCATACAAAGTTTCAAACATTATATAATATTAAACCTATCAAGAATTTACACTAACCTCAAACACCGTCGGCTCTTCGTTCAACGTCTGCACAGGTTTGTCAAGCCTACAACATAAAATCGCAGTTTTAGAAAACAGTAAATATACTACCTAAAAAGGTGTTTCCTTTGGCCATTTCCCAAAGCAGTTAAAGACTGGTGGCTAGTTAGGAACGCTAGGGTACTTGGGATCGCTTGGCGGACAGAATTCATGTTTGGTAGCGTAAGCACAATGGAACTGTCCCGCCAAATGATTCCAAGAACGCCAGCGTTCAATGCTCTTTACCAGTCTTCAACTCTTGGTCAACACATTAATGAAAAAAATTCAAAAGAAATGTAAAACAGGTGGTGTTGTAAATCAGATACAAGTCGTCCTAATTTACATAAACTTTCTGATCAATTCACTTAGGTGGCTTCATACAGTTTCTTGAAAAATGGAAAATACAAGTTTGAGAGTACAAAACACGTGATTAAACAATTCGGATAAAGAATAAAACTAAATGTTATGCATAGTTAAAGAGTCTGACAATCAAAAACTGCTACCAAATAAATAGCAACAGTTGTTGCTATGGCAACAATGACGTTTCAAAATGGCTGCCAATTACCCTTCAAACTAATTTAATTCGGAAAAAACTTGACCCCCAATTTTTTTTTTCATTAATACTTTCCTTCTTGAAGTATGAGTAATCAATAGGCCGATTTAAAAAAAATTCTGTAGAACGAAATTTTTTAAAAATTAACAAACAATTATTCGTTCTACAGAATTTTTTTAAAATCGACCTATTGATTACTCATACTTCAAGAAAAGTTTTAATGAAAAAAAAAATTGGGGGTCACCAAAGTTTTTTTCGAATTAAATTAGTTTGAAGGGTAATTGGCAGCCATTTTGAAACGTCATTGTTGCTAGAGCAACAACTGTTGGTATTTATTTGGTAACAGTTTTTGATTGTCAGACTGTTTAATTATGCATAACATCACGTTAAATTACTTATCCCCGAGCCCGGGCGTAGGGCAGAAGGCCCGGAGAGCTGGGTGAAGGTGCTAATCTCAACACTCGAGTCCACTTTACATGCGTGTAGAAAAAGCGAGGGAGACGAAATCTAAGAAATAGTCTATATATAACGCGCAGGAGGGCTTTATCGGATATGAAACACGAGGCGATAGCCGAGTGTGTTAGAGTCGATAAAGGCCGTACTGCAAGGTTTTTACATGACTTCTAAAATTCATCACTTCATACGTTCATTGGCATAGTAATTTTGAAAATTAAGCTTATCTCAGCCGTTAAAAACCAGAGAGAAACTTAGAGCGAGTCTATATCACATATATATAGCCGTTCTAAGCGCTAGTAGCACACCGCCACCACGAGATGTTTGTCTGTCCTTTCGAAATATAGTGAGGCCCGAAGTTGGTAGAATTTCCATGCTTTTGATGTCAGAATTAAGCCAGGTTTATATAGCATATACAATTTCCACTCATAGCTTTATTTCTATAGGAAATATTTTACTGGTTACTACATTAATAAGTATACGTATGTTTACGACTTGTGTTATTTTGGTTTTTAAACAAAACATTCGGTAATTTAATAAACGTGGTTAGGTTTTGTAAAGTCCGTTTCAGTAGTTTTTTTCTGTTAAATTGGTAATTTTTTTTATTCTGAGTGATGTGTTATTTATTGACTGTTAGTTTTTACTCAGTTCAGTATTTTCGCTGCTGCAGTTTAGAATTAACAGTCAGTTTTATCTGTAAGTACACTGACTGAAAACTCATCCGCCATCTTGTTTTTATTTACTAATGATATATGAGCTGATGTACTGCAAGTAAGCAGAACCAATGAGATTGCAGAACAGCTTTGTTTTGTTTTGTTTTGTTTTAATCACTTTATTACCAAATACATGCAATGGCAATAGGTGGCTGAACAGAGCATAGCCCCAATTGATTTCAGCTACTAAAAAGACTTACTATATATATATATATATATACATGGTAATATTTACATATTTACATTATCTAGTGATTAAAATTAAAAAATAATCAAAGATATACTATTTACATAATAATTTTTTTGCTTCAGAATGCAAATTATTCCAGGTGCGTACAGCTCTGGAAGAACGAAGTACTAAAGTAGTTAGTTTTGCATCTGAACTCTAAGAAATTATTATGATGAGAGCCTCTTAAATTATAACTAATAATAAAATGTAATATAATTGTTAAAACAACACAGTCTTCAAAGTTAATGTTGTACAGTCTGTTTTTACACTTAAAAAGGAATACAAGGTCCTTTATTTCCCGGCGGTACTCCAGAAGGAGAAGATTAAGCAAGAGCAGCCTGCTCTTATAGTTAGTGTCCTTTGCATAATTCAAAATAAACTTGGTGGCTCGACGCTGGACATTCTCGATCAATGATTTGTATTTTTGTAGCCATGAATGACCTGCAAAGTTTGATCATTTCCTGTAAATGGCGACGGATCTGTGGCCCCATAATTCTTTCTTGACAACCCTCACCTAGCCAAATTTCTTGGCAAAATTAATTTAAAGTTAATACGCATATATTTTTTCTATCGTGCTCGGTCATTTATTATTGTATCTATTTTTAACAGTGGCTGCATTTCATTCCAGCGGCATGCTCAGACGTACCATAAACACCTTCAGCAGATTAGCAAACGCCTTGAAAATATCGATCGGCGAATACAACAAATTGTTGTAACATTCTTATCCTTTTAACAAAAGTAACATTTAGGGAATTAAATTGCTATCAATAAGTGCTAAAATGTTATGCTACATGCTAATTAGGTCGAGTATTGTCTGCATGAGACCGGAAAAGGATGTCAATTTCTCTTCTCAATGCTTTGACGCACGATATAAATAAACAATCGCTTATTGAATCTGTAAACGTTCCACTAACTTAGCAATTCGCTTGAAAGTTTCAGTGATTTGAAGTTTAATATTTGGCTTTCCTTCGGATTCGGGTCCGGTTTGATGATGTCTTCTCAAATTCATTAATAATTCTCATGAATCACTCAATCAGACAGCTCCATTCCGTCACGTGAATGGGCCGTGAAACACCGGTAAAGCACTGCATCAAACACTAGTGTTTGATCTGTTTCTTCATCAAACACTAGAGTTTCATTTATGTTAATTAAACAGGAAACACGATACGATTGAGTAAAATTGTATCACAAAACATCCACAAGTCCCACAACGGTGGCTCATTGGTTCATTGTCTTTCATTTGAGAAGCCATTTCAGAAACTCGTTCTGCGTGTTTGATCACGGTATCAAAACACTCGAAAGCTATGAATCTCTCGGGGCGTCGCCCCTCGAGATTCATTAGCTTTCGAGTGTTTTGATACCGTGATCAAACACTTGAACTCGTTTTTTAAATAGTACTTCTTCGTGTTCATTTTCCACCCGTATAAAATCTGAATGTGGTGAGCATGGCGTAGGAATGAAATGCAGCCACCGTTATAAATACATACAATAATAAATGACCGAGCACTATAGAAAAAATATATTTGTGTTAATTGCGAAAAGTTCCTACAAAAGTATAATAAAAGTTGACTTTAAAGGGTATTGGCAATAAAAATTAAATTTGTCGCATTTGAAAGAACTCGTCAAATGGTATAAGAAGACCTTTTGTATCTTTCTTGTGTATTGAAATATTTCGACCAAAGACAGCGTGCTGTCCGCCATCTTATTGTAATATTGGGTCTAATTAACTAGGAAATTGGTGACGTCACAAGCAGGGTAACCCTGATGAAACTACTCCGTGGGTGCCCAAATTTCCACGGAAGGCTTTTTAAATGTTGTGGGTCAATTTAAAATGGAAATAGCGCAACAAAATCGAGTTTCTAGCTCATAATGTCATCAGGTTGGCAAAATAAAAATTTCACTTTACCCTGCTTATGTCGTCACATGCATAATTTTGCATATCGAAAATAACTCCAAGATGGCGGACAGCAGGCTGTCTTTGGTCGAAATATTTCCAAAACAAAAACAGATACGGAAAAATTGTAACAGGTCTTCTTATACCTTATAATTTTATAATATTCTTATAATCTTATAATTTTTATTGCCAAAACGCTTTTAAATTTAATTTTGCCAAGAAAGTTGGCTAGGTGAGGGTTGTCAAGAAAGAATTCGGTGGCCACGCATTCCTCGCCATTTACAGGAAATTATCAAACTTTGTAGATGATTCATGGCTATGCCCGCCAAGTGCCCAAATTTTTGGCGTTTATCTTTCAAAATAGGCAACTCTAGGTCTACAATGCTAGCAATATTTACTTGGTATGAGGTGCCAGGTTTGAGAAAATTGCTCTTTAATTCGTCATATAATATGTGACTTTGCAAACTGGTAAAAGTGTATCTTTTTCAGAAAATTATTTCCCTTCAAATCCTGGATGGATGTCCCAGATTCTCTGTTGTTGGAAACTAGAGACACTGATTGCTACAATATTTGGATACATAACATTCTCACTTACCTGTTTGCTTCGCGAGAGCGGTATGAAAATCTGGTATTTACGCCAGTTTCAAGACGCCATTTTGGACGAGTCAACGTGTCAAATAACAATGTGCCAAATTTTACCAAAAAAAGCTTTTCTGGCCAAACCGATTTCTTTTTTATGCAAGTACCTCAAAAGAAAATTATTCTGAAAAATTGGAAGAATTTCATTTTTCCTTTCAGAACTGGGTGCCCGGTTCTTGCAGAGACAGCCCCTTAAACCCCATTCCCTCGACTTTCTCCGGCGTTGACCGTAAACCGAAGGTCGCGGGTTCGAATCCAGATGTATATGTATATATATATGAACAAAACTAAATCAGTAAATCTAAATCAAATCTCTAAATTTTGCTTTCGTTTAACGAAACGAAGTGGAGCCGGGTCTACTTAACTTAAAATAGAACAATGAAGAAAAGGATACAAACAGCCGGTTTAATACAGTATATCTTGAAGAGAAACCAGAGAACTTGAAGAAACGAAACGCCGTAATGACTAATCCGTATGGTAAATGAAATGAATTTTTATTTTAAATTTGTAAACAAAAACTCGATATGAATTGCAGTGTTTGTGGTCACTCCATGGTCTTAAAATCATTTTAAAGTTAACAGTAGGGGATTTATATTTATTTATTTTGCTGATTGGAATCAGCATTTAGTTTTTAATATATTCTGTAAACGCCAAGATCGGCAATACATTTAAATGGAAACCCTTTTAGACACTTGTCAGTTAAACTTTAATAAACTAAATTTAATTAATTATAAAGTTTCAGTATACCTTGACCTTTTTCAAGTTTTCCGTTAACCTAAACAATATATACAGCTTCACGTTTTCGTGCTTTCCCTTAGCTCGTCCAAACCATAAGTCAGCTTAACTAAAGCTAACTTAAAACACCCCCTTAAGTTTATCCGGACGTGATGTTTTACATTGACTTTGCATGCACTTTTTATTATTAAAAATACTCATGGGCTTGGCTGTATTTCCAAATTTTCGACTGAAACAATGTCTGTTTATTACTTCTTTCTGGAGTCCGATTCTACTGAATTGTTTTTATCTCAGACTCTATTATAAATGTAAGTTTTGAGCTGTTAACTTTTAATTCTGCCTTTGCAAAACAAATATGCATAGGGAAGCAATTTAAAGGCTTGCTAAAAATAATCCCTTTTGAAACCTCCAAAAAAACAATATATTTTTTAGAACAAGAATTTAATAATGAAATCTAAGTTTTGCATTTCAGTCAAACTAGGTTACCTAACGCCGTCCAAATCTTTTATTTTAAAAAGTTTACTTGGCTAAGTGAAGAAATCGAGAATTCGTAAGAAGAACTTAAGATTTTGGATGGGAAATTATTTTGAGACCCCACAAGAAAAAAATATCAAAATACAAACGAAATATTATATTATAGAGGATGTATAGTGTAGTATATTTAATTGACGTTGAGGGTGTTCAGGGGACGTATTAAGATAATAATAGAATTGCTAGTAATATTTGCATAAGCCATGTGTATAAATTCCATTAAAAACTCATTAAAAACTCATTAGCGAATAAAACAATGAGACATGTTTGGGCAACTAGAATGTGACCATAGAGAATAGCTAGCATAGCGTCGCTTTATTCCAATTCCGCTAATAGTATGGAAGCTTTGAGTAAGATATTAAGTCATCACAGGATCATTGCTAACTTAACCCTAGTTTATAAAGAAATCGAGAAGTCGTCAGAAGAACTTACGATTGTTGATGAGGAATTAATTCGAGAAGTCGTATGCAGAACGATTTTAAGTGGCGATATATAAACGAAATATCATTTGGCCATGGGATGACTGAGTGCACACGTACGTAGTGTATATATTTGCATAGTGTAGCATATTTAATTACTTTTATGGGGGTATTCAAGATATGTAGGAGGTAATAAGGGGAATTGCCATCTTATCTTCTCATCCTCCCTTACCTCTCCTTATCTTCCCTTATCTTCTCTTATCTTCCCCTTATCTTCCCCTTCCCTTCCCCTTATCTAGTTATCTTCCTTATATTCCTCTTATCTTCTTTTTAACTTCCATATAACTCCTTTATCTTCCTTATATTCCCTTTATCTGCCTTATCTTCCCTTCATCTTCCTTATTTTCCCTTATTTTCTCCTTATCTTCCCTTTATCTTAATATTCAGCGTGACGAACGCGTTACGAACGCATTAAAAATCTTGTGTTTTGTGTGGTTATGTACACCATCATGTTGGCATCGCTTTAGCTTTTAATTTAGACACGGACCACGTTAGTTTACATCATGCAGCTAAAGCGATGCTAACATGAAGGCGTATATAAAGGGAAGATAAGGAGAAGATAAGGAGAAGATAAGGAGAAGATAAGGAAGATAAAGGGGAAATAAAGAAGATAAAGGGAACATAAGGCAGATAAAGGGAAGATAAGGAAAAATAATGAAGATAAAGGGGACATAAGAAAGATAAAAAGAAGATAAGAGGAATATAAGGAAGATAACTAGATAAGGGGAAGGGAAGGGGAAGATAAGGGGAAGATAAGAGAAGATAAGAGAAGATAAGGAGAAGATAAGGAGAAGATAAGGAGAGGTAAGGGAGGATGAGAAGATAAGATGGCAATTCCCCTTATTACCCCCAACATATCTTGAATACCCCCATAAAAGTAATTAAATATGCTACACTATGCAAATATATACTCTACGTACGTGTGCACTCAGCCATCCCATGGTCAAACAATATTTCGTTTATATATTCGACACTTAGAATCGTTCTGCACACCGCTTCTCGAATTAATTCCTCGTCAACAATCGTAAGTTCTTCTGACGACTTCTCGATTTCTTTATAAACTAGGGTTAAGTTAGCAATGATCCTGTGATGACTTAATATCTTACTCAAAGCTTCCATACTATTAGCGGAATTGGAATAAAGCGACGCTATGCTAGCTATTCTCTATGGTCACATTCTAGTTGCCCAAACATGTCTCATTGTTTTATTCGCTAATGAGTTTTTAACGAGTTTTTAATGGAATTTATACACATGGCTTATGCAAATATTACTAGCAATTCTATTATTATCTTAATACGTCCCCTGAACACCCTCAACGCCAATTAAATATACTACACTATACATCCTCTATAATATAATATTTCGTTTGTATTTTGATATTTTTTTCTTGTGGGGTCTCAAAATAATTTCCCATCCAAAATCTTAAGTTCTTCTCACGAATTCTCGATTTCTTCACTTAGCCAAGTAAACTTTTTAAAATAAAAGATTTGGACGGCGTTAGGCAACCTAGTTTGACTGAAATGCAAAACTTAGATTTCATTATTAAATTCTTGTTCTAAAAAATATATTGTTTTTTGGAGGTTTCAAAAGGGATTATTTTTAGCAAGCCTTTAAATTGCTTCCCTATGCATATTTGTTTTGCAAAGGCAGAATTAAAAGTTAACAGCTCAAAACTTACATTTATAATAGAGTCTGAGATAAAAACAATTCAGTAGAATCGGACTCCAGAAAGAAGTAATAAACAGACATTGTTTCAGTCGAAAATTTGGAAATACAGCCAAGCCCATGAGTATTTTTAATAATAAAAAGTGCATGCAAAGTCAATGTAAAACATCACGTCCGGATAAACTTAAGGTGGTGTTTTAAGTTAGCTTTAGTTAAGCTGACTTATGGTTTGGACGAGCTAAGGGAAAGCACGAAAACGTGAAGCTGTATATATTGTTTAGGTTAACGGAAAACTTGAAAAAGGTCAAGGTATACTGAAACTTTATAATTAATTAAATTTAGTTTATTAAAGTTTAACTGACAAGTGTCTAAAAGGGTTTCCATTTAAATGTATTGCCGATCTTGGCGTTTACAGAATATATTAAAAACTAAATGCTGATTCCAATCAGCAAAATAAATAAATATAAATCCCCTACTGTTAACTTTAAAATGATTTTAAGACCATGGAGTGACCACAAACACTGCAATTCATATCGAGTTTTTGTTTACAAATTTAAAATAAAAATTCATTTCATTTACCATACGGATTAGTCATTACGGCGTTTCGTTTCTTCAAGTTCTCTGGTTTCTCTTCAAGATATACTGTATTAAACCGGCTGTTTGTATCCTTTTCTTCATTGTTCTATTTTAAGTTAAGTAGACCCGGCTCCACTTCGTTTCGTTAAACGAAAGCAAAATTTAGAGATTTGATTTAGATTTACTGATTTAGTTTTGTTCATATATATATACATATACATCTGGATTCGAACCCGCGACCTTCGGTTTACGGTCAACGCCGGAGAAAGTCGAGGGAATGGGGTTTAAGGGGCTGTCTCTGCAAGAACCGGGCACCCAGTTCTGAAAGGAAAAATGAAATTCTTCCAATTTTTCAGAATAATTTTCTTTTGAGGTACTTGCATAAAAAAGAAATCGGTTTGGCTTGAAAAGCTTTTTTTGTTAAAATTTGGCACATTGTTATTTGACACGTTGACGGGTCCAAAATGGCGTCTTGAAACTGGCGTAAATACCAGATTTTCATACCGCTCTCGCGAAGCAAACAGGTAAGTGAGAATGTTATGTATCCAAATATTGTAGCAATCAGTGTCTCTAGTTTCCAACAACAGAGAATCTGGGACATCCATCCAGGAGGGGAGATAAGAAAGATAAAAAGAAGATAAGAGGAATATAAGGAAGATAACTAGATAAGGGGAAGGGAAGGGGAAGATAAGGGGAAGATAAGAGAAGATAAGGGAAGATAAGGAGAGGTAAGGGAGGATGAGAAGATAAGATGGCAATTCCCCTTATTACCCCCTACTTATCTTGAATACCCCCATAAAAGTAATTAAATATGCTACACTATGCAAATATATACTCTACGTACGTGTGCACTCAGCCATCCCATGGTCAAATAATATTTCGTTTATATATTCGACACTTAAAATCGTTCTGCACACCGCTTCTCGAATTAATTCCTCGTCAACAATCGTAAGTTCTTCTTACGACTTCTCGATTTCTTTATAAACTAGGGTTAAGTTAGCAATGATCCTGCGATGACTTAATATCTTACTCAAAGCTTCCATACTATTAGCAGAATTGGAATAAAGCGACGCTACGCTAGCTATTCTCTATGGTCCATTCTAGTTGCCCAAACATGTCTCATTGTTTTATTTTATACGCATAGCTTATGCAAATATTACTAGAAATGCTATTACTTATACTAATACGTCTCCTGAACACCCTCAACATCAATTAAGTATACTACACTACGAAATACATCCTCTATAATATAATATTTCGTTTGTATTTTGATATTTTTTTCCCACGAGGTTTCTAAGTAATTTCTCATCCGAAATCCTAAGTTCTTCTCACGAATTCTCGATTTCTTCACTTAGCCAAGTAAACTTTTTCAAATGACTTGGACGGCGTTGGGTAACCTAATTTCACTGAAATAGCCAGGCTATTTCGGTAATTTAGAGACTAGCTAAGTTTAACATCAAATAAAAGTCCCTCTGGGACACTTGTCCTTGTAAATAATTGATAGAGTATGTCTGGTCAATTACGCTGCAGATTACGCTGCTAATTAACGCATAAATTAATATAAGACTAAAATGGTGACGTCATGGGTGGATCAGGAGATCCACCAGCCGCAGAACCCCCCTTCCCTATACTACTCAGGAGTGGTTATTTTAATCAAGGGGTGGGGGTGATTCAAAAAAGCATGTAAAAGTGGACGAGTATATTAATGTGCACATGAAATGAAAATTAAGTTGGTCTTATTAGTAGATAACCCCCCCCATATAGTGTCCAAAGGGATGCCGCCTCATTAATATTCAGCGTGACTCACGCACTGTGACTCACGCATGACTCACGCATGACTCACGCCTGTGACATGATTGGGCAAGATTGGAATAATTATAGTATACATGAAGCTATATAAGCTCGGAGCTTAAATATATATATATGAAACTATACTCCAAAATGAATAACATAGTTGCGATTATAGATATGGATGGCTTCAACATTGAAAGAAAATTTTATTGTAAGGAACTCGGAGTTCTTAAAATAGGTGAAAACGAAGGGCTATCTTTCTTCTTCGACATTGGTATTTGGTGGTATGATTTAAGCGACCAAGATGAAAAGAATTGTCTCTATGTGAAAAAACATATTCACAAACTTCCGCTGGGTGTACCACCCTGTTCTCAAGCTATTCCACTAAGTCAGCTTGAAAATATAGTAACGAAACTATACCGGCAAGTCCAAATCAACAAGTACTCAACAATAGCCTACAAAGGGGGGCATTACGAACGAGACCTGCTATCAAGGCTGAAAATCCCGTCTGTTAACCTAGAGAGTTTCGGCTGCCCCAAAGCCAAATATTTATTCGATGCCTTGGTGTGGATAGAGACCTGTGGAAACCACGAGGAGGTGAACGCATATCATCACTGCGCTAAAGTGGAGGTGGAAGCTTTTGGGCGCTGGTTATCTGACACAAAAGCAGCTCGCTGAGTCCATATCATTCTTCAAAAACGGTTCTTTTAAGAACCATCAAATCAGTAAAGAGTACAATGAAATATTCGGTGTATGTCTTCCCCGTATAATAAATCTCATTAGGGGTTAATGCTTAGAACCTAAATATTCAAACAGAGTAAGTCATCCTAGAATCATTCCTAACTAAACCTTCGTTTATAAGCGAGGAAATCGTAGCAAGATATAATGAAGAATCACTTCGAAAAGCCGTGAGCTCATAGACACTCTGTCGTATTACCTTAAACATTGTCTAGAAGAACATCGAGTACTATTCGATAGCATCAGTGACCAATTAGCCTACTTTAAAAATTACAGAACTTGGCTATATAATTCGTCGCTATGGTTTAGTATGTTATAAGATTCTCGCACGTGCAGAACACAAAAGGGGAAAGTCATTAAAGTTACTAATGACCAAAACATAACCAGATTTGCATATAAGTAGAATATTTAATTCATTTTAGGGGATGTCATGAGTTGTGTGTAGATAATAAGGGGTATGTGTGGGCATGTTCAGGCCAAAAGTTGATTAGTGGGGGCGTTACCATAGCGAATCTCATTCGAATTCTGTTCTCTTACGAGTAACATCGAAAGTCTTTTGGAGTGTGATTTGGAACGTTTGTTGAAAGCCGTTTAGAACTGAGACATGAATACTCGACGATCTAGAAACCGTAAATGTGAAGCATGGGGAAATCAAGTACATGTCGATGAAGTGTCCGTTGTTGAATACCAAAAGCTGTTTCCATTAATAGAGACCATATACACAGACGCCGTCGCCACTGAAATCGAGAAATTATGCGAGGAAAAATGTTGTGGTTGTAAGATTGATCACCCCAGTCAGCGCCAGCATGATTGCCTCATGATGACCGAGGAAGAAAGATGGGAATTGTACTGCAAAGATGCCATTGCATTTGTAAACGATAAACGATTAATTTGGGACGAGTTTATTGAAGCGACAAGAGTGTTAAAGATCAGGTGTCATAAAGACGCTCTTGAACGTTTAAGACAATTAGAAAACACTTCAGAGTCCATATTGTATGCACTGTGGCAATTGTATAGTAATGCGGAGAATCGAGAAATGAAATGTATTCAAGGATATCTTTCTTACTGGAGAGAAAGTAATAAATGATTTTCTTGAATAAATGTTGTGTTTTGTCTTAAATATGGCTAATAATTGTAGACACACTTTATATTTTTATCCTAAATCTTGTCTGAAGGAATATAGCGGGTTTTGAACATTCTAAATGATTGAATCTGCTGAGATAACTTAACTCGAATATTATCTGAATAATCTATGAATATTATATTAGGGTTAGAACCTAACAGAATAAATCATCTTAGAATCATACCTAACTAAACCTTCGTTTATAAGTAAAGGAAGATAGAATGAGGAATCACTTTGAGAAGCTGAACTTAGGATACGTACGAATCAAGCCGAAAAGCCGTGAGCTCAGAAAAAAACATATTGGCACATAGCAATGAAAAGCTTATATATGAATAATATATTAGATATTTGCTTCGCTTTTGAATATTATATTTGATATTTGCTTCGCTTTTGAATATTATATTAGATATTTGGTTCGCTTTTGTGATGTTTATACGTATAGGAACCCTTTGAAGTTAAAAAGAGTCGCCTTGAATGGTAGCGAATCGTTATTGTAAACTTAGAAGAACATTATTCGACAGCATCGTTGCTAAAGATTATAGAGTGGTGTATAATAAACGTGTGCTTGTAAATAACTTTGATACTTTACCTTACGGATTTTAACTTGTGTGTTTGTAAATAACTTTAAACTTTTGTGTATGTTTGTAAATAGGAAACTGAAATTATACATTTTTTATAAACACTATTCATTTGTGTTATTCTGGTGTGAGGGATAGGAGGTGAGATTCAATGATTCAATCTTAGGATTCAATGATTCAATCTTAGGATTCAATGATTCAATCTTAGGATTCAATGATTCAATCTTAGGATTCAATGATTCAATCTTAGGATTCAATGATTCAATCTTAGGATTCAATGATTCAATCTTAGAGGGCTTAATGAGGGTCTTTTAGAGCACAGGGGTAGGGGTGGGGGTCTTGAGTAAATGAGTAAATACTTGATATGGCCCTGGGGGCCTTTTTCGTGGCCCTATCGCCCTATCGCTTGAATACACTCCCTGTCCCCTCTGATCCCCCACGCATTCGCCTAACCCGCTTTTTCTCCCTTTTGAGTTAATTTAGAAAAATTCTGAACAAATATGAAAAAGATTGCGTATGTGTGTTGCAAAATATTACGTTGTATAATAAATATTACTGGGAGTATATTTCGTTAGGAGAATATTAGTTTAGGAGTATATTTCGTTTGTTTTCTTTCAATGATTTGGTGGCTCTTAAAAGAGCCGTTTTTGTTTTGTTTTGGGTTATATCGCAACCCAGAGACAACCACATGTTGTTGACTGCCCGCAAAACATTGCAGCATTCACATTCAAACCATTAGTTATCCTCCTTAACTCCTTCACGCACTGGGCTTATATAAGTATAGCAACCAACTTTAATTTATACACTTACGATTAAATTTAGATTCCATACACTGAACTTAACATTTAAGCGATGTGTTGATTAAAATATAGGGACATATATTATGTTTAACTCGAGTAAAGTTTGTCTTCTTTCGAAACATTTGGTGGCTCTTAAAAGAGCCGAGGTTGTTTGCTTTGTGGTTAAACTCCAATCCAATGGCAACCACACCACGTTGGCTGTCCGCAAATCATCATGAATGGTACAGCGATATCCACGATCACCGAACGTAATTCGTTTACACATGTTTTGTGTATGGTCGATCGTAGACACTCTGTCGTATTACCTTAAACATTGTCTAGAAGAACATCGAGTACTATTCGACAGCATCAGTGACCAGTTAGCCTACTTGTGGTTATGGTTTAGTATGTTATAAGATTCTCGCACGTGCAATAGTACAGAAACACGACGTTATGTGTGATATGGTGTACCTTGGTGTTATTTGTGATGTAGCTGATCCAGTTTCTGTAAATATTCCATTTAAGATTGTACGAGATAGAAATGAAAAGAGTGTTTTAACTAGGAGCGAGAGTAAAGATTATAGGGCTGTATATAACAAACGAGTAATTGTAGATAATTTTGACACTTTACCTTATGGATTTTAAAAATAGATTTTTAACTTTGCATGTCTGTAAATAATTTTAAAAATTTTGTGTGTGATTGTAAATTGAAATTACATCTTTTATCAGCACTACCTGTTGTCTTGTTTTGAAGAAAAATAATTGCCAGGTGTGGGATTCGAACCCACGTCTTCTGGGACTTTAAACCCAGCGCCTTAACCATTCGGCCACCCTCGCGCTTACATTCAAGGTTCCATATTTTCTCTTTATAAAAAATTGGATCATGGGGTTCCTCGAGGATGCAGAAAGGGTACATGTTGTATTACTCAAACCGGGCGAATATAAAACCCTTAGGATTCAGTCTTGGGATTCAATGATTCAATGATTCAATGATTCAATCTTAGGATTCAATGATTCAATCTTAGGATTCAATGATTCAATCTTAGGATTCAATGATTCAATCTTAGGATTCAATGATTCAATCTTAGGATTCAATGATTCAATCTTAGGTTTCAATGATTCAATCTTATGCTTTAATGATTCAATCTTAGGATTCATGAGTAAATGAGTAACTCATGAGTAAATGAGTAACTCATGAGTAACTCATGAGTAACTCGTGAGTAAATGAGTAACTCATGAGTTACTCATGAGTAACTCGTGAGTAAATGAGTAACTCGTGAGTTACTCATGAGTAAATGAGTAACTCATGAGTAACTCATGAGTAAATGAGTAACTCGTGAGTTACTCATGGGTAAATGAGCAACTCGTGAGTAACTCATTTACTCATGAGTAACTCACGAGTTACTCATTTACTCACGAGTTACTCATGAGTAACTCATGAGTTACTCATTTACTCACGAGTTACTCATGAGTTACTCATGAGTTACTCATGAGTTACTCATGAGTTACTCATTTACTCATGAGTTACTCATTTACTCATGAATCCTAAGATTGAATCATTAAAGCATAAGATTGAATCATTGAAACCTAAGATTGAATCATTGAATCCTAAGATTGAATCATTGAATCCTAAGATTGAATCATTGAATCCTAAGATTGAATCATTGAATCCTAAGATTGAATCATTGAATCCTAAGATTGAATCATTGAATCATTGAATCCCAAGACTGAATCCTAAGGGTTTTATATTCGCCCCGTTTGAATAATACAACATGTACCCTTTCTGCATCCTCGAGGAACCCCATGATCCAATTTTTTATAAAGAGAAAATATGGAACCTTGAATGTAAGCGCGAGGGTGGCCGAATGGTTAAGGCGCTGGGTTTAAAGTCCCAGAAGACGTGGGTTCGAATCCCACACCTGGCAATTATTTTTCTTCAAAACAAGACAACAGGTAGTGCTGATAAAAGATGTAATTTCAATTTACAATCACACACAAAATTTTTAAAATTATTTACAGACATGCAAAGTTAAAAATCTATTTTTAAAATCCATAAGGTAAAGTGTCAAAATTATCTACAATTACTCGTTTGTTATATACAGCCCTATAATCTTTACTCTCGCTTCTAGTTAAAACACTCTTTTCATTTCTATCTCGTACAATCTTAAATGGAATATTTACAGAAACTGGATCAGCTACATCACAAATAACACCAAGGTACACCATATCACACATAACGTCGTGTTTCTGTACTATTGCACGTGCGAGAATCTTATAACATACTAAACCATAACCACAAGTAGGCTAACTGGTCACTGATGCTGTCGAATAGTACTCGATGTTCTTCTAGACAATGTTTAAGGTAATACGACAGAGTGTCTACGATCGACCATACACAAAACATGTGTAAACGAATTACGTTCGGTGATCGTGGATATCGCTGTACCATTCATGATGATTTGCGGACAGCCAACGTGGTGTGGTTGCCATTGGATTGGAGTTTAACCACAAAGCAAACAACCTCGGCTCTTTTAAGAGCCACCAAATGTTTCGAAAGAAGACAAACTTTACTCGAGTTAAACATAATATATGTCCCTATATTTTAATCAACACATCGCTTAAATGTTAAGTTCAGTGTATGGAATCTAAATTTAATCGTAAGTGTATAAATTAAAGTTGGTTGCTATACTTATATAAGCCCAGTGCGTGAAGGAGTTAAGGAGGATAACTAATGGTTTGAATGTGAATGCTGCAATGTTTTGCGGGCAGTCAACAACATGTGGTTGTCTCTGGGTTGCGATATAACCCAAAACAAAACAAAAACGGCTCTTTTAAGAGCCACCAAATCATTGAAAGAAAACAAACGAAATATACTCCTAAACTAATATTCTCCTAACGAAATATACTCCCAGTAATATTTATTATACAACGTAATATTTTGCAACACACATACGCAATCTTTTTCATATTTGTTCAGAATTTTTCTAAATTAACTCAAAAGGGAGAAAAAGCGGGTTAGGCGAATGCGTGGGGGATCAGAGGGGACAGGGAGTGTATTCAAGCGATAGGGCGATAGGGCCACGAAAAAGGCCCCCAGGGCCATATCAAGTATTTACTCATTTACTCAAGACCCCCACCCCTACCCCTGTGCTCTAAAAGACCCTCATTAAGCCCTCTAAGATTGAATCATTGAATCCTAAGATTGAATCATTGAATCCTAAGATTGAATCATTGAATCCTAAGATTGAATCATTGAATCCTAAGATTGAATCATTGAATCCTAAGATTGAATCATTGAATCTCACCTCCTATCCCTCACACCAGAATAACACAAATGAATAGTGTTTATAAAAAATGTATAATTTCAGTTTCCTATTTACAAACATACACAAAAGTTTAAAGTTATTTACAAACACACAAGTTAAAATCCGTAAGGTAAAGTATCAAAGTTATTTACAAGCACACGTTTATTATACACCACTCTATAATCTTTAGCAACGATGCTGTCGAATAATGTTCTTCTAAGTTTACAATAACGATTCGCTACCATTCAAGGCGACTCTTTTTAACTTCAAAGGGTTCCTATACGTATAAACATCACAAAAGCGAACCAAATATCTAATATAATATTCAAAAGCGAAGCAAATATCAAATATAATATTCAAAAGCGAAGCAAATATCTAATATATTATTCATATATAAGCTTTTCATTGCTATGTGCCAATATGTTTTTTCTGAGCTCACGGCTTTTCGGCTTGATTCGTACGTATCCTAAGTTCAGCTTCTCAAAGTGATTCCTCATTCTATCTTCCTTTACTTATAAACGAAGGTTTAGTTAGGTATGATTCTAAGATGATTTATTCTGTTAGGTTCTAACCCTAATATAATATTCATAGATTATTCAGATAATATTCGAGTTAAGTTATCTCAGCAGATTCAATCATTTAGAATGTTCAAAACCCGCTATATTCCTTCAGACAAGATTTAGGATAAAAATATAAAGTGTGTCTACAATTATTAGCCATATTTAAGACAAAACACAACATTTATTCAAGAAAATCATTTATTACTTTCTCTCCAGTAAGAAAGATATCCTTGAATACATTTCATTTCTCGATTCTCCGCATTACTATACAATTGCCACAGTGCATACAATATGGACTCTGAAGTGTTTTCTAATTGTCTTAAACGTTCAAGAGCGTCTTTATGACACCTGATCTTTAACACTCTTGTCGCTTCAATAAACTCGTCCCAAATTAATCGTTTATCGTTTACAAATGCAATGGCATCTTTGCAGTACAATTCCCATCTTTCTTCCTCGGTCATCATGAGGCAATCATGCTGGCGCTGACTGGGGTGATCAATCTTACAACCACAACATTTTTCCTCGCATAATTTCTCGATTTCAGTGGCGACGGCGTCTGTGTATATGGTCTCTATTAATGGAAACAGCTTTTGGTATTCAACAACGGACACTTCATCGACATGTACTTGATTTCCCCATGCTTCACATTTACGGTTTCTAGATCGTCGAGTATTCATGTCTCAGTTCTAAACGGCTTTCAACAAACGTTCCAAATCACACTCCAAAAGACTTTCGATGTTACTCGTAAGAGAACAGAATTCGAATGAGATTCGCTATGGTAACGCCCCCACTAATCAACTTTTGGCCTGAACATGCCCACACATACCCCTTATTATCTACACACAACTCATGACATCCCCTAAAATGAATTAAATATTCTACTTATATGCAAATCTGGTTATGTTTTGGTCATTAGTAACTTTAATGACTTTCCCCTTTTGTGTTCTGCACGTGCGAGAATCTTATAACATACTAAACCATAGCGACGAATTATATAGCCAAGTTCTGTAATTTTTAAAGTAGGCTAATTGGTCACTGATGCTATCGAATAGTACTCGATGTTCTTCTAGACAATGTTTAAGGTAATACGACAGAGTGTCTATGAGCTCACGGCTTTTCGAAGTGATTCTTCATTATATCTTGCTACGATTTCCTCGCTTATAAACGAAGGTTTAGTTAGGAATGATTCTAGGATGACTTACTCTGTTTGAATATTTAGGTTCTAAGCATTAACCCCTAATGAGATTTATTATACGGGGAAGACATACACCGAATATTTCATTGTACTCTTTACTGATTTGATGGTTCTTAAAAGAACCGTTTTTGAAGAATGATATGGACTCAGCGAGCTGCTTTTGTGTCAGATAACCAGCGCCCAAAAGCTTCCACCTCCACTTTAGCGCAGTGATGATATGCGTTCACCTCCTCGTGGTTTCCACAGGTCTCTATCCACACCAAGGCATCGAATAAATATTTGGCTTTGGGGCAGCCGAAACTCTCTAGGTTAACAGACGGGATTTTCAGCCTTGATAGCAGGTCTCGTTCGTAATGCCCCCCTTTGTAGGCTATTGTTGAGTACTTGTTGATTTGGACTTGCCGGTATAGTTTCGTTACTATATTTTCAAGCTGACTTAGTGGAATAGCTTGAGAACAGGGTGGTACACCCAGCGGAAGTTTGTGAATATGTTTTTTCACATAGAGACAATTCTTTTCATCTTGGTCGCTTAAATCATACCACCAAATACCAATGTCGAAGAAGAAAGATAGCCCTTCGTTTTCACCTATTTTAAGAACTCCGAGTTCCTTACAATAAAATTTTCTTTCAATGTTGAAGCCATCCATATCTATAATCGCAACTATGTTATTCATTTTGGAGTATAGTTTCATATATATATATTTAAGCTCCGAGCTTATATAGCTTCATGTATACTATAATTATTCCAATCTTGCCCAATCATGTCACAGGCGTGAGTCATGCGTGAGTCATGCGTGAGTCACAGTGCGTGAGTCACGCTGAATATTAATGAGGCGGCATCCCTTTGGACACTATATGGGGGGGGGGGGGGGTTATCTACTCTTATTTGAAAAAACACTTAAAAGGATAGAGTAACATCTTTTGCAGTTTTTTGTATCCTTGCTTCGTTGTCGAGATATTCCAGTTTGTTTGATATGTAAATTAAACAACTTGACGTCACATGTGCATAATGAGTTATCAGAGAAGGTTATTTATTTTTTTGCGGTCCGGTATCCATCTGATTCGCGCGCTCTGATTGGCTTAGCGAGCGGTCCGTATCACACGATACGGACCCCGATACAGACCGCTGCGGATTTCAAAACAAAAACAAAAACGTTTTACACTCTGTCATTTAAAATTGATCGATTTTTATAACTATTTCGCTTGCCACAGAACAAATATATTTAGCAGAGAGCTACGGGGATGCAAATGAGTTCAGAACAAATATATTTAGCAGAGAGCTACGGGGATTCTGACAACTGCAAGTGAAAACAGCGAATTTTAAAAGAAACGCTGGGAAAACTATGACAAAGCAAAATTTACGAGCGACTTTTTGTAAAGTTTTAAAGTATTATTGCTCAACGACGTATGAAAACAGTTTAAAACGGTAGGCAAAACATACATAAACTTGTGAACACAGTATTTTGTATCACTAAATGAAACTATATAGAAGTATATATATATATATATATATATATATATATATATATATATATATATATATATATATATATATATATATATATATATATATATATATAAAACATACCACGAGAAGACAGAAAAGCTGAAACCTTTTACTAAACTGTCATTCCTCTGTTGTCCAACTATACTCAACAAAACCGCTACAAGTCTTTACCCTTTAGTCAAATATTTTCCACATGCCAACCTCACCGTATCATGTCTTTGTAAAAAGTTACAAATGGCTTACTACAAGCATTTCCGTCTTCAAACTCGAACGACCGACTTTCAATTTCCATGCAGTCAGCCGAGTATTGAAAGCGATTCCCCAAGCGAACAGCCAAAAACGAGCAAGCGACGAAGAAGAACGACGAAGAATCTTTATCAACTAAACTTTAAAAACACTAGGACTGCATTCTGACTTTCTTCGTAACTAGATCTTCAGGTTTTGACTGTTTTTTTATCACAAAAGAGGTTCCAAACTTCCCTGTCAGACTGCATGTCGGCAGTTGTTTACTGTCGAACGATAAACTTTGGACTTTTGAATATCACGTGAACGTCAATCTCGATTACGCAATTCAATTATGTTAATTTACCTAATTATGTAAATTATAAATCGTACGATTAATAAAAAAATTAAATAAGTTATTTACCGTTTTGGTCGGTCCGTATAGAGAAATATTTCCCTCGGTCTCAAAAACGACCCTCGGCCTGTTTGAGACCTCGGGAAATATTTCTCTATACGGACCTCCCAGCCGGTAAATAACATATATATATATATATATATATATATATATATATATATATATATATATATATATATACAAAGTATAAAGTATAGTTTTACCTTAAAGTCTTTGCTACCAGAGGTTTCACCCTAAACGGGATCATCAGGCGACTCATGATCCCGTGTAGGGTGAAACCTCTGGTAGCAAAGACTTTAAGGTAAAACTATACTTTATACTTTGTATTTTGCTCTATCTATATATGGTATTGAGCACTCTCTAACATTTCGTGAACCATAACTCACTTATATATAATATATATATATATATATATGTTATTTACCGGCTGGGAGGTCCGTATAGAGAAATATTTCCCGAGGTCTCAAAAACTATATATATATATATATATATATATATATATATATATATATATATAATATATATATATCTATCTATCTATATATATATATATCTTTGCTATTATCAAACATAATCACTTGAACATTCTACATGTTTGACGTTGTGAGAGAAACACACGCACACGCTTCCTTCGAATTAAGTTTTGGATTGATAATAGCAAAGATATAAAACCTTTTCTGATAACTCATTATGCACACGTGACGTCAAGTTGTTTAATTTACATATCAAACAAACTGAAATATCTCAACAACGAAGCGAGGAAACGAAAAACGGCAAAAGATGTTACTCTATCATTTTAAGTGTTCTTTGAAATAAGACAAACTTAATTTTCGTTTCACGTGCAGTTTAAAGATTGTTGATAGATCTGAACAATTAGATATGTGAACTGAATATCCATTCACACCCATATTGTATATATTACTTGTCATTGTAGTCGTGCCACACAACATTTGGATTAAATAAATTGGATAGTGTATCGAGTGAGTTTTCGAATACCAAATTGTACGAAAAACCATTCTCTCGTGTATGTTTCCCCCCCCCAAATTGCACTCAAAACCATGCTATTACCTATACAACTTACCATCCAGGGTCAATCGCTCCAAGCTCGCCTAAACATTCTCCAACTCTTACTTGGGTACTGCTAGCTGGCTCACCACACCTACCAATTAACTTTTGTAAATCAATAAATAAATAAAAAAGAAATAGATTGTATAAGTGCATGCATCTAGCTTAACGTACTTCAGTCTATAGGAGAGAAGAGCATAGCAAGATCATTCACTGGAAATTTTAAGAGAATCTGGCGTAAATAGTTCTCAAGGTGTGAACTTTCAAAGGTTGGCAAGTTTACTTCGTTACTTGGAGAAATTTGGTCTATAAGTAACAGAGTCTTAGGACGTAGCGGATAGATGATTTATATGCAAAAATCAAGGCTTTGTTATCTACATAGCAAATTAGGCAGAAATGAACCAGACACGGCAAACTTTGAGAGTTCATAGCTCGCAAATTATACATCGAATATTCTTGAAATTTTTAGCGAATGCTTTTGCCATGATCCTTTGTCGATTGAGTCAAAAAAATCCCAACGAATTTTTCACTAGACGGCCTCGTCTCCTTCCGTATAATAGCAGTCTTAAAAAGAGGACGTTATCACATGACTTAATTAATGCCCTAATTTCATTCAGTATTAGCCATTTCAAAATTCCAATAGAGACCTGGGAATATGGAAGTTGACAATGCATCGTGGAACTGTTTTGGTGGATAGGTTTTTTGTTCGCATTTTCCAAAACAGCCCCATGATGAATTGTCAACCTCGCTATCACCAGGTCCCTAGCGCAATTCCGTAATGGCTAATAGGGAGAGTCTACAAAAGAGGCCATTATCCCAATATCCATTATCCCTGGGCATAACTACCAGGGGTGTAGGAGTGTGACACCCTTCCCCCCTCCCACTAACTGAAAGCACCAGCTTTGTCGGGCAATTTGTTAGAATGTATAAAACAATTCGTCGCGCAAAAATATTTTCAGTTGATTTGTGGAGAAGGATTTTCGAGTTTTAAGGACAGAAGAACTATTTCGTTAGAGTGTATTTTTTATAGCTTTATATATTTTATCAGTATGAGTATATCAGGCCAGATAACTAAGAACTTTAATTAAAATTATTTTTTATCTGGGGTTTCTATTATTATAACAAAATACAGGGCTGCAGCCACCGGTACGGATGGTTTGGTTTCAACCGGAGCACAAATATCTTTTTTTCTTTCCAAGTTATTTTATGCTTTATTGTATTAAGGTTAGAGTTAAATTAGACTATATAATTAACTATAAAACTAGAGTTTGTCACTGGCTATAATATTAATTATTTTCTGTTAAAACTGCTCTCAAAACGCAGGAAATACCGTTTCAGAGTTTTTCTCGGGAGCTTGCCCCCTCCCTATTGGTCCCACCATTTTTAGTCGGGTAAGAAATGGGCCACACCTTTTAATCGGGCAAAAAATTCTCGCACCCATCGAATGTTATACCCAAGTTATGCCCCTGAAAAAGCAAAAGCCTGGTTTTCATATGCCGTTATTTATCGGCGATCATCCCCGAAGCTCACGTTTGCGACAATCGGGGATTGTCCCCGATGATCACCAAATGTCTCGATGAATTAAGACAAGCAAAACAAATGAGACTAAAAACTTGCACGATCTCCGATCATCAGGGACTATCCCCGATTGTCGCAAACTTGAACCGGCTATGATCGCCGATGAATTACGACATATGAAAACCAGACTTAACTCTTTCCTGTCCGAATCGGTGTTTAGTATTTTATTCTGGCTAACGCCAGACGATTTTATTCACCTACGGGGAAGCCCTCGAACAGGGGTGAGTTATAAAGTATCTCCTTATGAACTATCTCCCCAATTAGCTCTTTCCTGTCCGATTCGGTCTTTAGTATTTTATTCTGGGTAACGCCAGACGATTTTGTTCACCTCTGGGGAAGCCCTCGGACAGGAATGAGTTAAAGCATCGAGCCAAACCAATCCGAAAGTGTGAAAGCTAGAAGCAATCGAAACATTATTTAGAATATTTTGATAAATTACAAACAAAATAAAATTGAAATACGATTAAGAGACTACAAGATAAGTTATAACCGTACAACAATTTTGTTTACTACAACTATGATTGAGACGACAAAAAATTATGTCATGGTTGCGTGTCAAGCATTACCCAATAAAACAAAATTGCTAACATTGTCAATAAAGTGTCTGGTTAGATGTTGGGCAAAGCCCAACCCGTTGCTTATATATTAGATTTCCATGGTAATATAAAAAAAATTACAAGATAGAGACGGAATTATTATTCGATCTAATTTATAAAATAATTAGTTACTCGCTCCATTAAAGACAGTACATTTAATACCTAAAATAAACCTTGACATGAAAAGATAAAAGAAGCCAACGCCACAATATTTATTACTGTTTACTCATGAGTAACCGCTTGCTGGTGAGCGGTAATTAGTCTATTAACAACTACAAAAGGCAAATAATAAGCACCAAATAATGCAAAAAATACTGATAAACATGTAATATGTCGAACTGTTTGCACGTCTAGATAATGCCGTCAAGTTAGCTGCCTTGTCGCCGCTGCACCAATGTTTGGCTGGGCTTGTAGCTGGTTCAATCCAGCTTTTTCACTAACGGCTGGTGAATTGTCAGCTAACTTCACGGGTTGTCAAAAACGTCACGAGGGTTGTCTAATGAACCGAATCTAGCACTGCAGGTTATTTTGTACTAAAAACAAACGCTTAATTTGTGCACACTGTGCTGTTTCGTGCATAGACTATGCCAAGCTGCATTGCTATGAGTAGCCCGAGTGAACGCATAGGCCGTAAATAAGTCATGGGATATGACGGCCTCTTTTTAAGAATGTTATTATACCGAAGGAGACGAGGACGTTAAGCTTTGGGATAACGGCCTCTTTTTAAGATTGTTATTATACGGAAGGAGACGAGGCCATTGAAGCGAGGCTTCTACACAAACTTCGTCACAAGAACGTGGTAGAATTCAAGAAGGTATTCATTGAACCTTCTGCTATAATGTTAGGGATAACTGTCATTATACGAAAGGAAACGAGGCCGTTAAGTCATGGGATAACCGCCTCTTTTGGTTTGGTATATATATGTTATTTACCGGCTGGGAGGTCCGTATAGAAAAATATTTGCCCAAGGTCTTAAAAGTGGCCCGAGGCCGTACGGACTTACACTAGCCTGTTGTCAGGTGAATGCGGAACGTACTTCTTCAAACAACTCAGCGCATCGATTACATGCCGGCGCGCTTATAACTACTACAAGTTATGCACTTACGATACAAACAGTAATGATCTCTTCTCGCGTCCATATTTACTCGAAAAGACCGCGGTGCGTATTAAGTTTCATGTTTTCACCTCGCATTACAGCGAGACTAAACTAGACAAACACGTTTTTTCGTGAATTGCATGAGGTTCGGCACATGATAAGTTCGACGTTTGAATCGACGTCGCGCCAAGTCGAACTTAATACATTAAGTTCGACCTAAGCGCGACCGTCTCGGTCGAACTTAATGTGGGCGTCGAACTTAATTGATTCAAACGTCGAACTCATCATGTGCCTAACACTTCGAATTAGGTTCGGCACATGATAAGCGCGACGTTTGAACAACGTTAAACAAAGTTATTAAAGTGTACTAAAGTACAGTGTTCAAAAGCTATGTAGTCAGAATCTGAATCATCGTTGACGATTATTCTACGCCGCTTGATCTGTGGTTGAGCTTTGGAATTGCACGAACATCTTTCGACATTGCATGGCAGGTTGAAATTGAACGTGTATTGCTCAATTTTACCGATGGAGGCGTTTGAAAACAAACCAAAAGGATCAGAAGTTGGTGAGTTCAGAAGATTTCCAGCTTCCAAAACTGTAGATGATGTTGTAGCCATCGAAGAACTGCCAGATTCAACGTATTGTGCCGATTGATGTGAACGACTTAGAACATGGGACATCTTTCGTTGGTGCTCGAGTGAAGCAGACTTATAGGAGTCAAGACTTTTTAAGTTCTTATGATCACTGAGCTGGGCAACATAATTGCCTGGAATTTCTGCACCATAAGTCGTGAAATACATGTTTTGCGGACACTGTGATTTGGGATGTTGCCCGGTAAACCGACTTTTTCTGCTGCTTTTGCAAGAAATTTACCAGTTTCGTTTCTGCCGAGAGGAGCTCTCGAACACCAAATTTCGCTCTCTGGATTTCTTCTGTGATTAATGGTCAGATAAAATGGTGATTCGGGCTCTTTCATCTGAACTGGGCGATGTTTTTCAAACTCTTTGAAGTATTTCACAGGACATCTTTCGTTGTTGGTTGCGTATGCGACAGGACAAAAGCTCGCTGGTGTTCATCTCATTTTCGGGTTTTTGAACGTCTTTCTGCCGACCAAAGAAGAAATTGTCGACCAGATTCTCCGTCGTTTTTCAGCTGAACGTCTCCCCATTTCAGTTTCGGCTTTCGTCTCGCGCTCGAAATCCAAAATGGAGAGATAGAAGCCACCACATCGTTGTCTGGAGAGCTTCTGGTGTTTCAGTACCAAACTGACCTGACTTGAAAAGCTCGTCTTCTTCAGCATCTGTTAGTGCTCGAGCAGCTTGTGGGCGATTACCTTTGGCACATTCAACGACTAGCTCTTTCTTCTTGGCGGACAGAACATCTCTTGCCTTGGAAAATTCTTGGTCTTTAAAAATGTTAGTAGTCGAGTTATTGTCATTCAGATAACGCTGAAGACTTCGGTAAAATGATGTCAAGGAAACTGGTTCGTACGGGCTGCCATGTTTTTTCTTAATGTTTATGAAAATGCGGCACATGAGGACATTTAGTTCACTGGAAGGTATGTCTTTAATTTCTCTTTTTTCATTAATGGTAAGAAAGAATCGTTGCCAAACATTCATGTCATATTTTGTTTTCTTCAGCGTGCTTTCGGGCCGTTGAGCAGTTATGAAATCTTGAATAAAGTCCATATTAATGTCTTCGCTCTCTTCTGTTGTACTTAAGTTTAAGTTCTCAGTCTCAAATTCATAGCTTTTATTTCCAGCGTTGCCAATTCCCACTTCGTCGGGATAGTAAAATTCGCTATCGCTGTAGCTGTCTTCTTCCCAATCCATTGCTTTGGCAAATTTTCCTCTTATTTATTTAATTTTATCGATTGATTTAAAATATTTTACGGAAATTTAGGATTCCGTGACCGTGGTCAGATATCGTAAAAAACTGCCCGCTCACGCAGCCAATCAAATTGCAGCATCACCTAGGATTCAGCCCGCTCACGATTGATAAAAAAATAAATATATCTATTGAAAATAGAATCACCGACGAAAACTGCGGCCCCAAAATCGCTGATATATACAGAGCAAATTAATGGCTTATTTCGCAAAACACACGTAACCTCTTTTGCAGTTTTTCGATTCCTTGCTTCGTTGTTGAGGTATTTCAGTTTGTGAAAAAATGCAACTACACAGGCTTTCCGGCAGGAATTGAACCCACGACCTTGCGATTCTAGTGCAATGCTCTGACCACTGAGCCACGAGGCCTGTGTAGTTGCATTTTTCGCAACTGGTCCCGGTTTGGTCTTAAAATGTATATATTCTACACTCGAATTTTCCTTCACCCAAAATCCTTAGAACATGCTATGTAATGTAGTGAAATGCCCAATATTACTTATATATATATAAACCTCTCGCAGAATTTCTTTCCCACTCGCGTGTAATTTCGCGTGTAAAGTGGTCTCCACGCGTGTCGAGTTTAACACCCTGGGCGGTGGGCCGGAGCCCGGGCAGGGGGATGAAAGTGTGACGTCAAAATGTTCAATTTCCATATCAAACAAACTGAAATACCTCAACAACGAAGCAAGGAATCGAAAAACTGCAAAAGAGGTTACGTGTGTTTTGCGAAATAAGCCATTAATTTGCTCTGTATATATCAGCGATTTTGGGGCTGCAGTCTTCGTCGGTGATTCTATTTTCAATAGATATATTTATTTTTTTATCAATCGTGAGCGGGCTGAATCCTAGGTAATGCTGCAATTTGATTGGCTGCGTGAGCGGGCAGTTTTTTACGATATCTGACCACGGTCACGGAATCCTAAATTTCCGTAAAATATTTTACTAATAGTGGTCAGAGCATTGCACTAGAATCGCAAGGTCGTGGGTTCAATTCCTGCCGGAAAGCCTGTGTAGTTGCATTTTTCGCAACTGGTCCCGGTTTGGTCTTAAAATGTATATATTCTACACTCGAATTTCCCTTCACCCAAAACCTTTAGAATATATATATATAGATCATTCCCATAGTGGAGTAAGACGTGTTTTAGTGAGCTCCGACGTAGACTTATAAATCTGACAGATTAATAAGATTCAGGACGACTTGGCCGAAATCCGAAAGGAAAATGACGAACTTCGATGCCAACTCAACCGAACGACTCAATTGAAGAACAAAAGCCTTACAAGCAGCGATGATAAAGTCGACACAGCAGCCCTCAAGAAAACCTACGGTGTTTTGACAGATTGTATGGGGGGCATAAACGCATCTTTGTCGGGATGGATGAGGAGAGCGCAAGAAGCCGAAGAGAAGTACGACATATTGGTTTCTTCGTATGAAAAGTCTGGAAAGTCTGAAAATACCAACAATTCTATCCACTTCGTAGATCGAAATCCCCAAAACTGTTAACGATGATCATATGAACAATAGATTGATTGTTCTTCCGGAGTTAGTTCCTGAACCAGTAAATTATCATTAGAACAATAACCTCACAACCTTAGAACAAAGAGATCTTGACGCGAACAAAGTTAAAGAACGGCTGCCTCATCGAAATGTTGGTAAGCAGAGTGTCAACAACCAGGGAACGACAACAAAGTATGGCGGAAGTAAACCCGCGATTGTTGTGGTGGGAGATTTCACACCCGACGAAGTCGAAGCCTCACTTTTATCAAAGGTGGCCGATGAAAAGGTTTCATGCGAAACAATTCCTGAAGCAAAGATGACAATAAACAACATCACTTCCCAAGAACAAACGAAAGTATTAATTCTCCACGTCGGCGCTAATAATATTGTTAACGAATCGGTAAAGAGTGCGGTCCAGAAAATGCAGTCAACCCTCCGGAAATTGAAATCGCCATTACCCAAGACAAAGATTGTCGTATCCGGCTGCATCACAAGTCCTGGTAGACATGCAATGCAAGTTCCCTTCTTCAATCAGGAGGTTAGAGTCATATGTAAAAATCTTGGCCTACGCTATCTTAACAATACTAACATCCTGCCAAACATATCTGGAAAAAAAGTTAATCGGCGTGAATTTATGCCAGAGTTTAAAGAACATCTGACTGTCTATCCCCTACAAGTCCAAGCAGTTCAACCAATATCCCCACAGTGAACCATGCATCCAACGCTAAAAATTGTCCATCGGCTAGCACGGGTTTAAAGATTCCTGTCTATGTTAGCAAGTTTTACAAACATAAAGTTAAAAATTCTTTCCTAAACCCAGGAAACTTAATCAAAATTTTTCCTTCTTCAGCTGGTTGTCATCGAACGCCTGTCTCCCAACACTTATTTATTGTTCCTTCATTGATGCTTTCCAACGTTATGTCACTAGCGCCTAAAACTGACGAACTACGCGAAGTTATTCATCATGCAAATGTGGACCTTGTTTGTATAACAGAGACGTGGCTCGAGATAACATTTATGATAATGTCGTCAATGTATCTGGATTTAACCTGATGCGACGAGATAGAACGGAAGGACAACATGGAGGAGTCTGCATGTACATAAAGAACTCTATCCAATTTCACATTTTAGATGATTTTACGGATAGAAATTTTTAAGTTATCTGGGTTCAAATTCGTCCTACCCGACTCCCAAGAAGCATCCCCTGCATAATTATAGGCACTGTTTATCATCGAGGCTACGTCCACACGTATACGTTTTCGTAGCGTTTGCATATTGTTTCAGGTAAGTAGACCATTGTTTTCTATTCCCTTGAGGATGGAGACAATATGAAAACACATTGTATTTTAGTATAATGAACGAATTGTCCAATAGCAACGTTTCAGTTCAGTTCAGTTCAATCACTTAACCGTGCTATTTAAATATTAATAAACCTAAAACGAAGGATGTGCCGGTGTAAGGTACGGTTCAACATAAAATCCCAGCTCATTATAGGCGCTTTGATGTTTGCCGAGTTTCCAGACCATATCTCGATTGACAATGTTATCATCCACCAAGCGCTGATGACCTGGTGATGTTGGATTACCTCCTTAAATGTATGTCAGCAATCGAAGCTCGGTTCCCTGACAGTGGTGTTATCCTGCTAGGCGATTTCAACAAGTTGAACACCTCTAGGCTTAAAAATAATTTTAAGCTTAAGCAGATCATCAAGTTTCCAACGCCCGGCCAAAACACTTTAGATCTTATCCTCACCAATCTGAACGAATATTTTGACACTAGCAACCACTAGCACGACCTATAGTTCTCAAGTCAAAAATATCTGTAAAAACCAGGGACTTATGGCCAACTAAACGTCTCGCGATGCGAACATACTTGGAATCAATTGAAATTCAAGCTTTGGTCGACAGCAAGAGCTCGTACGAAGAACAAACCAATATTTTAGAAAAGATTGTTAACATCGGTATGGATATGCTTCTTCCCATGAGGTCAAAAATTAAGAAACTCAGTGGGATGTCTGCAGCCATACGTGAAGATCTAACAACAGTATTACAGAACATAGATTGCGGTCAAGAAGAATTAACTCCAAACAACCCTGCCAACGTTATCAATAAAGCATTCCTTTCTCCGATGAGTGACTTCAACCCCTTACCACATAACACTCCTATAGTTACTGAATCTGACTGTGTACTTATAGTCACAGAAGAATCTGTTTTTAAGAAACTTGTTACATAAAACCCGACGAAAGCAACTGGACCAGACGGAATTCCACGTTGGTTATTGAAGGAGAATGCCGATACTCTTGCGCGTCCAATAACTAGCATTATGAATAGTTCATTTCGTGAAGCCCGTTTGCCTCAGCCATGGAAGGAAGCTGACATTGCCCCAATACCAAAGCAAAAAACCTGTGAAAGACGTAAATAAACATCTACGAACCATCTCTCTAACACCAATTCTTTCTAAGGTAGCAGAGGATTACGTTGTTGAGAGATTCCTAAAACCAGCCGTGTTAAAGAAAGTCGACTCCCGGCAATTTGGAACTGTGCCTGGCTCAAATACCACCGACGCCCTTATCAGTACGTTACATTCGTGGAACAGTTCCACTGATGGGAATGGAGCAACTGTCAGGGTTGTACTATTTGACTTCAGGAAGGCTTTCGATCTTATAGACCACCACATATTGGTCCAGAAGCTCTCGTCGTATGATATTCCATACGGCATTGTAACCTGGATCATTGACTTATTGACATGCAGTCGCATGTTGTTTTAACATTTCGATTACATGGCAAGCGGTCTAGCCCGGCTTGCCGGGATCCCAGTTGTCGCAACCGAGCTAGCCCAGTTAACCGGGATGAAAATGTCCATGTAATCGTTTTCATCCCGGCAAACCGACCAAGTCAACACTGATCGCCCTATGTGATCCATCAGATCAGTTGTTCATGTCTGGTCAAGGTCAGTTTCATATTTCATTTCTCACCTAATTGACTGTCTGAATAAACTTCTAAAAAGAGGCGGCAATAAAAAGCCTAGCCAAACCCGCCCGCCCGCTTCCTTCCCTAAAAAACCGGCTGCTACGCAGGCTATGGCTCAAGCGAAAGAAATCTTTGTCAGAAAATTTCGTTTACAATTAAAATATATGCGATTAATACTAAGGAAAAAGACTGAAGAAAGAAAGCTAGGAAGAGATGTTGCAGTTGGATGAACCAATAATATTAAACATGACTAGAAACCATTGAAAAAGAAAAAAAAAACCCGGCAATAAAGACCGGAAATTAAGATGCCAACAAATGTGACTGAAAAAAACAAGATGTTTCCTCATGTGTCTATTCAAAGCCGGCGGAAGACTTATGCACTGGTATATCTTACTTAACTCAAGAGAGAATAGCGAATTGAAAAGACCATTAAAACAAACAGCTTTTTACATTTTGAAGAGAACTGATTGTTTTTTTCCAAGAACCGGACGAGAAAACGCCGTAGCCGTAAAAAGACACGTAATTGAAATAAAAAAACGGTAAGAGATTCGTATTTAAGTTACCAAGTATTCAATTTAAGTTGGGGGTGGGGATATTTACGTAAACGCATGTAAAAGTGGGTGAGGGGTTGCTGCATGTATTTCTAGAAAAATAATTTATCGGAAAAGGGATATATCCGCGTTGCTACTATCAAACATAATGAATTCGAAGAAAGCATGTGGGTTCGTTTCTCTCGCAACATCAAACATCTAGTATTTATGCTTAGTGATTATACTTAATAAAAGCGAGGACATATATTACCTTCTCCAATAACTCATTGTGCACGTATGAAGTTAAAATGTTTTCTTTGCATATTAAACAAATTAAAATATCTTAACAACGAAGCAAGAAAACGAAAAACGAAAAAACCCGTCAATTTGTCGATTTTTTAAAAATGTTCTTTCAAATTAGACAGATTTATAGTTCGTTTCATGGGCACTTTAATTACGGCGAAGAATTATCTAGACGAATATTTATAACATACCGCGTTTATTAAGTTAGTAACCACTGGATCTACTTCATCTTTGTTAGTAATGAACTCGCGAAGCTGGCCCTAAAACAATAAGTAACAAAAAACGTAGTGGAACTTTAACAAATCATATTAAACAATCAGTGGATCTAAACAATAAATTAGCCAACCCTGTACCAGGACATTTTGCTTCAACAGTGGAGTGTCAGAAAACATGACCAGCTGGTCAATTATATAATCTGATTTGCTTGTTTAGAAACTCAATTCAGGTAATGTATCTTCAACATGTGAACAATCACAAAACTAGGCGGAATCTTAAGGGTAATAGGAATATCAAGGCTCAGCAAAATAGAACAAAAGTCTTTTAATGCACACACGGACCCTTTCCACTTTGTTATTCTAGTTGTATTTCCTTTTATCTTCGAACCGCTGACTTATATATAACTGGACTGTGTGCTCCTAGTACTTTTCAGTTGGGAAAAGTGTGACCATTCTCAGTTTCAAAATGGCGGCATTTATAGGTAATGGTCGCTGACAGATACTGTTGACACAGGTATTTAAAATTGCATAATTGCTAGGCAAAATTTAGGATAAGATTACAAGAAACTCGTCGTTAGGTGTTTTATATCCGGTAAACGAACATATTTCCATCTTCAATTTGTCTGTCTATTTTCCCGTCGTTGAAACAAGAAAGCCGGACGACAAACCACTAGACGGTCCAGACTAAGGACAGTGAAACACCGTCAAAATCCGTCAGTCCGCAGAAGCCTTTCGTCTTCTAATATGAAGAATTTATCGAGTTATACCGACACTTAAAAAGGTTGATAAAGACATCTAAGAAGAACTCTGCTACGCCTCGCTTCTTTACGATTTTCTCGTGTTCTTCATCGATTGTTTATTTTATTGCTGATTACTCGTGTCCTACACCCGGGACGTCTTCAATTCAGAGTTACAAGCCTACAGCAGTAATTGTCTAGTAATTACATTGTAGTTGAGACTACAATGATAAGTCTCTTATCATGAAGATGTCCCGGGCCAACCTCGTACCCAGGGCCTTCTCTGCTTCAAAAATGGCGAAAGAAGGCCTTGGCAAAGGCTGGTCACGTGAATTCAAAATACTCAAGATTCTTGGAGAATTTTCACGTGTGTAATTTGAACTTAGGTCGTCCTGGGGAAAGCGGTTGATTTGATTCTAAATAGAAGATCTTTGTTGCAAGTCTTGTAGAGGTAAATCCGAGCGGTAAATCAGAATTTAAAGTATTGCATGAACATTTATTTATAGTATATTTAAAAAAACTACGTTGATTTACCATATTTCCTGAATATTTCATATTTGTTGCCGTCAATCGTCACTAGAATAAAGCCGAAGGCAACGGCGACGAACAACCTACTTTCAATAGAGCTACTGCAGTTCAGGCACTGTGCTACATATACTTGATATTCGAATGCTGTAGATTGTTGAGATTCGCAATATTGTCCAGTATAGCGCATTTGTGTTGAATGTTTCTTCTACACACGTTTGGGAGTTGAGGATTAATTTAATTGTTGTTGTAATTTGTGTCGATTAATATAATTCCAAACAGCATTATTCGAATCTGCTGTCCTCGTTGAAGTACCTTATTCTTTAATAATACTCAAACACCATCGACGAACATTATCAATCAGCACTGCAAACTTTGATCTTTATACATTTTATAAATTTGATTCAGAAAGTCCAGAAACAAATATATACTTCTTACTTGCATTCTATAAAAGCAATGTTATAGTATAAACGCTACTGATGGTCATTAACTGATTTGATAAATTTATTAAGACAATGTCTTAATTGTTATTTGTACGGTTTTGGTTATTCTTGATTGCTTAAATAGTTCGCTAAATAGTTTTACATATACAAACCAACCACTTCTGTTTTATACCTGTGACTGTACCTATCTCCCGGTACAACGTAAGCCATACGCAAAATTGTTGTGGTCACGTGACCAGCCTTTGCCAGGGCCTTCTCTTCTCGACATTTTCAAAGCACAGACGGCCCTGGGTACGAGGTTGGTCCCGGGCCGCTCGGCAACAAACGTAAAATATTTTGTTTATACAAACTCTCAAAATCATGTTCTACTGATATTCCTAATTGGTTAGAAAAATAATTCAGTACGCCTTTTGAGTCTTAAAGTTCCACAATTAACAATGACCAACCGTGCATGTAAAGTGCAATAACCGCCTTGAATTTACATAAATATTAAAAGCAATATTAACGAAGTTTAAGCTAAAAGGACCTATAATAAGTCGCCAACATTCCTAGGCCTGCGATAAATACAAATCAGTGGTCGCTACCATTAGCAGAAGGACCTATAAATGCCGCCATTTTGAAACTGAAAATGGTCACACATTTTTGGGCAGCACCCGCAGTCCAGTTATATATAGGTCAGTACTTCGAACTTTTTTTGTCATCTCACATCCTGCATGCCTCCAACACACCATTTAAATTATTTTTTTATATATCATGTAATATAACCACTGTGTCACCCGTATGTATACATTCTTCTTATTATTATACTTCTTATTAAATCAATTTAAAATATTTTTACTTCGTGTTTTTTTTGCTGGGCTTTATAATTGGTACCTATTACCTCTATAGGTAGAGTATAATTTATTCATCAAAGTCCAGTTAAAAAGAAATTTTCTCGTTTTGGAATTTACTGCTAACTTTAAAGAACTGATTCAGTAGAATTAAAGAACCACGTTATGTGGTGTATTAGGATACTCAGAGTTGTCACAGTGAACAACGGTATAGCCACTTGCTTTGGTGAAAATCGCTGACATGACAAGTCCGACAGAGCGTTAATTTTTTAGTATTGCAGAAACTCTGTAATCATGCAGGATTCCGTGTAGTCAAATATCGCAAAAAGGCACCCATTGACTCAGCCAATCAAATTGCAAGAATGCCTAGGAGTCGGTCCGCTTACTATTGAAGAGAAATTGCAGTAAAAAAAAGATATTTTTTGAGAAAAAGATCTTAAAATATCACGCATAAAAAAATGTTGGAAGTATTAGGATATCTGCTTTTGTTTTCGAGAAATACTGTTTTCATTTTTGTATTTTGTGCTTCTGAACGCCGTCTTTACGACATATTTTTGTCGGCTCGAAATTGCTGCTCAGCGGTGATTCTTTTTCAATATTGACTTCATTGAGTGCCAGAAACAAAAGAAAAGCACTCTTCAAACGTCAAAATTCAAAAGAAAACGCCCGCTGTACACCAAGGTTGAGCCGTCAAAATGGCGCCGAAAACAAAACTATAAACATGATTAAGCATGATACTTAAAGGCCTTTTATTTGAATACAATTTATTTTTTTAATAAAACTAATTTTAATATTACTTGGCGAAAAATTACGAAAAAAGTTATAATTATTCCCAAGATTTCAGACCATCTTCGTACCTGATGATCGTGTAAAAGTGTTCTCAACCTTGATACAGCGTAATGGCGGACGTCCTTGCTTTCATGCGCTACACCTTTCATTAACTGGTTAATTTCCACTCGAACGTCATTGCTCGAGTTTTTCCGTGTCGAGGATGTTAGAACGGCATTGATAAGCTCGAGTCCTGGATAGTCTGGAATATAATAAACGTCCTTAAAACTTTCCTTTAGATCATTCTTCTTCTCTACGATCAAGTAATGGAAGATGGTGGAGACCTTTTCTACCGAATGGTCAAGTAGAGGAATTAAAGTGACGACAATGTGACCTAGCATGGAGCGCAGCGATGCCACGTCAAGACTACGCACAAAACAGTCCCATGCTTGACAGCATACATCTCGAAAGTCGTTAGTTTTTAAGTGAAGAGCTAGTTTAAGTATGGCCATAATCTTCACTCGAACCACGGTAATATGCTTGGGTCCCATCATCTCCATAAGTTTCACTAACGAACCAAGCGCAAGATATTTCTCTTCAACGTTCTTGTCATCTAGCAGTACTGTGTTAAAAAATGCAAGTATCCCAAGCAGACGCGGTTGTAGAAATTCAGCCTAGAAGGAAAGGATTATTAGCTGAATGACATCAAACAAAAAAAAACAACCAAACATAAATGTTAAAATGACTAAACACGGAAGATTAGCACTGTTTCTAAATTTAAGATTGACTTCAATACAGACACTACAATAATTTTAGCAGTACTGGAGCGTGCAGGAAGTGATTAAACTAACTTCAAAATATGAAACATAAAACTTATAATATAATATTTAATAATGTAATAATAATTATTGTGTGGGACAGCGAACTCAGGTAGTGACTAGTAAATCGAAGGTCACGGTTCGAATATCAGCCCCGGTCAAGTGGTGTTTTTCTGACCCAATCATCTATAGACTATCACGAGCTCAACTGCGTGATCAACCATGTGACTTAAGCAAAGTCAATGCAGTATTTCAACTTAAAGTAGAAAGGCCATTTTTGCAACTATAAAAATCTATAGCCCTCTCTATACTGAAACAACACTATACCACTCTCCTACTGAAACAACAAGTTGTCACATTAACAAAAAATGGAAGTCCCTTAAAAGTAATATATTTAGAATTACAATAAAATAAACAAAAAATGTAATGTTAATATAAAGGAATGTAACATAAATGATAAAATAAAATTTGGAAGCAGGGAATCGCTGTCCTCTGGACACCGCACTAAATCAAAACATGACTCGATTCAGGGGCGGATACAGGATTTTTGCAATGGGGGTTACTTTAAGGTGCTCAGTGTTTCTTTCAGAATATTTAACAAGGACGCGCGCCAAAGGTGCGACAAATTTCTAGGGGGGTCCGGGGACATACTCCCCCGGAAAATTTTAAATTTTAGAGTCTCTGAAATAGCATTTCCTGCATTTTGAGGAGGATTTGAAAGAGTTTTGAAGGATATAAATTATCAAACAAAATACACAAATATATGAATACACCATACCATACAAGGCATGCATCATGTAGGAGGACACGTCGTCATTGTCGTGGACTCACGGGGATATGTTTTATAAGTTTTATATTCCAAAATTACTATGTATATTCAGATTGAAATTGTATATTAAATACTAACTACACTATATCAGGATATTGTATACAATACGTCTCTATAATCTTGATTGTTACTGTTTTAAAATTGGGGTTTCAAATTTACAAGATATTAGCGTATCACGATGTCCAATATTATTACAAAGGAGAGGCCATAGCTGCGGCCTGTATCAATAAGCATTGTTATACAATATAA
This sequence comes from Paragorgia papillata, assembly GCA_035771165.1. Lineage (NCBI taxonomy): Eukaryota > Metazoa > Cnidaria > Anthozoa > Scleralcyonacea > Coralliidae > Paragorgia > Paragorgia papillata. The sequence continues at coordinate 396,508 of JAWNZC010000399.1, read as the reverse complement.
TTTATGCACGTTTTACACACGAGTGACTGTTGTGATTTGTATAATAAAACAGCTATTGTATCGCTGTATAATCCTGTATGGGTTGGGACAGGGAAGGGGGTGACTAGTAACCCCAGTATATAACCCCCTGTATCCGCCCCTGCGATTCACAAAGAATGCTTCTTTGCAAAACAATTCTTCCTCCCTACACAGAGTGGCTGGGGTAGACGAGCTCCAATCTCACTGACCATATCTGTTGGAGGCCATGTTCGAATAGCTACCAGGAAGCCTTCATCAGCTACGTATCTAATTCTGGGGCCCCAGACGGGCCACTACCCCGCCTGGGATATTAATTGTGTACGAGGGACAGTGGCTTTTCCCCTGCTTCGAAAATTAAACAAAAACCAGTTGAAAAAGACCCTCACCATTCCCTCTGGATTAGAAATGTTCTTCACTCCAGTACGACTTTCGTCTTTATTGGCCAAGATGCAAAGACCAGTAAAAACCTTGTTGTAAGAAGATTTAAGGTGCAACAGCAGTTGATTGACAACACTTTGAGAATCCGATCTTAAAAGGCTACCAAGGTCCACGTCTGTTTCTCGCTGTAGTACAAACGATAATAAAAACTTATGAAAACAACAAATATTAAACAATCTTGAAATTAAGGCAGGATTTAAAACTACAATAATATAAAAAAATCTCAATGTCCCAACTGGGAATCGAACACAAGGTCTCCAGATGAACGATCGGCACTCTGACAACCGGCACTCTGACCACTGGACTATTGAGAAACGGTCAGGCGTGGACAGGAAGAGATTTTCTTATTTAAACATGAAGTATTAAAATAGGTGTTCCAAAGGAGAGATTCGGCTGTACTACTTGTCATTAAATTTTCTAGCAAGGTGTTGCGTTAAATACGTTACATGTATAAGATTTATCTTTCAAACGGTACTACACGTGCAGGAATAATGAAAGTTTGTACAAAAATGACAAAACTTCAAGCTGAAATAGCAAAATGTCGCGCAAAAACAGCAAAACTATAATAACGTACCTCCACAAATGCCAAAGCATCCTTTAATTCTTCACCAGAACATGTGCGGACAAGATGTGAAAATATAAAATTGAAATTCAGCAAGAGCAAGTCCTTTCTGTAATTTACTTTGAGATGTTTAGCCAACTGTCGTAAGACCACAGACGACTGATTAGCAGCCCTTTTAACCAATTGTGGCACAACAATACTTTGTGTGCTCTGTAAAACAATACAATTAAGACAGTGCCTTTAGAGTGGGTGGTGTGTGTTAAATGGATAGAATAGATAGAACGAATCAATAAAATAGATGGAATAGGAGCAATAGATGGAATGAATGGATGGAATGAATATAATAAATGGAATGAATTACAGGGATGAAATGGATGGAATAGATAGAATGGATAGAATGGATAGAATGGATAGAATGGATAAAATGAAATAAAATAAACAGAATAAATGGAATGGATGGATCGATCGATAAAATGGATGGATGAAATGGATAAAATGAATAAAATGATGGAATAGATGAAATGGGTGAAATAAATGAATAAAGACGGATGGTCAATGGACGGATGGATAGATGGATGGATAAATAGATGGATGGATGGATGAAAAAATAATACATAAATATCTTTGGGTAGTACCTGCATGAAAGCTTTAACACTTTTGAAATGAAACACACGGCTAACTTTGGTAAATATGTTCAAACAAGATTCATCATCTTCGTTGCCAATCTCCAGTTGCTGTTTCATTACAGTATCCACAACAAATTTACAAATGCGAAACTTTTGGTCTCCAAAGAGCTCTTGCATCGATTTCTTCTTATACTTCGCCACTGAACGAATCTGACAAAAAATTGGGGAACATGTCAGTTCGTAATTTGTAAGAACTACAGAAAATTAACCATTGTTTATTACCTCCGCCAGGAGGTTAGATTTTTACCTCTGTCTGTCTGTCTGTCTGTCTGTCTGTCTGTCTGTCTGTCTGTCTGTCTGTCTGTCTGTCTGTCTGTCTGTCTGTCGACAAGAGATTAAAATCCTTAAAATTCAACTGAAAAACCAAGAAGATTTTATCAATCGTCTTGAAGAAGAAAAAGCAAGTTCAATTACTGCCATGAAACTAATGAGTCAAGACACTGAAAATCGGAATCACAATGTCAATGATATATCGACCAGATAAACCAAAGTCTCAGGAGACCCTGAGAGAAACGAAGGAGAAGAAAATAATATCCAAGTTATCTGGGTGGAAAATGTCCGATAAGCCAAATCGTATAATCAGAGCATTTCCTGGTTCAAAAATAGAAGACATGAAAGACTACCATAAAGCCAACTCTAAGATCGCCGCCTGATAATTTAATTTTACATATCGGTAGCAACAGCTTGAGGTCTGGTGATTCGCGCTATGTTGCTGAAGAAATTGTAAAAATTTGCGAAGAAATTCAGCATACATCTCCTGAAACGAAGATAGCAATATCAGAGCTAACAACTCGACAAGATTCAAATGAGCTTGAACAAAAGCGTATCGGCGTAAACAAGATTTTGCGATCGTTTGCTAAAACAAGAGACTGGAAAGTTATTACTCACAACATTATGGATCCAAGCTGTCTTAACAAGAAAAAACTGCATATGAACGTTCGTGGAACAATTAATTTAGCAAAAAAACTTTAAAAATTACTTAACTAATCAACATTGACCAACTTATAACGGAAGCAATGATGAGACGAAAATTAGCTTAAAAATTCCAGAGGTAAGAGGTTTTAAAATGGTCTCATTAAATATTGCAAGCCTATTACTACACATAGATGAAATTAGAGCATGGTTGCACAATGAAAATGTTGACTTTATTGCCCTTAATGAAACGAGGCTAGACAGTACTATGGCATATTCAGAAATGACCGTAATCGAAACGGTGGAGGAGTTTGTGTTTACATAAAAAATCATATTAATTACCAGGTGCGAACTGATTTAATGTCAAATGAGACAGAAGCTATTGTAATTGAAATTATAAAACCAAATAGTAAACCGTTTATTGTGATTTCGGCATATCGACCACCGTCTTTTAATCCGGATATTTTCTTTGAGAAAATATCAAACACTATAAAAGCATTAGATCTAAAAGATATGGAAATCTTTCTATTAGGAGACTTAAATTGTGATTTACTTTGCACGCAAAATTACCGTGCAACTTCACTTTTAAAATCACTCGCCGAGGTATACCAACTAGAACAACTTATTAACGAGCAACTCGGTGTACCCAAAATACTAAGACTTTGGTTGATGTTATTTATACCAACCATCCAAATAGAGTTGTTGCATCGGGAGTGTTACACATGGGTATAAGTGACCATAGTCTGATATACACAATAAGAAAGATATCTGTTCCGAATAAGACTTCACACAAACTTATTAACATTCGAAATTTTAAGAAATTTAATGCCAATCGTTTCAGAAATGACTTAACTAATATTCCATGGGAAAATATTGATGAAATTGAAGATATTAATGACCGATGGGATTTATGGAAAGCAATGTTTTTTTTATCAGTGGTTGATAAACATGCCCCATTCAAAACTAAACGAATAAGAAACAAAGAGTCTTTGGATGACTCCTGACATTAAGAAACTTTTAATAAACGGGACAGACTAAAACATTTAGCTGTTAAAACAAATAACAATGACGACTGGAGAAGTTATAAAAAAGCAAGAAACAATTGTAATGCTACAGGATAAAGAAAATTATAACAAATTATTATCAACATCTTTTTAAAGCGATTTCTGGAAACTCAAAAGAAACTTGGAACTCGATAAATGTATTGATGTCTCGAAAAACAAAATCCGACTCCATTACATGCCTAAAACATGAAACTAATATAAACTAATCCAGCTGAAATATCGTAAATTTTTGGTAAGCACTTTTCTGAAATTGGTTTCAAACTATAAGAAACACAAACGCCAGCGGAAAAATTCCTACCATGATTATTTACAACCAGTTTCCTCAACGTTTAATTTAAGTCAAACTACACAAGGTACGATTTTTAAACTATTAACCTTAGTACCAGTAAATAAAGGAGCTGGTCTCGATAAAATTCCTGGTAAATTATTAAAAGAAGCTGAGTATATCATTTCAGGATCACTTTGTAATTTTTTTAATTATTCTATACATACTGGTGTGTTTCCTGATGACTGGAAATTAGCAAGGGTAACACCAATTTATAAAAATAGGTACGCAATGCGTACATGTGACTACCACTGTTAAGCAGAGAGAGATATATACTTAAGAAGCAATGCATGAAAATGTGTGAAAAGCACACAGACACACAATAAAATGTTAGTTCAGTATTTAAAATCATTTTATACATGTATTGCTAATTTGAACATGGCACATACATGTACTATACATACATCTTTACTGGCTGTTTCCAAAACAGCATATATTAGCATCATAAACATGCCCCCAAGTTTTACATGAAGTGAACTTGTAAAATTCAGATTTTTATACAAAGCCCGGATAGCTTATCTGGTGGATAAATCCTAGCTAGAGAACCACTCTAGTGGTGCCTTGAACAACCCAATTTAACTTTTATACACTGAACAACACTATCAGGTACAGAACTATTCAGTGGATAAAATTTTATATTAGGTTGTTCAAAGCATGATTAGTGCTGTTCTTTAGCTAGAACTTATCAACTAGATAAGCTACCTCATCTTTGTACAACTTACCCCAGATCATATACATGTAGATTATTTTTGTGGAAACACCACGTAAAATATTTATAGCATTTCAGCCTGTTGACTCAGGCCAAAAGCTTATCAAATAAATATTCTTCATGGTGTTTCCACAAAAATAAGCTATATTACATTATCGCCATGAAAACTTTCAAAGAATTAATCACCCCAGATAAATATCAACATTGTGTTCCAAAACAACATTTTACCCGTCATATTTATGCACATCACTAACATTTTGTGATTCTGCCAATATTTGAAATAAGACAGTACAACAATACTCAGTATTGTAGTTTCAACAGATATACTTCTTCATTTCAAGGATTTCAACATATTCAAGGCTTTAAGTTTCCCAACACTTCAAAATAGCTTTTCAACAATTTATCAAAATATACAATTGGTGGCACTTAGACACCAGATTATAGAATATTTTAGTACTTTCACAAGAGTCAGACTTCTGGTGTATCTACTATTCTGTGGTCAGAACGCTGTTGCAGCTCTGGTGTGCACAAACTTTGGTTTCTTAATTTCATTATACAAGATATTGAACAACACCTAAAACAAGTAAACAAAACACCAAGTCAAGGTTTTGCAATGTCTATGTAACAGCCAACATATTTTGTCAGCATAAATTTCTTATATACATGTGTATAGTGTTAATACAGGTCACTGTAATATATATACTTCTCAAACTCATTAATAATACATAAACCAAACACATAGGAAAATCATAAGCAATATGTGATCAAACACTTGGATAGATTAAGGCTTTAAGCCAACTCTTACCTCAAACTTATCTTAAAATACTGATTCATTTGACAACTGATTCATTTCCTGATTTGTTTGATCTTGAAACACTTGGAAGTTGTGTTTGATCTAATATCAAAACACCTAGCCCGAAGTTGGTTAAAACACACTTCTCACTCTTAGTGTATGATATATACATGTACTGTACATGCAGTACAAACATGAGTCACTCTGTCACTGACCAGTGAGCACAACACACAATTCAACCAAAATTAAACTTTAAAAACTCATAAAGCGATCTTATCATTATAAATCATTTATATCAAAGACTTTGGCGTATATTGACAATTTCTTCGATAAAAGAAGGTTGAAGGCCCAAATTCTAGCGAACTTTATAAGCTGAATATTTCTAGTACTGCTATAAAGTACCGAAGCTAGTACGAGGTTGGCTTTGAGATATAAAATTTGTTTCTGATCAAGTATTTATAGATTTGGTATATAGTATATAAGATATTAAACAACGTCACAGTTTTGAAACTATTTCTTACCTTGTATAAACTGATCAATGACAGAAACCGTTCCAAGAACAAAAGATTTGCAAAGTAATAATTAACACTTTTCAAAAATCAAAACAGTCATCGAGAGAGCAACCAAAATGCAAAGATGAGATTCACTTCAGTTTATTCCCACGAAAACACCTCGAGTACTCCTCGAATACCTGGCGATCAATGGCGATCTTCTCGACTATATGGCGATCGTGCCGAATATCTGGTGATAGCTGTCGATTATGACGTAGGTGAGGTCCAAGACAAGCACTCAAGCAAGATTTCGCCGACATTATGGCTACCGCTGACAAGTCAGCGGTAGTCACAAAAATGAAGCCAAAAAAATGTAAATAATTATAGACCAATTTCTGTTTTAAGTTGCATATCAAAAAGTTTCGAACGCATTATTTACGATCAACTGCATACATACTTAAACGAAAATAATTTACTTTCTATTTGTCAATCAGGCTTTAGGCCACTTTATTCCACAACTGCGGCTCTCCTAGATGCAACAACTGAATGGCTTAAAAATATGGACCAAGGACGTCTTAATTTATTCGGTAGTATTTGTAGACTTAGCCAAAGCATTTGATACTGTAAACCATGATATTCTGCTTGATAAATTATGGTACTATGGAATAAGTCCAAAGTCTTTGACTTGGTTTAAATCATATTTGTGCAACCGTACTCAAATGTGTAGATTTAATGGTTGTCTATCAAGCAGTCGAGTAATTAATTGCGGCGTTCCACAAGACTCTATCCTCGGTCCATTAATGTTTTTTGTATATATTAATGATCTGCCGTGTTGTTTGCAACATTCTAGTGCTCGAATGTATGCTGATGACACGAATATCACAACAACCGGAGCATCGCTACAAGAAATAGCTTATCGTGCCAACCAATATCTAAAAAATGTTAATGAATGGTTGAAGGCAAACAAACAGAGCACATGTTTATTGGATCTGACCATAGTCTGGCCAAAATTAGAAATATACCTTATTTATTTTTGGGGGAAAAACCTATAAACCGAGTTAGGGTTACCAAATCATTAGGAGTATATATAGACGAAAGGTTATCATGGATAGTCGATATTGATCACATTTCTAAAAAAATATATTCTGCTAATTCTGGAATATATTAAAATATATTCTGGCCTTCGCCAAGTAAAACTGTTTGATCCACTAGAAACATCGCTAACAATATATAAGTCGTTAATTCAACCATTATTTGACTATTGCGATGTAGTATGGGACAACGTGCCAACTACAACTGCTACTAGATTACCAAAGGTTGCAAAATCGAGCGGCACGAGTAATTACAAGCCAAGGTTATGAGGTCAGATCTAGTGAACTAATAGTTCAATTGCACTGGAAAAGGCTATTGCATTCACGTGCTGAACATATGACAATAATGATGTATAAGATATTAAATAATATGGCACCCTCTTACCTACGAGACCATTTAAAAATTTATACCTTAGATAATACTTATGCATTACGAAATAAAGAAATGTCATTCGTCTTACCAAAACCACTCACTGAGTTTTTGAAAAAGACGTTTACTTATAGAAGCGTAAAACTCTGGAACGAATTGCCAAGTCAAATGAGATGTGAAACTAATCTTAAAAATTTTTAAATCGCTTCCTCAAATTAATTAAATTTTTATGTATTTTTAAAAATATTCTCGGATGTGTCTCTGTCTGTCTGTCTGTCTGTCTGTCCGTCTGTCTGTCTGTCTGTCTGTCTGTCTGTCTGTCTGTCTGTCTGTCTGTCTGTCTGCCTGACTAACTGTCTGTCTGTCTGCCTGTCTGTGTGTCTGTCTGTCTGTCTGTATGTCCCTCTCTCTCCCTCCATCTCTCTCCCTCTCTCTCCCCTCTCTCTCTCCCTCTCTCCCCCTCTCTCCCCCCTCTCTCCCTCTCTCCCCCTCTCTCTCCCTCTCTCATCTCTCAACACGATTGCAAAAGTTGCAAAATCGTGCTGCACGAGTGATAACAAAACAAGGTTATGATACAAGATCAGTGGATATCAGAAACCAATTAAATTGGAACACACTGTCGGATCAACGGAAAGATCACATGTTAATTATGGTATTTAAGTTGTTAAATAATTTGACTCCTTCCTACTTGCGAGACCATTTTGAGACCTCTGACAACAACAATTATTCACTTCGAGGGCGAAAAATGACGTGTGTTCTACCTAAGCCTAGAACTGAGTATTTAAGAAGAAGCTTTGCGTTTTCTGGAGCAAAAATTTGGAATGAATTACCGGAAAGTATTAGGTGCATTGACAATTTGAATACTTTTAAAAGTCACTTGCAATCATTGCTTCCTCAGCTCGTGTAGTTTTTTGAACTACTTTTTTTTTAAATACTTTTTTTTTGGGGGCTTTCTTGTAAAGCAGTGCGCTGCACTGAAGAAATTCCGAGTTTAAATAAATTTCTCTCTCTCTCCCTCTCTCTCCCTCTCTCTCCCAGATTTCGTGATGTAAATCACAGGCTAAAGCGGTATTGCATGTGAGTGAAAATACGAAAATGTATGTTTTACGTTTCTTACAAAAACGTAAAATTAAAGTAAAAACTTTTTGCTTAAGCTATTTTCCATTATTTTAGATTCAGAAAAAAGTTTCACGGTGGACCGGTCCTTAGTTAATGATAAGAGTGGGAACAAAGCGAAGACAAAATTGTATAGAGTTCACAAAGGTTCCACATTGTTTTCTTATCCCATTCTCGTACCCAGACCGATGCGCGGTCTCCCTCGCCAGGCTCTGGGAAACCCTGGAGCTCTGCTTGGATTCCCAACGCAGCGACGTAACAGGCGCATTCCAAACATTCCAAACTCTCGCACCCAGACTCATGGCAACGGCTTGTCATTTTCCCTCCTTTCAAATCTCCTGTATAAATCTCGTGTAAATCGTATCGTATCCATCATTAATCGTTAGATATACGAAGCTATGCATTAGAAAGGACGGGACAATCTAGTTTGGTGTTAAAGAGAAAACAGAAATATGCCATAACTGCCATCGTTCGCGGAGTCGAAGACATCCTAGCTGTATTACAAAGCAGATTTGGCAAATTAATTCCTTATTTATCAACTTCTTTCCCCTGGTGTTTGACTTTCTACAATCCAAAACGAAGAACAGCAGCGCAATCTGGGAAGAAAGTGTTGTTTTGTTCATCTCACCTTTAAACGCACGGAAGAAATGGGATTGAAGGCTGTTGTTTTGAGAGACAATCGCAACATGAGTTGGTATCACCTTTAATACATTATTTTCGAATTCAAAGGTGGTGTATTGCTGTTAACGTTATTTGTTGGTTTTTTTTCAAATTATATATTATATTAAACGTAGGTTAATGACAAACAGAGTGTACATGGTGAAATTTTTATTTTGTTGAATTTGTTTCAATTTTTGTCATTGTTTCTTAAAGCCAATCAGAACGCTCACATTTATAGAGATTCCCATAGCGACTTAACGCATTAGATCGATTCGCATTAGATGACGCATGTTTTGATCCTTTTTAGATTAGAGCTGTAAGAACTTCGAAGTGCCCGCTTTATAGAGTAATATCAACAATATCGTTTTGAGTACTATACTTACTAATTATAATCCAAGTAATATAAACACTTTTTTGTCAACAATAACTACTTATTGACCGAGCGTGAGGTCCGATATTTCACTAGTACAGACCGAACAAGCGAGGTCAATAAGTAGTTTATTATATGGCACTATATGCAACAAGATGGATTATAATTTCAGAACTACTCATTGTTGAAATATATCGTGCAGGTATGTTCTTAGAAATTTTATAAGCTTTCATTTGATGTACAGTTCGAGTTTTCACGTTTTGTAAAAGTTTTTAAAATGTCCACAACGTTCGTAACATTTTTCGAAATATTTACTTCTCACAATTATAAGAATTTCAGATGATTTTTTATTCAACTACTTAACGTACGATCTTGAGCAATATGTCAAACAAAAGCAATTGAGAAATACTATTTTTGGTAGAAAGTTCAGGATTCTAGCTCAACGGAAAGCACTTTAAAAATGGGAAAATGTCTGTCATTTTCGTTTAGTTCGCAAGAAAGATGGGTCGAGTTTTCACAGAACGTTCACAACATTTACGGACATGACTGCCAATTTTTGTATAAAACTTACGGTCCCGAACGGCAGATTCCGCTTTGAGCGGGCGGATACGGGAAATATCCGACCGCTGATGAACCAATCAAATTACAGGATTTGCGTATTCGGACCTCTCAGCGCTGCTGCCATATAATAACATCGCTAATTCTGACCAAAAAAAACACACCATTTTCATCGGCCATCTTGGACAATCTTTATATCAATGACGTCTCAAGATGGGTGAAGCAAACTCTTTACTTATAAGTTATACTTATATGCACGCATTTGATATCATTAATGCATGTCGTTTTCGCATCACGGCACTACAACACTTTACAAAGCACGGACATCACTAGCTACCAGCAAAGTGTAATTTTTGAATATTTACCCAGCTTGTGACTGACGTTGCTAACTTCCAGCGCTTTGCGGAAATTAGTAATGTTACTAGAAATACATCAACGTAATAATCCCTCGCCCGCTTTTACATGAATTTTTGTAAATACCCCCTGATTAGAAAACATTTGGGGACCTGGAAATAGCCACTCCTGTCGATCAAAATATAGTTTTAACCCTTTGAAGCCTGAAGACGAGTCTTTAGTATTTTATCCGGCGGCTAACATCAGACGATTTTATTCAGCACAGGGGGAGGTTCAGGCTTCAAAGGGCTAATTCTAATAAAAACTGCAGTTTTAATGACTCTAATTTTTTTGAAGAAAAAGGTAACAAAGAACAAAGAAATTTTGTCAAAATATTAGGGTTATATTTTACAGTTCTTTCTTTCCATGTTTACAAAAAAAAACATCGTTACAGCAGCCGAAAACATTTTTCAAAGCACTGAGTTGATTGAAAACTACTCAAACAACTACCTGGCTGGCTGCCACGGCTATATTCATTTAAGCTATTAACAAAAACAGTTTTTCACTTCGAAATTTCAAGTGTTGAAACGGTTTTCAGCTATATGTTGATAAATATTTCAACAGCATTTGTACACTTACAGAATAAAAATTGCTGCCTTTTCCAATTTTTATGCCAAATTATGGACAAGCTACGTGAAGTCACAAGCGGTTTTACAATAAGAAAACTAGTTAAAAGAAGATATTAAGACGGCAGCGATAGATAAAAAATACAACAGGCAAGCAAACTGACATGCAATGGATACGATTAAAATACTTTAAGGACACACAAAAGAGAAAACAAGATTAACAGTGATAGGGTGTAAACAGGGAAACTCGAACAGTTTTGCTACTAAATGCTAGTGATTACTGAGGGGGCTGCTCTACATATTTTTACCGTAAACTTAAACTTTTCGCCAGCCTTTATTTCTTCGTCTGTTTTCAAGTTTTACTATTGCTTTTTCCTCCTTTCGAGTTTCGGTTTGACGGGTTTCCTTTCTCATGGCCAGAAATTGCGGATATTTGAGCGAGCGCGTCTGTCGGTCAGCGGTCGTCGCATATATCCCTTAAACCTCCCAATTATCCTCTTGGGACGTTTGCGTTCCCCAAGGACAAGGAAACAATATGATTCCATCAGGCCAAGCTTTCGGTAGCTTGTGCCATTCTTGCCGACGAACTTTGCTTTAATTTCATTGCATAACTTTCTTAGCCGTTCTTCAACTCGCTGACAATTGGTTTTAACTCTAAATCCGGTTCTTTCGGAGAAAAATCACTCAGAAATGCATTTAAAATCTCCACGAAACCGCATGGGATCTGCCGTGCCGAACCTTTTGTCGGCAAATATGGACTGTAAAAATGATTTCCTTGTCTGAAAACACTGTCTTCGTATATATTGTAGACAGTGACTTGTCTCAACGGGAACGCGACCCTTAATATATATTTGGATTTATATATAAATATATATTTGAACCGACACCAGTCATTCTTGTTTGTCTCCTATGCTCGGCGGGTTTTTCGCCGGGTACTCCGGTTTTCCTCCCGCCGTAATGTGTCTCGTGCTCGTGTGATCACCGGCCAATAAAGCCGCGGGCTCAGGGGGTATCTAGGCAACGACTAGAGAAATGAAAAGAGAAGCTTTCGACGAGTATTTTGGTGCCAAACACGAGGTATAACGAGCAATATTTCGAGTTTAAATAGCAAGTGAAATCGCTCTTTTTGACAACGAAGCAATAACATGGCGGCGCTCATTCCGCTCGCCGGCTAATGGATTTTTAAATCAAAAAAGCAGAACTTTTATCGTGAGTATCAAATTGGAAGATGGTGGAAAGCATGGAGATGTTACTCATCAAAGCCAAACGACTGCGGCAACTATCGATTATTGAATACCTAAGGAGAACCAAGCGTTTAAAATGGAATCATTTGAGAAATCCCACATATTCCCATTGTAATACAAGGTAAATTATTTTGAGAATTTAATCGCAAAAAGCAGAGCGGGTATACAACGTGTTGAGAATGTTTGTTGATGAATGTGTTTCCGATGACCGTCGCATGTCTACCGCATTGCGGCAGTTGTTTGAAGAAGTCTATAAACCATTCTATTTTGAGAATACTTAATTTCCCTATGAAATAACATAGGGTATCGGGCCGCCATTATCGGGGAAATCTGAGACATGTGCAATTGCACAAATCTTGCATGTCCGTAATTTCTGGCCAAGTACTCAAGACGTTGTTTTGCTTTACACGTAGACGTTGATTTATTTCTGTTCTTTTAAAAGTGATATACGTTTCCCAAAAACTCCTTTCTCAAGTTTTTTTGTCAAGAATAAATTATGTTGTTAGTTCAAATCTTTTGTCAAGAACTATATTGCCCCCAGTGCCCAACAATCTAAACCGCGTATGATGCGTCTACATATATATATACAAATAGATATTCAGATCACTGAAATTTGTTCGCATATCACGTTTGTCCACGCGTGTAGAATGACTCCAAGGGCCTTTGGCCTTACGCCCGGGCTCGGGGATGGAAAAAAATCTTCTAGTTACTTACCTTTATTACTTTAGTATGTTTATTAGTCAGAACGTCATCTCACCTGTGGGTATTTTACATATTCGTAATTTTTGGGTTGTCCTGAACAAAATTACAGGACATCTGGGCGTTCCAAAATGGTCGAAAAAGGAATAAGTTTTTGGAAAGAAACAGTGTTAAAATACGACGCATCTATGCATGTTAATATGCATGACGAAATTACTGCATTGTGTTTGGTTGAGAGGAGTGCAAATGAAATCGTTATAAATTGCACTCTGGAGAGTGCAAATTTATGTTACCATGGTAACAGTGGTAAAATTTAAAAAGATGGTCGATTTTGGAGTGTACAGATTATAGATATTATCTTCACCCTTTCAACGACTATGAATTATGAATACCATTTAATATTTTCAAATAAATACACAGTTCACCTAAACCAGAAATTTTTGAAACGTTTTTGTTCGAAAATTAACTGACTAGTTGAAAGACCATTGTTAAAATTGTTTGCGATTATAATACCAGTTAAACAATCAAATCAACAAGGAAATTACGACAATGCAGTCATAATTAACATTGTAACTTTGTCGAGAAAATTATTAATATGTAACCATACGATTTTGCTCGTGCAATTGTACATTACTTATACTAATTTATTGCAAATATACAAGCAAGATATAACGGGAAAGACGCGCTTCTATTGTAAAAAACTGCTTTTTCCAAAAGATCATTCCTTTTTCGACGTCACTTCCGATAAGCAGCTACTTACTTTACCAGCCAAAAAGTTCGCGAAGATGAAATTTTGAAATGACAAGTTATATGGCAAGTTTGCTCAAGACAATCTAAAGATTGCAAATATGAAAAATACTTGCAAGTGAGATAACGAAATACGGTATGTTAAAAATTTAACCCCTTTACAAAAAGTAACTGGTTTTGACCTAATGTTTTAATCAGGTATATCTTCTAATAGACCTTATTAAAAAATGGCTGCCGAATTAAAATTATTTTATATACATAAAAATTAGCCATTATAAACTCGTTTTCATGTGAGGTGAGAAATTCAAAATAATTTTTACTTAAAACGAGGTAATGAAGGCTAATCTATATGCACGTAAAATAATTCTAATTCGCGGCCATTTTTTAATAAGGTCTATTCACAGAAAGAATTCTCAAAACAAATAAGACTGTATCAATAAAATTATTTTTAGTCAGTATATGAACTGATGTTCCTACCTGGGTAAAAGCAAGAGACGAAATAATTTTTGTATCACTCAGCAATGTTTCCAGTAAACTGACGATCACTACAAGAAGTAGTTCATCTTGGGCTTCCTTGCCTAGTTCACCAATCGTGTACACTATGGTCTCCTGGAGTCTGTATAACAGAAATAAAAGTAGTAAAATAAAAAATCTGACTGCCACAACCAGAAAACCAAGTTCTCCGTATTAACGCATCTACACTCTAGCCACTGAGCTATTGAGACATGACCATGACAATAAGAAATATTCTGTTTTAAACAACCCGGTTCTTCACAAGTCTCTACAAAAAAAAACCCATCTCAATTTCATAAACCGTATTCCCATAGCTCAGTGGTCGGAGCGCCGTTGTGAGGCACTCGAATTTTTCTTATTATTATTATTGTATTAAATCCTTTCTTCAACAAGAAAAGAAATAAATTTCTAGGAGCAAATATAACACATGTATATGTGATGAAGTATAAATATACCACGTCAGATATAGCAAAAGAATACTGGGACAGAATATACTTATATGTCTTCAAAACAACAGACGATGACTTTTCTTTCTTTTCCAGTTCCATCAGCTTTATTTTCTGCCTGTCAGTTTGTTTCGTTCAATTGTTCATTCTTTTCTCCGGGCACAATCAGTAACCACGGCACTCGACTAGGTCCGGCTCCAATCCAATTCAATATATATTATTTCACAATATTTAGAGAAGTTCTAATAATTATTATGGGAAAATGAACTCGGGTGGAGAATAATAATGTGTTACTCCGAGTGACGAACTATACTGGACAAACAGAGAAAACTCTACTTGGCCCGGCTGGGATTGGAACCGAAGACCTTTGGTTTACTAGTCCGATGCTCTACCAACTGGGCTATACAGGTCAAGTTGGGAGCTGAAGATCGAATGATAGTATTTAGGCTACTTGATATTTCAAAACAGACTAGTTTCTTCAATATCCAGACAATAGTTTTCATTCTATCATTCGTCCTTCCGCCCCCGGCCAACTTGACATGTAGCTCAGTTGGTAGAGCATCTGACTAGTAAACCAAAGGGCGTCAGTTCGAATCCCAGCTGGGCCAAGTAGAGTTTTCTCTGCTTGTCCGGTATGGTTCGTCACTCGGAGTAACACATTATTATTTAGAGAATGTTTACAAACATTTTTGTGTTATTTTAAACGTAAGAAGAAAGTAAAAGTGATATGAATAGTAGAATATGTGTATAAACAACTTAAAAAAATACATTTCTATTTGACAAGCTCTGGTTATAGCTATGGACAAATATCTAGTAGCCAAAATCCAGTCCAACCTCCAGTCCAAAGTCCCGTCCAAAGTCTAGTCTAAAGCCGAGTCCCGTGTTTACAATATGCCAATACGGACCAGTATGGTTGCTTGTAGTTGTAGACCGTGCTTGAACACTAAACTTTGACCACGAAACTCGTTTTACCTTATGTCTTTCTTGATTGTTGCTTTACTGAATACTTCTTTAACTTTCGCCACAATCGTTTTTGTGCTATTTACATCTTGTTTTGTAACGTAAGGCAACGTTTTACTATATTAAAAAAATTTTAAAAAATAGAAAGTTTAGGCAGTATGCTTTTATACCCTCAGCCAGATGGTATTTTCTACTTCTGTTTATTTGTTTGTTTATTCAAAATATCTCAAAAAGTACTGAACCGACTTTAAACGTAATTTTGTTGACATGTTAATCAAATAAACCATAACTGGCCGACAATTTAAAAAAAATAAAGAATAAAAAACATAATCCACAAATCGTCATCTTGTGACTTGACAAGACAAAATGAGAGGTAATATTTCGACTCTATTTCAAACGTCATTATCAAACCAACCCTTATAAAAATTCCACATGTCATGTTCCAAAATCACATGGGATCACATGTCGTTCACGTGTGATCACAAGTGGTTCACATGTGATTTTGGAACATGACATGTGGAATATTTATAAGGGAATAATTTACAAGCTTACTGACTATATATATATATATATATATATATATATATATATATAAGTAGTATATGGAAGAGGGGTTCTGCAGCGGGTGAGATCTTTTGGTCCACCCATGACGTCACCATTTTAGTCTTATAATATTAATTAGGAGCGTAATCTGCAGCGTAATTGACTGGCACTTAACCATGACATACTCTATCAATTATTTACAAGGATATATGTGTCCTAGAGGGACGTTTATTTGATAATTAGTCCCGTTTCAAGAATACACCTCGTTACCTTCCACATAGCCCAATACCCCTTCCTAACACCCCAGTTTTAAATATTACTTGAAACTAGAGGGCCTTCTTATGGCCGTATCTCTTAAATACACCCCATTTTCCTACCCCCGCCCTCACCCGCAAAACACCTCAAACACGTCTAAGATACTCCAACACCCCAATCCTCTAACCTGCTCTTACACTGACCAAAGACCAAGTCATACTAGTTATTAATAACAACATTTACTTGAACCAATATAATCTAATACCAAACTGCTTAGAAATTTTCCCGCCAAAATTTGCCGGTGTAGTCGCTTGTAGCTTGTTGGCCGTGCCGTTGTTTATCAATGCGCTTTTTGAGTCACAAGCACCATTCTCAAACTTCTTATTATCGAGTGCATTTCCTAGATACTTTTTCCTATCCTAAGTGACTTTGTAGAAGTGTAAAAACCTTTGACATTCGCGCTAGCCATAGCAACATCTGGGATACCAGTCCGAATACGGGAAAATACAGACCACGGTCCGGATACACATTTTAACGGACCGTGCGTTAACCAATCGGAATTCAGAATATGAGAAAGACATATAATGAATCATTTTATTCATACCTGTATAGGTCTGGTGAGCTAGCTTGCATTGGTTAGCAGAATATCTCGTTTCCCTATAACCCTCTGGCGGAGGTATATGCATGCAGGCTCTGAATGCCCTCTAGTTCAAATTATTGGGGAAATTAGGGGAAACACTGGTGGCGTGTGCTGTTAGGGCGCTGCCTCCCACCGCTGTAGTTAAGCCCAGTTGGATGGAGTTAGTACTTGGATGGGTGACCGTCTGGGAATAATCCCGTTCTCGAACTTGAATTTCATGTGAGTAGAGTTTAGTTGGCCTCTCCTGTGCTTGCGGTTTTCCTCCCTCCGTAAAATCAACACTTAAGTCTTAGCTTATGTCGTGCACTTTAATCATGAGCCTCTGGCTTGGATGATTGGGCAACCACATCCTGTGTTTAACGACGCTAAATAAATCATTACACATTACTCCATTACTCATTATTATTATTATTTTGTATTAAATTCTCTCTTAGTTTCAAAATTTAAGCTTCAACTATACCTAAACAGTACTCTCACATCATAGTCAGAGTCCTCTAGAAGGTCAATGCACTGGCTCACTACTTGCGAACGATAGTCAGAAGAAAATTCGATGTGGTTGTTGAGTCTCTTAAAGCTGATAACAAATGATAACTTCACTTTGGAGGATGCTCCAGGTAAGATAATCCCCAAGGCTTCATTGAAAAATACGTCATACTTTGAAGGGCAAACTAAAAGCAAGGAAAGTAAATACTAACTACTAATTCAGATTTGATAAAGATAATAACGTGTATTTTCTAGCGTTTAGATAACTTTTGGGTCATCTTATAATAATAATAATAATAATAATAATAATAATAATAATAATAATAATAATAAAAAGGGTTCTAAGGGTCTTTGGATGGCTAGTACCTTTCCCAAGTGATGCGTAACTACCATCTGGTCAGCATATGCTGATAGCCTCTCCTTGGTGCACTGGCGCCCCATACCCAGCACAGTATGAAGCGCAATATATGGTCCCCCAAGAACTGACCAACTTAGCCTATCTACAGTGAATGACCAATCATGCGTGGTGAAGAGCCACACCCTTCTAGAGGTGAACCCAATACGCACAAAACATAGCGGATCTAGGGGAGTAAACCCCGATATAAAATCCCAAATCCAAGATATGGTAATCGTGCTGATGGATGGATGGATGGCAGATGGTGAACATGCCGCAAACGAGATCTGACAAGGCGTGGCGAACCTTGACAATAAATTGCCTTATCCTTTGTGCCGGGCAACTGAGGACGGACTGTGGTTATACCCGTGCGATATCGTGGGACTAAATATGGGAGATTATGATCAAAATTATCAAATATTCCGATTGCAAGATCGTCACCAGGAGACTCCGAATCCAATAGTGGCAGCTGTTACAGGCGCTGATTCTATGGAGGTACCTAAAAATAGCAATGAGTCACATGATACGAACTCTGTTTGGACGTTTGAGGAAAAAAGTGAGACTAGTACAAATAGATATAGAAGAACGTGAGAGGGGATATTGATTTATGAGACGTGTTAAAGAAAGATGGGAATCAGAGTATCCAATAAGAGCCGACAGCACACAGCAGAATTTAAGAGACAACGCAAGTCGCTTTAAGAAGGAGATAATAATTATTACGGAGACTGAGAGCTGGAGAAATGGGGACGAAGTCAGAAGGGAACAGAGAAATAGAGCGCCAGTTGAAAATGAAAATGAAAGCCATCAAGAAGAATGGGTAACAGAGATGAAAGTAAGACTGGTTCAGTTGGACAGAGAGGAGCGAAGTAAGGGAAGAGGATTCATGAATAGACTGAAGATCTAAAATCTACACTGGAATGCTTGCAAAATATTTGAAAAGCCATGCAGAACGAAACGAAATGTGGGATCAAAATCAAATGGCAACGAGAGAAGGTGTTTTGGGAACAGTTGATCAGATATTAGTTGACAATTGTATCATGGATGAAGTACGCGAACAACACCGGAATCTAGCCGTGGCGTATTATGATTATCAGAAAGCATATGACATGGTACGTCATGACTGGATCTTAAAAGTTTATGGGTGGATGGGAGTGCCAGCAAATGTATGTAGGCTGGTCGAAAACCTGATGAAAAAGTGGATGATTAAGCTGGAAATTAGGGTGGATGGGGAGAAAAGAATGAGTAGATGGATAAATATACGAACAGGGTTCCTACAGGGAGATAGCTACTCGTCAGTGGGTTTTTGTTTAAGTGAGGTACCAGTGATGATGATGTTAAGAGAAACAAAAGGATACAGAATGGGAACATCTGGCAACAGAGAAGTAGTGGGAACGGACGTCTGTTCGTGGACGACCTGAAAGTATATCATAAAAACCACGAAAGGCTGGCTATTGCAAATGAGATTATCGTACAAGCGAGTCATGATACAGGGGCATGTTATGGTGTAAAGAAATGCGCTGAGATAGTGTTTGAAAGAGGCAAGATGGTGAAGAGCGAGGTACTAGATATCCTTGAAGAAAGAATGAAGGCTCTAGACCCTGAAACTAGTGAAACCTACAAGTTTCTCGGATGTGAACAAGGGGAAAAAATAGATAAAGAGAAAGTGCTAGAAAGAGTGTCATTGGAGGTGCAGGAAGGAATGGAAAGTCTGGTACAGATGGAGCTATATGATAAGAACCTCTATAAACTGTAGAGTAGTACCAGTAGCGGGGTATGTAATGAATGTATGCCGATTTAGTAAAAACGATTTAGCAGAACTAGATATGATTGTTAAACGGGTGTTGAGGAAAAATGTGATGCACGGACGACAGGCAAGTAATGAGAGACTATATTGACCACGAAATAAAGGAGGAAGAGGACTGAAAAGTATGCGAGATATCTATAATGAGACCAAAGTTAGAATAGCTTGCTATATGACATATTCGCAAAGTGAATGGATCAAAGTGGCTTGGAGGCGGGAATGCAAAAAGGAATATTGTTCTATTAAGAGAGAAGCAGAGGAAGCGATGCTAGACATAGGGGAGAGCATTAAGTTCGGTGAAGAGGCGGTATGGCTAAATGGCGAAAGGATGTTTGGGGAGTGGAAAGAGATATGGGGTAAACTGAAAGCCATGTTACAAACCAAGATAGAGGAGATGCGTATAGAACAATATACAAAGAAAACCTTATAAAGTGAAGTGTATAGAGGGATCGAGGAGAAGGGCCATGGATGGCTTGAGTGTAATATGGACTCAAGAAAGACAGCAGCAGTAATTCTTATGCAAGAACAGATGGTGGAGACACGTACATGGAAAGCCCTTAGAGGAATGGAGGTGGAATCGGAAATGTGCCGCCTAAGCGGCATACAGAGAGAAACAGTACACCATCTGTTATAAGGCTGTAAAGTAATAGCTGGGAAACGAATATGTACGAAGACAGAACAACGCATTAATGGTGTTGGCTGTAGCATGGACAAAGCAAGAAGGGTTGATAAATAAGGATGCGATATGGAACAAAATACAATGGAAAAAAGGTGTGTTGGAGGGGAGTGGAACGAAGCTCTGTTGAGACTTGGAATATTGTATGCGAAAAACAACTACTGCAAGAAGACCAGATCTAACGTTGGAAGACAATAACAAGAAACAAATATGGTTCGTAGACATGGCAAGTCCAGCAGAGATAAACATTGAACATAAACACCAAGAGAAGCTACAGAAATACCAACAACTAGCCTTCGAAACTCGTGAAAGACGACGAGAATACAAAGTCCAAATCGTTCCAGTTGTAATTGGGAGTTTAGTTGGACGTATGGTAAAGGCGAGGAGACAAATTGGAAAGGTAATACGAAACGAAAAAGAAGTTCAACGGATTGGTAACCAAATGCAGAAGACGGTGCTGATCGAAAGTGAATCGACACTACGCAAAAAAATATCTGGGATCGTACAAGCAGAGTAACATATAAGTGTGGACATTGTTAGTGAGACTGGCAAAATTATTGGCAGTACTTGTACCTTTCTCACAATTATTGTGAGTCAAAGGCCATGGGCCGTAAAGGTTATCTATTTTCATAACAACAACAACAACAACAACAACAACAACAACAACAACAACAACAACAACAACAACAATAATAATAATAATAATAATAATAATAATAATAATAATAAAATGTAGTCGTTGCTACTCTGAGTTTCACCCCTCACGTCTTGAGACGATCTTCAGGAAACTGTATGTGATTGACACAGTTCGTTTTGACTCACAACGAACTGAGTCAATCACATACAGTTTCCTGAAGGTCGTCTCAAGACGCGAGGCGTGAAACTCAGAGTAGCAACGACTACATTTTAGGATTCAAACTGTTATTTCGCTCTACCGAACTTCTGGTATTGAGCACTCTTCAATCTACTACAAACGTAACACATTGGTAATATATATATATATAAATATACAGTATAGAAAATGTTCAGTGTCGATCTTCAGGCGACTGCATGAAGATCGCCCCGCGTGAGCACTTTCCGACATTCCGTGAACAAAATCACACGTGCTCGTTTGTATATATATATATACAAAAATTATTGTCGATACATACCAGTAATGAATTTAGGTTCCAAATGTTTGTCACAAACGGTACAACTGAACGATTGTAACATCATGGGAAATTTCTCTATATCGATCACATTTTTTAAATGAGCACAACCAAATAATGAACAACCTAAAATTCCAAAAGACTTGGCGAGAGAATTTTGTAGAATTGCCCTGTTCGCATGTTTTAAAACATCTAAAACTTCATCGCGTTCTTTCTCCTGCAGTCGTGCAACAAATACAGGTAACAACTCAATAGCAGTCTCTTGAATATCACCAAAGTTCTCACACTATAAAAGAATCCCAAAAGTGATTGAGTGAGTGGGGTAGGTCTATTTGACGGTCTGTTCGTTTGCCCGTTTATCCGTTTGTCTGACTGTCACCAGGATATTACAAAAACTACTTACGCAATAGTCATGTAGCTCAGGACATGCACGAGCTGGCTACACAACCTATTAAATTTCAGTTGAATTGAATTGAGTTACGAATTGTATGATATTTCATAAAATTCTGAGTGTACAATTTAATATCTAGAAGAAACTAGAAAGCACTAAGACATTGCATACTTTCGCCAGCGAATTATTAAAGACGTTTATAAGGAAACGAGTCATCCGGCTTAACCACGCTAGATCACCAGGTGCACATGTATTAGTAAAATGCTTCATTGTACTCATATCATGTTGGGATTTTTTTTTGGGGGGGGGGAAGAGATGGCATGTCCTTTGGTCCATGACAACTCGAACAACCCAGGTTGGCGTGGGCTGTTAGGGCGCTGCATCTCACCAATAGTTAAGCCCGATTGGACGGGGTTAGTATTTGGATGGGTGACCGTCTGGGAATAACCCTGTTCTCGAGCTTGAGACTGATGTGAGTAGAGTTTAGTTGGTCTCTCCTGTGCTTCGAGGATTTTTCGCCGGGCTCTCCGGTTTCTCCCCCCCCCCCCCCCCCCCCCTGCGCAAAACCAACACCTAGGTCTTAGATGTAATCCGTGGTCTGATATGCAGGGGCGGATTTAACGTTAGTCAAATAAGTCAGATGACTAAGGTGAAAATTGTTAAGAAATAATTATAAATATCATCATATATTAACTTACTAATTGGTCTAAACAAGAAAAATTGCGAGGGCTGACTGGCTAAGACTTTTGCAGGATTTGGGCCGATTTAGATATTTTGATTGGTCCAAACCAGATAAATTGCGAGCGCTGACTGGTTTAGGTGTTTTGCAGGATTTAGGCCGATTTAGCCAATCCCGGTTTAGAATCTTGCAGGATTTAGGCCGATTTAGCTATTCTCATTGGTCCAAAACACCCAAATCGCGACCGCTGACTGGTTTAGATTTTTGCAGGATTTAGGCCGATTTACCCATTGTGATTGGCCAAAACGAGGCAAATCGCTGAATGTGATTGGTTGATTGCTTTGCCAAAAGTATGCCGTACCGGAAGCCTGCAAAATGCGGTCTGCAAGGTCTTCGATCAGTCTAATTCTGTTCGATCGATTCATGGCTTCTACAAGCTTGTTAGGTCGTGCGTTGTGTGCTTTAAAAAGCAGCGATGAAGTTCTTTTGCGGCAAATGTATGTTGATTTGTCTGCGAGAATCTGTGCTTGTCGAGTACTGACAGCCAGAGAGCATTTCCCCAAGATTGGGAAGACATCGGTGCTGAGACGGTCTATTTGCCGTTACAACACATGAAGGCGGACAAGCTAGAGTAAGCCATATGTCACTCTAAGGTAAGCTTATAAGTACAGTAGTTCATCAATATGGATTCAATATCGATGTTAGTCTGTTGTCATGTTAATACTTCCCTAACCTTTGTTGATATCCGTTCCATATTAGCATAATCTGCGTTGAGCACACTGGTATAAACCAATGCTATTAATTGCTTCATGGTAGTACTATAAACACTACTTAGGTATAGTGTTTCAATTCTAGATACTCACTAGTATGTCATAATCATGATGCAGAGTCAGAGTGTGTTCGAATTGGTCTTTAGTATTTTATTCTGCCTTTCCACATTAGTTTACATAATACATTCGTCCTCAGTTCATATTACAAGTCAGTTAATTGTCTATATATATATAACATACAGTATTATAAGTAATAACATATAACTTTTAAACATATAGATAAGGTCTGGGCCTGGGGAAACAGATCAAAAGCTAAGCAATAAATATCTACATGACATTTCTACAAATTTCCATGTACAGTGTATTATCGTTATACATCAAGTAAGCATTCTTCTCACATGTGGCTATTATGAAATTTTAATCTGATAATTGCACTGGACAGGAATTGAACTTGGGTTGCTGGTGCCTGAAAACCGGACAGCTCATAGTAACATGGGTTAGTAGGGGGATGGGTAGTGGCATATTAGATGGGGGTTAGAATGATCGGGATGATGTAGAGAGTTGAGCTCCTCTGTGTCTATGTCCATGTAATGTCCATTATGGTCATTAACAAAAGCTTCTCCTGACTCCTAGACCTTCACTTGTGTGTTGGTCAGGCTGTCCATGTTGGATTCACTGACTGAAACAATGTAACTGGTGTTTCCTAAGCATGCTGATGAACTTTGACATAGAGCGAAACAGCCAACTTTTTTATATTAGAATGTGACCACATATCTCTCTACTGTTTATTGGATTTCCCCACCCTCATTCCTGGAAAAACTTAGCCTTACACACTTGCAAACTATCACAAGGTTTCTAAGACAACAAGAAAATATCAAAGTCCAATTTAGATAAAATGTATCTTGAAAATGATAAAATGTTTATTAAAAACATGTTTTAAAACATTTAAAATTTTGCTCAAATGTGCTGTCAGAATGCAGGAAATGCCATTTCAGAGATCCAAATTTCAAACATTTTCCGGGGGGCATGCCCCCGAACCCCCCTAGAAATTTGGGCCTGCAGCAACTTTAACTAAGGTATCAAAATTCCTAGATCCGCCCCTGATATGTGTCGTATGGCGGCTGCCTGGAGCACCTTTAATATGCCTTCGACTCGGCCATGTTGAAATTTAAATGTGTAAATTGCTCTAGAAAAGCCCCTTGTGGCAAGAAGTAATGTATGTATGTGTGTATGTATGTATGTATAAGGAAGTGTAAAATTCAGGTCCCCACAAGGATTTTCCCGTGAGCTATCAAGGCCATTGTTATTTGTTAATTCTGCTAAACATTCAGTTAAATGTTTACATAATATAAGAATAATAAACGAAATCGAGCATTGTCTTCATTTACCTCTTATTCACGAAGAATCATGTGGTCAGATTTTTATGAAATTCACATCCAATTCTCAACAAAATTCAACCAAAATTTCATTAAATTTCATTGATCTTTGTCCTCTGGTCAACCTTCCCACAAAGCTACATGAAAATCGGGTCAATACTTTTGAGACATCCTGGTGACAGACAAAACAGACTAATGAAATAATAAACGAATAGAAGTAAAAACATGCGAAAGTAATGAAAGAAAAACGCTTTGATTGCGTTCCTCCTTATATATTACGCAAATCTTAACAGTTCCATTATTTATCGAAATGAGCAGTCGTCGACCAAGCGAATGTGGACCTTTTTTTGCATAATACAATAAAGCGTATTATTCATACATATGTAGGTTCGGCAAATAGTCTGGTTAGTAGGGTGACTTGCTTCTCCATAAGCATACCCTACTAACCAGCTGCCGAAGGTTTGTAGTCTCTAAGTGTCGTTTAGTTAACTTTTATGTGTTTCCATGCATTGCCTCAACTTACAATGGTTACTCTGAAAATATAAATCCTCCAGTTTGTCAAGCATCCTGACGGAAATATCGTTAAGAGTTCATAGTAGTCCTCAATATTTGGCGATAGAGCTCCTGCCAAGTGTTTCATCTTATCCGTGCTCCATTCTTTCAAACATGGCAAAATATCATAGTACTCGGAGGTAGCATGATTGATCCAAGGAAGAGACACTACGCACATCAACAGATCAAGTATATGAAGAGGTAATGACACGTGATCGTTGTAGAACAGAAGTACTTTTGTTAAGTTCAAAAGCCCAGACAAAAAGCATTTCACTACTTCGTCATCAGTATCTTTAGTTCTTATGTAATCATATAAATTTTCAAGTATCCTGGTTATTGTGGATTCTAACCCATCAATAATATTTCTTGACACACCTATAACAAAAAACAACGTCGAAATAAAAATGTATGCCATACTTAAAACAAAGTACAAGTAATTTTAGTCAGACAAACTAAAGCAAAGCAAAGCTAAGCTAAGCTAAGCTAAGCAAAGCAAAGTAAATTAAAGTAAAGTAAAGTAAAGTAAATATGTTCTTTAAAAATATATTCTTTTTATAAACATATAATAATACAAATAAAACTTTTTATAAACTATGTAGCTAGACAAAGCAAACAAAATAAATAAATAAACAAATATACAAGACAGTAAATAAGCCGATACAAATATAGAACCTTCAGTTATGATCACTAGGTCCTCTTTAAGTGCAGCTGGTTTGGCCACTGTAAGTGCACATGTTCGAAGAATCAAGACGACACCATCGAGGGCGGAAAACACTGCCTAAAACAAACATTATAGATTTAACATATGGTCTATGAAGTATTATAGTTGACGAGAGCGCAAAGCCCTAGAATACGAATGAAGTGTACACCTTGTAAAAGAAAACAAAAGTAAGGCACATCCTTCTCCTCCACACCTCGGTGCCCCATTTTATTTTACTACTGGGCCGCGCGGGTCCTGGTACGCAGTTTCTTACTCGCTATCAATCTATCGACAATTAGTATAAACAAACTAGTGGACTATTACAAATGCTGAATTCCGATTAGTTGAGCTACTCACTGTCTATTGGTGATAGACCATTAGCAGCATAAGAATGGCAGGCAACTCGCATTTAGTTTGTTTCTCTAAAATAGTTTTCCCGACTAGTTGGTTTATACTAAAACAATAAGTCAGTTTTTTGTAATCTCGACTGCCAATCAAAATAACACGTTCTGCATCGAGATAAAACCTATTTCAACACATAACATCGAGCTAAAGCCACAGGATTTATTTTCATTTTCATTTAAACTTCCGAATTCGTTATTACTTCTGAATTCCCCAGTCTAATGTTATGAATTGAAATAAGTTTTATGCCGACGCAAAAAGCACAATTTTGATGCACAGCCGAGATTAAAAACTGGCGTTTTAGACAACTCGTCCTCGTTTTCTTTGAACTATGGTCAATTCGGCTGCGCATCGTCGACTATTAGTTCATAAACGACTCCGGACTATTGTCCAATAGTTAAATACATTTTGAGTAGAGTTAATGGTAAACATTAAGTGATTTGTATTTTGACCGGGTTTAAACGGTTTATCTCGGTTTACGCTGCTTAACTTGATTCTAGCAAGTCGATTTTCGCGTATTTCCGGTGCAAGAAACATTTGATTTTCTAAGGGCACTTGACATTGAATAAACCAATAGCGAGCTTATTTACCATTAATTAATTCACTATCTAGAGACTATTTAACTATCGACAGTAAATGAAAAAATTGACGAAGCGCGGCCAGAATTTAAATATTTAGTCAGAGAACGTTTGTCTTTTCATTATCGACAGTAAGTTTATGCTTTTTTACGTTTTTAGATCTATATAGTTTTGTATTTTAATTTATTTTATCACGAACTACTAACTATAGAGACTAGCGAACTATTATAAAACTTAGTGACGATTTGTATTCTAGTTTTTGTGAGTACCGCTGACAAAGTCTGCGGTAGCCATTATGTCAGGGACTTCTTGCTCGATTGAGTACTCGCCTTGGACCTCATTTACGTCATACTCGACAGCCATCGCCAGATATTCGACACGATCGCTATATAGTCGAGAAGATCACCATTGATCGCCAGGTATATTCGAGTCTTTTGAGAAGTACTCGAGTTGTTGTTTTCGCGGGGAATAAACTAAAGTGAATCTCGCTTGCATTTTGGTTGCTATCTCTGACTGTTTTGATTTTTGAAAAGTGTTAATTATATATTATCTTGGAAAATTTTCCTTTTTGGAATGGTTTTTGTCATTGATCAGAAGGTAAGCGTAGTTTCGAAACTGTAATGTTGTAACTTATATATCTACATAATCTTAATACTTAATTGTTCGGAAATAATTATCTCGAAGCCAGTTTAAAAGCTCTTCTTCTTTTATCGAAGAAACGGTCACCAAAGTCTTGGATAGAAATAATTTACAATGATAAAATCGCTTTATGAGTTTCATTTAGAGCTTTATGAGCTTAATTTAGGTTGGATTGTGTGTTGTGCTTACTGGTCAGTAACCCAAATCTCATTATATATATATATATATATATATACAAAGTATGAAGTATAGTTTTACTTTAAAGTCTTCGCTACCAGAGGTTTCACCCTAAACGGGATCATCAGGCGACTGAAAAATATCGGTTAGTGGGCTGCTTAAATGCGTTAGTTGGGGCGTGGGTGTGGGCGTCGAAACGTCCGGCGCATTCGTTTGGAGCGTGGGTGTGGGTGTCGAAACGTTGCGCGCATTCGAAATTCGCCTGATGATCCCGTTTAGGGTGAAACGTCTGGTAGCGAAGACTTTAAGGTAAAACTATACTTTATACTTTGTATTTTGCTCTATCTATATATGGTATTGAGCACTCTCTAACATTTCGTGAACCATAACTCACTCATATATATATATATATATATATATACGAAAGATATTAAAATTGCAGCCAGGAAGATTCATAATAAAAGTTTTTTAATGTGTTTACACTGACTATTAAAAACGTATAACAACGTTTATCAAAATGCTAAGAAGGCGTTTCGGTCAAAAAACTTAGACCTTCGTCGGTTAAAAATGTTAAGAAGCAATAACAGCTTTATACCAGTTAAAAAATTAGGTAAATCAATGTGCTAAGAAAGTGACATGTAAATGTTCGGTATGTCTATATGATCATTGCCTGTATTCGAGTTCCTTTGGGAGTGCTATGCTTCTAAAAATAATCGTTTATGATAATTTGCCGCTCTGTCGATGATTGTTGTATTGTCAAAGTCCACGTTATGTTTCTGCTTATTTGCATGTTGTGATATTTTTAAATTCTTGTCCTGATTGTTTACACT
Organism: Paragorgia papillata; assembly: GCA_035771165.1. Taxonomy (NCBI): domain Eukaryota; kingdom Metazoa; phylum Cnidaria; class Anthozoa; order Scleralcyonacea; family Coralliidae; genus Paragorgia; species Paragorgia papillata. The sequence goes on along the minus strand of JAWNZC010000399.1, from coordinate 367,743 downwards.
GCTCTTCTGTGTTCTTTAACTCTTGTGCGTAACGCTCGATCAGTTTGTCTGATGTAAACAAACTTACAATCCAAGCGATTTATCTTGTCTACAACTCCCAAAACGAAGCTGGATGAAGATTTTTCGGGTATTTTATCTTTGTCACTGTTATTCGTCCTCTGTCGTTTAGAATCACATCTCTTGATAAAATCATACGGATAGCCATTCTCCCTGAGCACTTTCATGACATGTTTTCTTTCCCTGCGTTTCCCAGCTCTAGAGGATGGAATCTTTTCAGCTCTGTCCAAGTGTATTAACAACCGATTGTTTATGCGTGGTGGGGTGGTGAGAACTATAATCTAAATATTTGTCAGTATGAGTGGGTTTCAGATATATGTCTATTTGTATTCGTCCCTGTTTTCTGGTGGTCATGGTGTCTAAGAAAGGAAGTTGATTGTCCTTTTCTGTTTCAATGGTAAACTGTATGTGAGGGTTGACAGAATTGACATGATGATGGAATTCCTGTATATGTTCTGTTTTAATGAATGTATGGCTGTCATCCACAAATCTAAACCACCACTTCGGAGGATTTGAGATTTGGGCTAAATCTTCTATGTGTTCCATGACGATGTCGGCTATGGTTGCGCTTATGGGAGAGCCCACAGCACATCCAAATATCTGTTTATAATATTCACCGAGTCTGTATTGACGAACAGTTTCTTTATATACAACGGTGAATATTATAAACAGATATTTGGATGTGCTATGGGTTCTCCCATAAGCGCAACCATAGCCGACATCGTCATGGAACACATAGAAGATTTAGCAATTTCATCTGCCCCAAATCCTCCGAAGTGGTGGCTTAGATTTGTGGATGACAGCCATGCATGCATTAAAACAGAACATATACAGGAATTCCATCATCATGTCAATTCTGTCAACCCTCACATACAGTTTACCATTGAAATAGAAAAGGACAAACAACTTCCTTTCTTAGACACCATGACCACCAGAAAACAGGGACGAATACAAATAGACATATATCGGAAACCCACTCACACTGACAAATATTTAGATTATAATTCTCACCACCCCACCACACATAAACAATCGGTTGTTAATACACTTTTGGACAGAGCTGAAAAGATTTCATCCTCTAGAGCTGGGAAACGCAGGGAAGAAAACATGTCAGAAAGTGCTCAGGGAGAATGGCTATCCGTATGATTTTATCAAGAGATGTGATTATAAACGACAGAGGACGAATAACAGCGACAAAGATAAAATACCCGAAAAATCTTCATCCAGCTTCGTTTTGTTAACATATGTTAAAGGTATTTCCAAAAGAATCACCAAGGTCTTACGACGCGAGAATGTGAAGGTACCAAATTAATTAATACCATTAGCAAACGTTTTCCAAAGCCGAAAGAAAACTTCAAATATGGCAAACGAAAGGAGTTGTATACAAGATAAATTGCTTGGATTGTAAGTTTGTTTACATCAGACAAACTGATCGAGCGTTACGCACAAGAGTTAAAGAACACAGAAGAGCAGTAAACAATCAGGACAAGAATTAAAAAATATCACAACATGCAAATAAGCAGAAACATAACATGGACTTTGACAATACAACAATCATCGACAGAGCGGCAAATTATCATAAACGATTATTTTTAGAAGCATAGCACTCCCAAAGGAACTCGAATACAGGCAATGATCATATAGACATACCGAACATTTACATGTCACTTTCTTAGCACATTGATTTACATAATTTTTTAACTAGAATATATAAACCTGTTATTGCTTCTTATTGCATAAAGAAAACCATGGCGAAGCCGAATTTTTTAACCAACTTCGACCAAGGTGTCTTGACTTTCGAGTGTTTCTATATCAAACAAATCAGTAAATGAATCAGTTCTTATTTCGCAAATGAATTATGTGTTTGGTTTATGAATTTATTAATGAGTTTGAGAAGTGTTCTGTATTTACACTATATATAAGAAAGTTGTATGCTGAGTGCTGACAAAATATGCTGCTTTGTTTATTTGTTTTAGGTGTTGTTCAATATCTTGTATAACGAAATAAAGAAACCAAAGTTTGTGCACATTACAGCTGCTCCAGCAGTCTCACCTCAGAATAGTAAATACACCAGAAGTCTGACTTTTGTGAAAACGTGTCCTTTTATTCAATAAAAATTGTGCCATCCTACACCATCCTGGTGGTGGAACTCCCCAGCGGATGATTGTGATGCGATAATGCAGATTGAGATACAAGGAATGTAAAAGTAAAAATGGTTATGAATGGCAAGGCAACATGTGTGCAGATAAACTTCAAAGGAGTGGATGGAAATTGCACTTCTGTCGAATTGTCACTCAATTGTTGATAAATTGTTGAGAAGCTATTGTGAAACTTGAATACTTGAATATGTTGAAAGCCTTATCGTTGAATAATCCTTGAAAAATATATCTGTTGAAACTACTGAGTTTGTTGAAAGCCTGTCTTATTTAAAATACTAGCAGAATCACAAAATATTAGTGATGGGCATTACACTCAGCTAGCTGCCAGAGCATACTTATGACAGGTAAAAGGTTGCTTTGGAACACAATGTTGATGATCCAAACTGGTTGTACAAAGCCCAGATAGCTTATCTGATGGATAAGTCCTGGCTAACAAACGTACAGGTCTAATTGTGCGTTGAACAACCTAATTTAAAATTTATCTTCTAAATACCGATTTATGTATCTGACAGTGCTGTTCAGTGGATAAAACTTAAATTGGGTTGTTCAAAGCACCACTAGGGTGGTTCTCTAGCTAGCTACAGTAAGTCTTATCCACCAGATTAGCTATCCGGGCTTCATACAACTAGACACAGATATTTTATTTACATGTGCAAAAATATGAATTTTACAAGTTCACTTCAAGTGAAATTTATAATGCTATATTTTGGAAGCAGTCAATATATAGTACGTGCCATGTTCAAATTAGCAATACATGTATAAGATGATTTAAAATAACTATCAATTTCTTTGCGAATGTTGGAATTGGTGTACGGCACTCAGGTCTGAGGTAGCCGTTACGTAAATTCCTTCAACAAAATTGAAGTTTTATAGATTTTACAACTTAATTTAACCTTTTATAAGGCCTGTTTCATACGTTGAAGTTCCGTCGAATTTAATTCGTCGCATTTAATGCGACGGTTATTTCACGAAAGTGGCAGTGTTCAATTCAGACGTCGAATTTAAAGCGTCGCATTTAATGCGACGCTTGAAATATGACACCAAATAGTAGCGCTGCTCGCCGAAGGAAAATGGCGCCTTCCAGAGCGATAGTTCTCAGCCAAATTTTGAAAATAAAGAGAGAAAGACCGCAGAGACAACTTCGAATGCTGCACTACATTTTAAGTAGAAGAAGAAAGACCATCCATTTATGCTTGGCACTGCTGTTACTTACGTCTTCCAAGCCAGAAACACCACTCCGAATAAACCGTTCGTGTCGTCGTCTTGAGAGAACGAAGACTTGGTGGAATTCTGTATGGTCGAATTATAATTAATTAGAAATACTTTCAGAATGTCGAGAAATGTATTTATGATGATTCTTGGCAAAATACAGCACGTGTTGGAGAAAACGGCCGTAACTGAAGAACCAATAACACCTGTGTGTAGATTGGGAATTTGCCTTTACCGACTAGCTCGTGGTGATTATTATTACACGTTGTCGGAAATGTCTGGACTTGGATTATCTACAATCCAAGGAATAGTAATTGAAGTGTGTGAAGCAGTCGTCGGTAATTTATGGCAGGACGCTGTTTCTGTCCATTTTCCAGCGACTGAACAACATATGACAGAACAAATTGTTGACATGGAGGAAAGATGGCAGTTTCCTTGCTGTTGGTCTGCCATATTTCGATAAAATGTCCTGATGGAGGTGGTGAAGCGGCTAAAGAGTATCACAACTTTAAAAACTTTTATTCAATAGTTTTGATGGGTCTTGTGGATGCGAAATACAGGTTTGTCTGGGCTAGTGTTGGCTTTCCTGGAAACTCTCATGATTCCACTGTATTGCAGTCAACCCAGCTTTGGAAGGACATCACTGAAAATAACATTATCCCTTCAATTTAAAAAAAAAAATGGTGATGTAGAGGTTGGTCCTCTTATAGTTGGGGATTCTGCATTCCCTTGCACCAGTTGGATAATGAAGCCTTACACCTGTGCCACACTTACAGAAGAAGAAAATAATTTCAATTATCGCCTATCCCGAGCAAGGATGGTCACAGAAGGTGCCTATGGTCAGTTAAAGGGGAGGTTTAGGGTCTTGTATCGGAAGTGTGAATGCAATAAGGAGACAATGAAGATAGTTACATTAGCTTGCATTGTTCTTCACAATATTTGTATTCAATATAACGAGACACGTACTTCCTCCCCAACTTGATTTAGCAGCTGATCCAACAACCCTGGAAAGAAGAAACAGGAGGGAAACTGTCCGAAACCTGCTGAATATGCGTCAGTGCAGTAAGGTGAGAGATTCATCGGTCCAGGCTGGCAAAATCCGTGCAGCATTAAAAGTAAAGTTGTTTCGAGAAAAACAAGGATATGGTCTCTTAAAACAAAAATACTGCACTGCAGTTAAAAACAATTCAGCACTTTTGTTTGTAATTCTTGATATAATTATATATGTACATACAATAATGACATATTATTATGTTAGCCATAGAATTTTGTTTGTTGTTTTTATGTATGTATGTATATATACAACATACCAATATAGACTGTCTGAATTCCTATTAATGGACACCGGTTGCACCTCTCTTAAGCAGACACCTATCTGAACAAAACAATATGGTTAAAAACTGGGAAAATATTTTCTATTTCCAAGTTGCGGGGCACTGTCCCAAGAAAGTCAATTTAATGTAATACCAATGAGTTCCTTTTGATTTTTGTAGCAGGTTCATAGACAATGGATCGATCATGAACAGATTAACTGCAACATGTGTTGAAAAGCCCTCACATTCTGCTGCGTGACCATCAGTCTGATTATCATAATAGACAAATCAGACCTACTCTCGGGTGTTCACCTAGCATATTATACAGTCGGGTTTATATAACTACATTTTTTTTATATTGGATGAGACCTCATCTGTCTGCTTAAAAGAGGTATCTGCTTTGACTGTTAGTGCTTAATTATAGGAGGGGGTGTCCATTAATATATCGTTGGTTGATTGTATATATATATGTAAACCATCACAAAGCTTTTTAATAAACTTAATGTTTCAGGGTCCTTTGGAAAAATTGGTTGAGGTTTTACATCATTATTCCAACCTTTATAGGCAACTGTTTTCCTCAATTATTTTCACTGTATTTAATTGTTTACCATAGCAAAATGTCTTTAGTGTAACACACATAAAGAAATCCTTTAACAATTACATGTTTACCAAAAATGTTTGGACCAGTGCCAAATAAAACAAAAAGGGAGACTGCAGACAGAGAGAAAGGAGTTAACATTTGCATTAAGCTAAAACTCAAATGGATTTTTTACTAGAAAATAGATTTTGAAGTACCGTAATAAATTTATAGACAAAACAATATTAGAAGGTAAGGTAAGGTAAAAACTTTATTTACAGAGGGTTACACTAAAGGCTAATAAATTGTGGCCCTCTATGAAGCTAATAATTACAAATACAATAAGATAGAATAAAAAGAATTACAAAATTAAAAAATAAATTTGATAAAAACTGCTGCTGATCAAAAATTTCATTCCACATAGCATGCTTAAAAGAGCGTAACGAAAACACTATTTCTTAATGAAACTGGGCCAATGTTGTAATTTAATTGTTTGAAAATATCAAACCATCATCTTTCTCTTAATTCAATTGCAAGTTATCTTTCTTTTTGCTTTTTGTTTTACTCTAACTTTAAAAAAAGAAAAACAATGTTGGAAGAACTGGACATGTCTCTAAAAACAGAACATTAAAAATTATTATAAACAGTTACACTGTCTGCTAATAAATAAAACATAGGTTAGAACTTGTTTATAACTGTTGGAAGATTCTTCGCTCTTCTAAGACCGGTGGACTAAATCGTCCCTCCATTGGAGATGTAAATTTGCGTGGGCAATGATTTTGTGGTGGTGTTTGAGGTGGTGCTTGTTGCTCAAATATTGGCCTTAATCCTCCCTCCATTGGAGCTATAAAGTTGTCATGACGATGACCGCGTGGTGGTGTTTGATGCATGTGTGTCTCCATGATTGTGGAGAAGAGTTCTGAAAATAGTTTTGATGCACTGAAGTATCTGCAGGATACTGTGTTTGAGGTGCATTGCTGTGGGTATATGGTCGGTTGTCTTGACGTGCAGTGAAGAGCTTCAGACATTCCAACTCGTGCTGCCGAGACTTTTCGGAGTCTTCTCTCATGACCTGGAAACGTTCCTTAGTCGGATCATTCTCGATCATCTTTTCTAATAGTTTAAACACTTTTGTAGCTGCCTCGGGCTCAGTTTCTTTTCTTTTTCTTTTCCTGATTGGAATGAACAAATTTAAATTGGTTTCTCCATTAGCTTCACCTTCATCGTCATTTCCCCCCCAATTCACTCACAGGAGTACTGCAGGCACTTGAGTTATGGCCACTGGTGGCACTGGACAATGATGGCTCAATGGCTTGCTCTTGTTGGCAGGAATCTCTGCTCTTTATCAATGGAAAAAGGGCACTAAACCAATTCCCCAAGCCCTTATCTTCAACAAAACGTTTTATGCCTGTTGCGGTTTGAATAGTCAGCGCCACTTTTCGACATGTACTGACACACCATTTACATTTTGTTCTTAACTGTGGGAGCGTAAAGGGCAACGAAGGATAACTCTGCAACAATTGCTTCAACACGTTTTGGTAGACTTCAGCATTGGTAGAGCGTTTGTTGTTTGTAAATATAAGCTTTCGCTTAAAGCTCTCATTGTTTGATGATGATGTCCACCAAGTCATCAACGTATTCTGACGCCCATAATGATTTTCCACCAGAATTATTTTTCTCTTTGGAAAGTTTAGTTGATGTGTCTGCCTCGTCTTTGACTTTGTCTTCGTCTCGTCCAATTTTCTCTCCAGACTCTCCTGGTCGAAAATTGCAGTCTCTGCAATATGCGACGCTTTTATTAGCCTCCCAACCTTCGATGTTGTCGTTCTCCTCTGCCACAAGAACAATCTGGACGGTTACACACAGCCACAGAACAAAGAATACACTCGTACTTTGTATTGGCTCCACAATTTAAACAAGGCTTCTGTTCTGACGCCATGTTGAAAATGGATTCGTGGGGTCCACGAAGCTTAAAACGATACATGGTGGGATCGAAAAATTAATATAATTGTGCATTTTATTCGACTGTATTTTATGAGACGGAACTTCGACGTATGAACCGACGTCGCATTTCTGTCGAATTATGCGATAGAGCTCGTCGTATAATTCGACAGCGTCGAATTAAATTCGACACGTCGGATAAAATCAGTTCATGCAGACGTCGCATTTCCGTCGAATAAAATTGGTCGCATTAAATGCGACGAATTAAATTGGTCGCATTAAATGCGACGAATTAAATTCGACGGAACTTCGACGTATGAAACAGGCCTTAAATCGTAAAGAATGTCGCAAAATTATGGCGGACTGTAGGTGACCGAACTTTCATCAATGTTGTGACATCGGCGACTGTTGTAATTTTCGTAGGAGTTGAACCTTGGTTCCGATCGATCGCAGACTGAATTACGACAATTACAACTCGCGTTCCCATTAAGTTAGGCTGCATGACGTAGGGAAAAAATAGGCACGCTAAGCGTGCATGTGACTACCGCTCATTGTACTGCTTCTAACGCGGCTTAAAGGCACAGTGTCACTAAGACGCAAATTTGAAAAATTCGGGGACAAATTCAAGTCAGCATGATTAAAGTCATAGTGAGCTATCAGACATTTCAAAACTTGGACTAAATAGTTCTATAGAAAATGCATAGAGATGACAATGATTGCGGAAAATCATGGAAAATACCATAAGAAGTAATCTGAAAAAATGCAACTAAATTTTCAAGGCCATCAACTGTCAGCAAGACACATGTTCCAGCATAACTTGCCATGCCATGCATGTGCTTTGAGTGAGAATCAAAGATTCTACAACTATTGTTCAACATGTTAAACACTGCAACTGTGTTACAATCAATAGTTAACAAGCAACACTTACAATTTGTTTCTCCCCCCAAAAAATTGTAAATGCAAGGAGATATAAGGCCCGTTATTATCTGTCATAAATAATTCACCAGTTAACGATTCCCCAACCGGACGAGGCTCAACGGACGAGGCTCAACCGGACTGGTTTCACTTCTGCTGCCCCCCACGAATAACGCGATCACTTCTCGAATATCTGGCGATCTTGTCGACATCCGACGATAGCTGTCGAGTATGACGTAGGTGAGGTCCAAGGTTATACGTCCATGTCCTATTTACACGAATTGCCATCCTTAGGTTAGGTTGTGTGTTGGGGTAAGGCTTCATGAAGTACTTGGGTTATGTAGGACATGGAATTATTACTAGGTCCAAGACAAGCAAGCAAGCACTCAATCAAGATCACGCCGACATTGTGCCTCCCGCTGACAAGTCAGCGGCAGTCACAACTAGTCCTAGTGACGAGGGCAAGCAGGCACGTACAAAAGACCAAGTACATGACATGTCAAAATAAAAAACTGAAATAAGTAAAGAAAAGTATGTTTGACAGAAAAAGTTCTTGAAAGTAGATATGGCTAGATATTGCTAGGTGAAGTTATTTTTCCATAGATAAACAATCTGGTTAAAATAAGCGCCCTTGAATGAGGTTGTTCCACATAGAGAAACTTATAAGTATATATATGACTAGGATTTAAAATAAGTCGAGTATAGAACTTTAAGTATAGAACTTTAAGTATAAGACTAGAATTTAATCTAGTCGAGTACGGTATGGTTAATAAAACAAACATAATAGGGTCATTGCGCCTTAAAGTGCCTCTATGGCCTGTGGGGTCTTTACATATTTAAATAACTTAGGTTAAAAGAAAATGTTTCCCGAAATTTTCCCAAAAATATTAAATCCCCGGCCATTAACAGCGCTTCAAAGTTGGTACCTCTATAACTGTGACCGTGCGTTAGGGACATGGTGCGAGTTTACTCTGTGACGTCACGGTCGGAAACGAACTTCTGACTATTTAGTGTGTTTTTGGTATTGCGTCTCTTAAACCTTTATTTAAGCAATGAAAACTTTAAATATATTCATCAATATGTTCCAAAATGGTTCGTCTGACTCAGACTCGGTGGAAGAAATGTTGGTGTTCCGACTGTGACGTAAATCTATCAATTAGAGCCCAGGTCCAAGAAAACGGTCTAACTTTCAAAATGGCGCGATTTGGGCTGATTTGGCCAACTTCGGAGCACTGTTAATGGGCGAGCATTTAATATTTTTGAGAAAAAATTTCGGGAAACATTTTCTTTCAACCTAAGTTATTTAAATATGTAAAGATCCCACAGACCATAGAGGCACTTTAACGCAAAGCAAGGCTTGGTGGTGATAAGCAAAGCATGATACAAACGCGGAATAGCCCGATCGCAAATTTTCAAGTTTATGTAATCAATTTCTCTTAAAACTATTTTCTCTTAATCTTAATTCCGATAATATCACGGCCACCTCGGTTATCATTGTTTCCACACGCACATTTAATATCGAAATAACCCGATGCATAAAGATGAGGTACGATTAGTAAACTAATCATACTTAAAGTGTCACTAAGACGAAAAAATCGTCAGTCTTTTTTTTGATCTTATCATAAAGTACATTTAAAATGAGGGTGAACGGCGTTTGTGGTTTGTCAATATCTCATCTCGTTCAAGAGATATTCACGTTTTGGCAATATGCAAATTTATGGCTGATGACGTCACGTACTCCAAACGAGCGAAATGAAAATCGTAAAATAAGGAATATCTCTGGAAATAAACAATAGAACGTGCTTAAACTTTGTATGCTTATAGTATCTAATAAAATACACTTCTCTGTGGAGCTTTTGTGATTGCCATGGTAAGCGCATGCTCTCAGGTTACTCTAAACCTTAAAAAGGGAGTTATAATTTTTGCCTCATTGTTTAAAAATAGATAGATTTAAACGTTTGAATTACAATGCCTACATAAGCCCTAATCGTCACATTTATTCGCTGGAGTAAACGCTACTTGATTGCTGATAAATAAGAAAATTTAATTTTATCATTGGATGGGGCCAGGAACCAGCAGTTTCCACGAAAACAACTAAAGTTCCACAGTGAAACGTATTTTATTTAACACTATAAGCATGCAAAATTTGAGCACTTTCTATGGTTTATTTCTAGAGATATTCCTAATTTTACGATTTTCATTTCGCTCGTTTGGAGAAAATGACGTCATCAGTCATCTAATTTGCATATTTCAAAAACGTGAATATCTCTTGAACGAGATGAGATATTTACAAACCACAAACGCCGTTCATCCTCATTTTAAATCTACTTTATGATGATATCAGAAAAAGACTGACGATTTTTCGTCTCAGTGACACTTTAATGTTTATGCACAAGGTACGATTCCCGTGAATTTGCAATAGGCAATATCACTGCCCAATGCAACGGGACCTTGCCTAAAACATTTCGAGTAGCGTACACTGGTAGCGCCACCAATCGAGAAGTATAGAGACAAGTATTTCCCTATCTCGAAGTAGGTTCGCTGAACCCGCTTGTAGCGGCAGCGCCCTAAACGAAAGGCAAACTTTCATTGTGTAACTGGGTTTTTTTTATCAAGAATTTATTACAGTTTGCCTTGGAACATAAAATGTGGGACTAATACTAAGTCAATGCATGCGAATGTCTATACACTGTTGTTGTTTTTATAGACAACCATCTAATATTAGTTTATGTGCGTGAATTTGCATTAGGTCAATGGTAACCACTGCACCGATCATATACATATATTGTTATTTAAAAGCGCTTGTAATATATTTACAGATATAGATATATAAATGGCGATTGCATCTCAAATAAAGATAGTTACCGTAAAAAGTTGCCAGCCTTTACACACACGATACATGGCCAGGTTTGGATGTCGGTTTTATGCCAGATACATTCCCTCGGGCTTAGCCGTCGGGACTTTTACTCTCGTTCTTCCCAGGTAACCGGGAGGTTTAGTAAAAGTCCCTCGGGCTTAGCCGTCGGGACTTTTACTCTCGTTCTTCGTCGGTAACTCGGGAGGTTTAGTCTTTCGGGTACATCTAATCACTAATCAACATATATGTTATGCTATTACTTATAATAATTTGAAAATGGCTATAGCTTTGTTGTCACTCCGCTTTATATCAACATATGTACCCATTGATGAAACCATCAATATTACTGTCGATCAGTTATTTTCCCCGGCACTTTGTGAACAGTTCAAAGATTTTCTCAATTCAGCAGTCAAATTGTCATTTCGTTTTTAATGGTAAATTTCATGACCAAATTGATGGTGTTGCCATGAGCTCGTCACTCGGTCCTCTCTTTGTGAACATTTTCCTCTCGATTCAAACAAAAACGGCTCGATAATTGCCTGCTCATTTTAAACCGACTTATTACAGACGTTTTGTTGAAGATTGTTTTATTTTATTCAGATCCAAAGATCATATTATTGTTCCCGTTTTGGATTACCTTTACTTCAACGCAATAATGGTTCTTTTATGACTTCGATTTATCGCAAACCAACCTTTAAACGGGCTTTTTACGAATTTTGAGAGCCTTATACCCATCACAGTTCAAAAACGTTTTATCTACTCTCTTCTTTTTCGTTATTTCAATCTATGCTCAGTCATCTTATATTATCTTTCATGAAGATCTTGAGAAATTCAAAATTTTACTTAAAACGGGTACCCAGAACGTTTTGTTGCCCGTTGCTTCCGCACATTTTTAGACAAAGTTTTCCAGCCTCCAACCAAAGCCCTTACGGCCCCTTATGTTATCTCTGGTTCTACCTTACACAGGAATTCATGGTCTTCAAAATTCGTAGCCAAAAAACAAAATTAATTTCGTCAGCTTTTCCGCATGTCCAAATTCGCGTTGTCTTTCGGCCAGTATGTCGACTTTCATATTTTTTTTCGTTTTAAGAACCGATTAACAATGAGATCACGTGTTGTTTATAAATTTACGTGCCGACACTGCCAGGTGTCGTATGTTGGCGAAACCTGCCGACTGTTATACACTAGAATCGCGGAGCACATTTCGGCCTACACTGGAAAAACAGTGTCAGTTAGCGCAATTTCAATGTACTGTCACAGCAAAGACAATTAAACCGGTTATAGTGCTTCGTTTGAAGATTTCTAAATTTTATCTTCTGTTGCCACTCAACTTGACGTTCTCATTCGAGAAAGCTTATTAATTTCCAAAATCAAACCTTCTGTTAACGCCAACATTCTATCGTTTCCCTTAGCACTTTTCTAATTATTTTTTTCCCTTCTCTGCATCACATCTGTTAATTCCCTCTGTGTTTCACCATCTCGCTTCTCTAATTTCTATCATATCTTTTGTCACGCTCATCGTTCACTATTTTTGTAATAGTTTAGCTAATTAAGCCGATTCATCGTTGTAAATATTATGCACTCTGAAGATGTTACTGATTAGTTAACGAAACGTTATAGTATTAAAGATATTATATATAGTATGTGTTACTTAAAGCTATTTGCTGGTCTATTATATTTTTAACAAGACTTCGTTTTCCGCCCGGCTCTTCAATCGCAACGATTTTTGTCAAAAGATGGACATATGTGGACAGAATCAGCACACAAATCTTTCTACTATTCCGGCTGTGTTATACTTATAATCAACGTATAAAGTGATTATTATTAATAGTTAGGTTTTTACATTAAGATTAATGTTAATTTTACTTTTTTACATTTTCTTCTTTTTTCATAATTTAATACATAATTATAAATATTGTAAATATAAGCCCGTCTTTTGAGTATAATTTTAGCAGGGCTTCTGTTGGTAACAGTTTTTAATTAAAAACTGCTAGAATTACCCTGTTTAAATAAAGACTTATCTAATCTCATAACAAGAAACACGTCCCAAATTTCTCTGTCACAGTAGTGCAATAGCATATCTTTTTATAGCAAACCCTTTGGAAAGAGTTTCAACTAAAACATTATAAACTTTTATTGCTTAAACCAACTACAATCCTGGACAAAATTATTGGGCCACTTGGCCGATTTTATCCAGGATTGTCTGAAATGGCGAATTAAACAAAATCGAAGAAAAAAAACCCATTTGGACACGGTGATTCAGCGCAGGTGACACAAATACGCTCCCACATGCATTAACAACATATTGTTTGTGGAGTATAGAAGGTTTGGTAAATATGCAAATTAAATAAGAGCTCTCGTGTGGGTAGTACCTGTGCGGGTGGGAACTCGGCAGAGACTCTGCTCCAGTGATCCCTTCCCCATTGCGGGGGGCTCTTTTATTAAACTGTATATATTTTGCAATGTTACAAAGCCAAAAAGCTGTGTTTTATTCAAAATTAATAAATTCGTCATTTTCAGACAATCCTGGACAAAATTGTTGGGCCACTTTGCCGATTTTCGCATAGTGTCCCAACAGGGTTCCAAATGAGCTCAGTTGTGCCTGGGAACCCCAAGTACAAGGTTTCTCAAATTTAGGCAAAAAAATTAAAAACTAGGCAAGCAGAAAGTATAAATTAGGTTGTCTAGTTTTAAAGCAATACAATGTAAAACATATCAAATATAAATTATAATGTCCATAGTTAGCAGATTTTAATAGCTTTTTGTTCTATAATATCCTGCTGTTTGTTTAATTTATTAATCCCAACACCATGCGACCCAACACCTTGACTCATCTTTATATGTCAACACATCCGCGTTAAAGACGTCATTGCCTTTCGGCTGCTAAGCTTGGAGTCTGGGGACGTCCTAGTTTTGGGTGCAGAAGACTGGAAACGTCCTAGTTTTTGTCAATTCTAGGACGTTCTCAGGCTCTACGCCAAAAAAACTAGGACGCTCTCAGACTCCCTACTCCTTCTCCGCCTAGAAAACTAGGCCGTTCTCAGGCCTTTACGTCTCGCTCTGACTCTTCGCGCTTTGCATTGAATAAATATCATTGTTTACCCGTCCTTGGTCCGCAGATGTAAGATGTTCTTTATTTTGAGGTATTGAGTAATCTGCGAAATATTATTATACTTTGGTGGATGAAGTACATCTTAATTCACCTCTTGTCTTAAATGACTCGGTAGTCACTAGTCAACTCTACCGTCTACGACCAATAAGTATGATGTGATTTAGTAATTACGTAAATACAGTATAAATACAATGAAGTATGTTACTAAAATTATATACTCTAGAAACTATATACTGCTGTTTTCAGGTGACCGCGCCACGCGCCGAATTTTGATCGTTGTTTGCATTGTCTCAACTCCTACTTGACACGGCCCAAAGTACGAGTTCACACGGGGTCAAGTACAAGTTCAGTTTAGTCAAGGTTATTTAAAATGCTTGTCGACAATAGCTCTTTTACTGTAAAATCAATGGACAAAGCTTTTTCACTAGTAATATCTCCTGCGTTTGCTAAGTTTCATAATTATTATCTCAGAACTTGCATGCTGTCCGGGATCCGGCGTTAAATGTTATTAGTGTTCAATTTCAGTTCGTTGGGATAAGTGAAATGTGATTGGTTGATACAAAAATAAACATTAATTTACAACTGTCAAAAACTTGATTCGAGCACTAAAAATAACCTTGACTAAACTGAACTTGTACTTGACCCGTGTGAACTCATACTTTGGGCCGTGTCAAGTAGGAGTTGAGACAATGCAAACAACGCTCAAAATTCGGCGCGCGGCGTGGTCACTTGAAAACAGCAGTAAGCAGCAGCCATCGAACATCAACATTTCTCAGCCTCAGGTATGCATACATAGCAGTCACGTAACACTATGTTAAGAGCAAAAACTCAAAAGTCGATGATCAGTCGATGTCCTCTATTGAATTGTTCCTACCGGAATTTTCGCCTGGATAATTTCAGAAAATATACTTAGTTAATAGTTTCTTATTACTTGTTTCAATCCGGTTATTGGTTAATAGTTTTAGCATTTGAACCACTGCCACACCCACGGCCACACCCAATGCCACACCCACTTGTGAATCTGAAATTAGGGAATCAATTTTTCAATCGCTGAACCCCAGGCACAAAAAAATGCTCTTTTGGGACCCTGGTCCCAAGCACTTTTGTCCAGGATTGTCTGAAAATGGCGAATTAAACAAAATCGAAGAAAAAAACAATTTGGACACGGCGATTCTGCGCAGGTTGTTCCAAAATGACACAAATACGCTCCTACATGCACGAACAACGTATTGTTTGTGGAGTATAGAAGGTTTGGTGAATATGCAAATTAAATAAGAGCTCTCGTGTGGGTGGTACCCGTGCGGGTGGGAACTCTGCAGAGACTCTCCTCCAGTGATCCATTCCCCATTGAGGGGGTAAGGGGAAGCAGAGACGGGGGCTCTTTTATTAAACTGTATATATTTTGCAATGTTACAAAGTTAAAAAGCTGTGTTTTATTCAAAATTCATAAATTCGTCATTTTCAGGCAATCCTGGACAAAATTGTTGGGCCACTTTGCCGATTTTCGCATGGTGTCCCAAGCACTTTTGTCGAGGATTGTAGATTCCATTTCGTCTTGTCCATTCGGTTATAGATGTAGTTGTTAGAATAGAAAAAAAAGTGACTCACTCGACTGCGACTTGCGGGACACTTCTTTGTTCTTACCACGTCGTGATGTGACTTGTTCATGTATAAATGAACAGCGAATGGTGAAATAAAACGAATTATGAAATTACCTTTGAGGTTTGTTGAACTTTTAGTACTCCAACTAGACTGTGAAACTTGGATATAAGACATTGGAAATTTCTATCACTTGTGTCTTTATTGGGTTCAATTGGTAACCTTAAACAAGAAATCACGCAATCGTTTTTACGTCTTATTCAGCACCAAGTAATAAAGTTTAAAAACCAAATAAATTCAACTTAGAATTACTAAGGAAACAGCCATCAAAGAACAAGTACCAACGAACAAGCAACAAGAAATAGGCAACAAGCAAGGGGAAACGAACACCAAAGAACAAGAAACGAACGAACAAGGAACAAACACCAAGGAACGAACATAAAAACAAAAAATACGAAACAACAAACAAAGAAGGAACAAGTAACAATTGTCAAGAATGTTAATATTTAAGCGAGCAGAACTCTGTAATTAAACCAATGACTCATCGATCTCAAGTGACACGTTACTGTAATTTGAACTTTGTACATAATTGTATATAAGTTGTTGTTTTCAAATAAATTTGTGTCGAACGTAAAACCTCTGACATAATGGCGCCCCACGTTGGGAACACCAAGGAACAGACACCAAGGAACGGGCAGCAAAGAACGAGCGACAAGGAAGAAGCAATAAAGAACGAGCACCAAGGAACAAGCACCAAAGAACAAGCACAAAGGAACAAGCACCAAGGAGCGAGAACCAAGGAACACGCACCGACGAACAGGCACCAAGAAACAAGCATCAAAGAACAAGCACCAAGGAACATGCACCAAGGAACGAGCACTAAAGAACAAGCACCAATGAACAAGCATCAAGAAACAAGCACACAAACAGGTACCAGACACCGAGAAACAAAAAAAAACGAGCATGAAGGAACGTGCACCAAGAAACAATTAATGAGCTCCAAATAACAAGTACCAAAGAACAAGCACCAAAAAACAAAGAACGAGCACAAAAGAACAGAAACTGAAGCCCAAGCACCATGCAAACACCAAATACAACGCCACAATAAACAAACACGAATAATAGCATATACATATACGGAGAATCTTGCGGTCAGGTTTTTAAAGAATTCTCCTCCAATTATCAACCAAATTCAACCAAGATTGAATGGGATGGTCTTTGTCAGTGGCTAACCTTTCCACAATCCTTGCGGGGAAAAATCGGCATTCAATATTTCTGCCGAAGTGATAAGTATAACGTACACCACGATAAACTTAAAAAAGTTAAACAGTAAATTAAATCGGTTCCCCGTGTCAAATAGGTCATACTTTTCTAGGGTCGGATGTAATTTAGACGTATCCACAACGATTTCAAGTCTAGGAAGCCTTGCCATTCCAATGGTTTGCTGAAAAGTAAAACAAATGTTTCTAAAAACAAACTGGACAGCATATCGACATTTTTAAAAGATTGTATAGGTATACTTGAAAATATTCATAGAAACTTCTAAAAAACTCTAACGCCGTGGTAAAAATAACAATAGAGATATTAAGATTCACGTGAACGGGAAACGGCAAACGTAAGATAGCCGTTTGACGTTTGCGTACTTGAAACTATAGAGAGATTAAGATTAGAGACCTTAGATTGACGTTAATTTTATTTACCGCTAACCGCTGACTGCAGTTCGAGGTTAGCAGTTGGACGTTCGAGGTAAAAATGAATTACACCTTAAGATTGACGTTAACTTTATTTCCAACTGACCCCTATAGGAACTGTAAATAATTGACTCTTAAAAACTCCGAAGATGACATTTCCTAAATGTTCAAAATAACAAACACAAACTTGAGAATCTATAAAAGTCAAAACCAGGCAAAAGTATAACTATAACTGCAAATAAAACAAGATCTTTGTTTTAACTTCTGAAATTGGCAGCCATGTTTATTTTTACCAGTCAACAATGCTTCGCGTTAAAGTACTCAAAATACATAGATTTTATCACTTTCGCGAACAAAAAACCTACTGAATCAAAGATAAGATATGGTTTGTCTGCTTGGAAATGGTTATGAAACGTGTAGTCACTGAACAATTATTCGTTATATCCTGAGGTAAACGAATTACGTAGAGGTGGGGGTTTTGCAGTTGAAAACGTCAAAAAAATTGCGGCAAACGCAACGTCAGGCTCTAGGTAACATAGTTACTAATGTGGTCGCGGTTTGGCGTTAGCAAAAAAAGCCGTCAATCTTAATGCCCCTAATAATATAGTTGATGGCTAGCTGAGATAATTGTTTTACTATGCAAAAATATTGTTTTAATTTATAGTTTCTATTCAAGTATATCTATTTAGAGTAAATGCAATACAGGGATAACGACATGGCGACGTCGCAAATGCTCCCCCATTAACAGCCCAATGCGCCAAGCAGCGGTACAAGTAGCATCTTGCGCTTTGGAATTGAGATGTTCTGTCGCAAGGGTATCTCGAATCCTAGCAGTGCTAGACTATGTGTGACTATAAAACTGAAGTTACTAGCTATAAAACTGCATCACAATTTCTAAACCGGATGAAGAATCATAATCACCACATCTCAGCTGTGAGTCGTGTAAATAGCTGTGGCGGTACCTCGCCTTTGCTGTGGGGTGGCGCGCTGCATTGAAGAGTCACATATAGGCGCCTAAAAACTTTCCATGACCGAGTTTCTGTGACGAGCTAGACTGGTAAAGATAGAGTGAAAGTTGCGTCACGTGGAGCGTATACGACGTAGTTCAAGATGCCATTGAAAAGAACTGCGCGATAAACATCCTTACTTGCAGCCAGCGGCTGAATTACGAAGGACACAGATCAACGTGGTCGTGTCAAGGCATATCTAAGGCGCTCCAGGCAGCCGCCATACGACACAGCTCCAGACCACAGATCACAGCTAAGACCTATGTGTTGATTTTACTGAAGGAAAAAACCGGTAAAACACAGGAGAGATCAACTACAACTCTATTTGCATGAGTCCTAAGCTCGACAATGGGGTCATTCCCAGGTCACCCATCCAAGCACTAACCCCCTCCTACCCGGGCTTAACTGCAGTGGTTAGAGGCAGCGCGCTAACAGCACGCGCCACCCGTGCTCCCTCAATTTTGCTCTACCTACTGTCCCACCTCCCCTGTAAATAAGACGAAGAAAAAAAAAGTATCGGGTAAGTGCGTGTAGTCCATTGCACTGACTCAATCAATGTAGCCTAATAGGTTGTCAGACTTGACCTATGTCTTCACCCAGGCGAAGCAAGATGCTGCTTCATGGGAACGTGCAAATTAGCACCGACACTCGAAAATAATAAAGATTATCCTACTCAACCAAAATCATTGTATTTTCTAGAGAGATTAAAGGTCACTATATGAACAAGATCCCGTCACATACCGTTTTTGTCTCGAGATCGCAAACAATCAGCTTCGAAAAACAATTGGCCATATACTAAAAAAATAACAAAAAATGTGTCTATATCTATTTAAACATTCAGAACTGTCCTATTTTTCAAGTTGACCCACATGTAAAGGCCAAAACTAAGAATATTGAGTAATATATACACCGAAAGAACAGTTAAACTGTAAGGCATGTGACCAAAAATAAGCCAATCAGATAAAAATAACAATAACAAATTGATAATGAGATGCGAAAAATAAGCCAATCAAAGCAAAATAACAATAACAAATAGATAATGAGATGCGAAAGACATTTGCTATTCATACCGCCGATGAGCAAAAACGAGGGGGTGTAGAAAGGATGAGCGAGAGTAAAAATAGTTAAATTAATAAAGTGAAAACGCTGTTTATGTCCGCCCTTGCTAGACAGAAACAACGTCTTCAGAGGTGTTAAATAAAAGAAAAACGTTCGTTGAGTCCGTGAGGATGAATGGTACCAATTTTGAAAATGAGACGCTTTTCTAGTCTTTTGTGGCTGACATTACCGCCAGAAATGGGTGAGATGGCACAAACTTTCATGTCTGAAATACAATGGTTGGCACTATTAAAATGTTGGGCAACAGGCTTGTCAACATCATTGTTCCTCTCGGAACGAAGATGTTCAGCAAACCTGTCAGATAAATGTCTGCCAGTTTCACCGACGTAAAGCATGCAACATTTATTGCAAGAAATACAGTAAATGAAGTTGGAAGAGATGCAAGTAAAATTATGCTGAATAACAAAATTAGATTTAGGTCCCGAAATACATGTAGCGGAGTTAAGAAAGGAACACGTGTAACAACGGGTACGGGAACAAGACAAGGTACTGGCAGACGTTTATCTGACAGGTTTGCTGAACATCTTCGTTCCGTGAGGAACAATGATATTGACAAGCCTGTTGCCCGACATTTTAATAGTGCCAACCATTGTATTTCAGACATGAAAGTTTGTGCCATCTCACCCATTTCTGGCGGTAATGTCAGCCGCAAAAGACTAGAAAAGCGTCTCATTTTCAAAATTGGTACCATTCATCCTCACGGACTCAACGAACGTTTTTCTTTTATTTAACACCTCTGAAGAACGTTGTTTCTGTTCAGCACGGACGGACATAAACAGCGTTTTCACTTTATTAATTTATCTATTTTTACTCTCGCTCATCCTTTTTACACCCCCTCCTTTTTACTCATCGACGGTATGAATAGCAAATGTCTTTCGCATCTCATTATCTATTTGTTATTGTTATTTTGCTTTGATTGGCTAATTTTTCGCATCTCATTATCAATTTGTTAATGTCATTTTTATCTGATTGGCTTATTTTTTGTCACATGATTACCTTTCGTATATAAGCTCATTGTTTGTTTACACTCTTTACGTTTCTCTCTGAGGAGGGGCCTTCGCTCGAAACGTTAGATTCCTACGTTCTTTTTTTCGGCAGTATATCTAACCTAAGTTACTATATTTCGATTGTTATTTCTACACTGCCTACGTAGCACGCTACTTTTATTAAACTATACTATATTCGCTCTACCTTTATGGTATATTGAGCACTTTCCGACATTCCGTGAACAAAATCACAAGTGCTCGTTTCACGCTATCTGAATGTACTTCACCTCGTTTCACGCCATGCGCACTTCACGCTATCTGAATGTACTTCACCGATGCTGTCCCACATGCGGTTGTCACCGACGATCGCATGTGTATAAGTAATTGATGAAATTCATCAGATTGTTCCAAGCTACACTGATGAGCTGTTGTACAGCGAAACACCGTGTCTGTAGATTGAACTATTCCCACTGGGAGAACCGCCGCATTATGCCAAACAAAGGGTTAGTTTTAGAGACTCGAATAGCTGTTAATAAGGGAAACCACGCGATACCACCAAAATAGTTAAAAGGAGACGAGAAAAGCAATTTTCGATCATTCTACGTTGGAAAGCAGAAAAGGCAGAACCCGAGGAGTTGGGAAATATATGCGCACACCCTCCTCCTCTCAGTCGAGACAACCTTGTCCTACCGCCCACTCTGTCCGAGCTACAATTATTTTGTCCCCAATCTTAATTCCCCTTCAGCTTGGCCTTTGTGTGGCGGGAGGAGCAGTGGGAATATGTTACTATGTACGCTCCATCACTTCGGTGTTGTTGAGCACTCTGTGAAGTTGTCGTGGGTACCTATTAGCGATAATGCAACGCTCACTACCCTTGTGGAAATTTGAGCACTCTGGGCCCATGCGCACTTCACGCTATCTGAATGTATTTCACCGATGCTGTCCACATGCGGTTGTCACCGACGATCGCATGTGTATAAGTAATTGATGAAATTCATTCAGATTGTTCCAAGCTACACTGATGAGCTGTTGTACAGCGAAACACCGTGTCTGTAGATTGAACTATATATATGTTCGGCAAGACGTCACGCCGTAAGAATAGTTGGACACTGGTGACTAGCGATGAAGAAAACTAAATCCGTTCAGTAAATCTCAAATTCTCTCTATATTTTGCTTTCGTTTAACTAAATGGAGCCGGCCGTACTTAACTCATTCAAAGAGAACAACGAAGAAAAGGATACAAACAGCCGGTTTAATATATCTTGAAGAGTATAAGAAACCAAACGCCGTATGCTAAACAAGAACTCAATCTGAATTGCAGTGTTTGTTGGTCACTCATTGGTCTCAAAATCATTTTAAAGTTAACGATAGATTATTTGTATTTATTTATTTTGCTGATTGGAATCAGTATTTATATATTTTGTAAACGCCAAGATCGCTATAAGGTTTCAGTATATCTTGAGCTTGTTCTTTATGTTGTTTTCAAGTTTTCGCTTAACCTAAACAATATACAGGTTCACGTTTTCGTGCTTTCCCTTTGCTCATCCAAACCATAAGTCAGCTGAACTAAAGATAACCTAAAACACGACCTTAAGCTTATGTAGACGTGAGCTTTTGTGAACAACAATGACGTTTCAAAATGGCTGCCAGTTACCCTTCAAACTAATTTAATTCTAAAGAAACTTTGGTGACACACAATTTTTTTTTCATTAAAACTTTTCTTAAAGTTTGAGTAATCAATAGGCCGATTTGAAAAAAAATTTTGTAGAACGAATAATTTTTTTTTCGCATTTTGTTGGATCTACAGAATTTTTTTTAAATCGGCCTATTGATTACTTATACTTCAAGAATAGTTTAATGGAAAAAAACTGTAACAACAATAATTTAATAATGAAATCTAAATTTTGCTTTGATATTTTCAACTTTAATTAAATCAGTTTAGTCATCCTATCTATAAATTCTATAATTATCCTGAGGATTATCATTTGTTTTTATATCTGTTTGTTTTTATCCCCGAGCCTGGGCGTAGGGCCGAAGGCATGGAGCCCGGGACAAAATCTGGGAATAGTTTATATATATATGCGACGTAGGGTGTCACGCGGTAAGAATAATTGGGCACTGGTGACTAGCTTGAAGAAAACTTTAAAAATCTCCATATTTTGCGAAACAAAATGGTTTCGTTTTAAAGTTAAACGGAAAGAAGCAGAACAACGAATAAAAGAAGTATATAAACAGCCAGTTTAATATAACTTGAAGAGAAATCAGAAAACCTGAAGAAACCAAACGCCGTATGGTAAACAAAAACTCGATCTGAATTGCAGTGTTTGTGGTCACAGGTTACTCAGTGGTCACAAAATCATTTTCAAGTTGACGGTAGGGCATTTGCATTTATTATTTTGCTGATTGAATCAGCATTTATTTATTAATATATTCCGTAAACGCCAAGAACGGCAAGACGTTTAACTAGAGACCCTTTTAGACACTCGTCAGTTACTGTAAACTTAATCTAGCAACTATCATATAAAGTTTTATACCTTGTCCTTATGTTGTTTTCAAGTTTTTGCTTAACCTATTAAACAGTATACAGCATCACGTTTTCGTGCTTTCCCTTTGCTACTGTGGACGTGATATTTTTCATTGACTTAATTCCAAGCACTTATCATTAATACTCATAGGCTTTGTCCATTTTCTGCCTGTATTATACAGACAACTTTTAATCCTGCCTTTGCAAAAGATGAATGCATAGGGGAGCAAATAAAGGCTGGCTAAAAGTAATTCCTCCTAAACCTCCTAAATGACTAAAAACTATATATTTTTACAACCAGAGTATAATATGAAATCTGTAAGTTTTGCTTTGATATGTTCAACTTTCATTTTAGTCATCCTAATCATTAATTCTGTAATTATCCTGAGGATTATCATTTGTTTTTGCTGTATATCAGGAGTGCTTATTTTAATTGGAAGGTGGGGTGGGGTGTATTTCAAAAAGCATATAAAAGCGGGCGAGGCGTTGTTGCGTTCGTGTATTTCTAGTACTATTTAATATTCTATTGTTAATTTGTTTCTTTATAGCAATAATTAGCGTGACACACTGTGTTCTGGATTAAAGAAATACCAAATGATTTTCCGTCCAGGACGCGGGATGTTGCGAGACTTGAGAAAAGCGTAACCAAAACACGACCCACTAGGCGAGGGTTTTTAGCTTTTCTAGAGTCGACCAACTTCCCAAGTGTTTGGATCAGATTATCCCGCACGGAAAATCATTTGGTATTTCTTTTATAAAATAACTGACTTAAAAAAACGGTATATTTAATAATGAAAATACAAATTCTCTCCAACTGCCAATCACATGTTTTCTACTAGCACTTTGGTGGCTCAGCAACCAATAACATTTCGTTTCTAACACTTTGATGACGTTTGCATTGAGCAGGCGAAATGGAAATCGAAGCTGACAAGCCGAGACTTGTTTGGCTTTCTTTTGCCGAATTAAAAAGAAAAAATAAGTTAGAAAAGGTTTCAAAAACAGTGAAAAGTATTTGCAGCTACCGTAGTCAACCACGTTGACCGTAAACAGCTACTCAGCGTGCATGAAACGATCTAAAACTCCGAAAAAGAAAAGTAGCCTTTTTATCGGAAATATTTTGGATTTATGTTAAGAGCTTGCGGACATTTTTCTCTATATCGATAGTTTTCTCCTTTTACCAAGTGAGTTTATCAGGCAAGAATACAAGAGGTATTTATACACAATTTTATTCCGTTAAGTCGCTTTAAAAACTTGAACTGATCACAACTAATTTTTGCTTTGTTTTCATGAGCACAAATCATCGGGGTTTTCTCTCCGAGTTAAGCACTTGTTGAACTTGTTCTTTGTGTTGAAGCTTCAGTTTTCGCAGTTCAAGCCCTTACACATGCCTTTTTTGTTTATTTCAACCTTTTTGTTTTGCTTTTATAAATACGGCAACAGTGCTTTGCTTGATTTCCGTGTTTGGATACTCTGATTCTCAACGAACATTGACCAATCAGAGCTTGCGTAGTATAAATGTTATTTTATAAATATGAATACACTCTTTTTAACCAGATGTATGTACTCTATAAGAAAATACACCACATGAGGAACAATTGTTTTTGCCCTATAAAAGAACCTGTTGAGAACCTACCAGCCTATCAGGGACACATCGATGATTTAACTAGACATATGATGTCATAGTTACCTGAAAATTATCACAGCGACCAATTAGATCAATCCATCGTTTAGCACATGTCCTAAGAACAGAATTTCCAGGGACGATAATGATATCACCTTTTCCTTGACAACTCACGGCACATATCATATCAGCAATAGCAATCTGCAAAAAAATAATACTAATATAGTAGATAGCTTCTGAAAGCTATACAACTTATGCTATCAAAATCAATTATGATTTAGCATGCATGTAGTAAAACATAAGACACTTCAATTCGTATTGCACAATTCATTTCACTAAATTGCCAAAAATGTACAACTCCTTTATCCTAAATGCTGCAACTCAGATAAGACGCCTGGCCAGGCGTTCACTCGGGCTACTGCAAAATCGCAGTGAGTATACCCAGAGGTGTTTTGGGTAAAACGTACTGAAGTGTTATTGACGTTGCAATCGCATGCACACGCAAGTTATCACATGCAGTGCTAAGATCTAAAGTCTAAACACATTGATCACAAACAAAATCAAAACACAATCTAATTCTCCGATAGAAAATACAACTCTGTATTTAACGTATTTCCACACAGCGTTCATATGTCGAATCTCTTCGGGTTTTTCAACAAGTTCACTTAATCAACGTTCTTTGTCCTTCTATTACAGCATTTCAGAAATTGAATGACATGTCACATAACATTGTTTTCAAGTTTATATTCGTGTTTAGTTTTGTCAGTTTGGCATTTATGTGGATAATTTGGGCATTCGAAATCATTCGCTATCTTAGTGCAGGTCTGGTCTAGACTTTAACGCAATCGGCGTGTGCGACTGTGAGCGTATTCAACATAAAAAAAACACTCGCCAGCGACATTACTGGCAAATAACTAAGCCTGCACGTGAACACACTGAACACGTCGGAGAAAGACCGCTTGACTTCTAACCACTTGATCAGGCATCAGAAAAGTGAACAAAGAACGCTGTGAGTATTTGACAGGCTGAGAAATACAAAGAAAAAAAAATAAACAAAATTAAACGAAGTCACAAAAGCGATTCGACAAAAACCGGAAACCCAACATGAATTATCTGATGTGACCGATTGCCGGTCAAATAGCCACATCTACCACCGTAGCCGGAGTAATTACCTCTGCCAGCAGGTTATGTTTTCACCTCTGTTTGCCTGTTTGACTGTTAGTCAGTTTGTCAGTTTGTCAGCTTGTCTGCTTGTCTGCTTACCTGTTTGTTTGTTTGTTTGTTTGTTTGTTTGTTTGTTTGTTTGTTTGTTTGTGTTTGTTTTTGTTTGTTTGTTTGTTTGTTTGTTTGTTTGTTTGTTCGTTCGTTCGTTCGTTCGTTCGTTCGTTCGTTCGTGTGTGTGTGTGTGTGTGTTTGTTTGTTTGTTTGTTTGTTTGTTTGTTTGTTTGTTTGTATGTATGTATGTCTGGTTGTCTGTTTGTTTGTTTGTTTGTTTGTTTGTTTGTTTGTTTGTCTGTCTGTTTGTCGTCACCGGAAAGATGGACCATAGACACTACTTTCTTGAAGATCTATTGTTTGCTGTCCCGAAACAAGAATGGCTCTCCCTACACTGCTTCAAATGTCGAATTTTCTTTATCAATAACTTAACCATTTTTAACATTAATATATTTTTCCAAGTTTAATTATATATCAAACATTCTGGACAATAACTACTGTGAATTGAAGGCCGAGTACTGACCAATGTTGAACATCTTGGGGCTCGAGAATGTGGGCGAAGCGCAAAACAGCATGTAAAATCTTTTCACTTGTCTTCATTTGCTCATGTTTTTGGTTTTGAGATGTTTGTTTTTCGGTGTGTGCTTTGTTTTGTATTCTTTTTTGCTCGAATTCTTGGTTGAATGTGGTTTTTACTGTTTTAAATGTGTCAGTTTCTCTAATCTTTCCTGTGTATGTTATGCACTTAGTCGCGTCCTATACGCAAAAATTGTACATATCATTAAGGAGTAAGCTCTCTTGATGAGCTCTTCAAGCTCTTGGAGCAAATTTTGTTTCAAATATGTTCAAAAACTAATCGGTGCATGACACTAAAGTTAAAACTATACCTTTAAATCAGTAGTGACTATAGTATCGTAGGCACAGCTGATGTCACAGATAGCTCTTGTCAATGCGTCCACGTGTGCTAGAGGAATGACTTTAAGAACTTTGAGAGAACTCGTCATCACAAACGCCACGGCTTTCTCAAAGCAAGCGTCAAATTGTTTCCTTACACAGAAAAGAAGATAAGTATTAATTGAGACAAGAACGGCCCTCTCACTCAACTTGCATCATTTCTGTTTTTGCTCCGAGGTATATAAACCTGAAGAAACCAAACGCCGTACGGTAAACAAACACTCGGTCTAAATTGCAGTGTTTGTGGTGCTCAGCGATCTCAAAATCATTTTAAAGTTAACGGTAGGGGACTTGTATTTATTTATTGTGCTGATTGGAATCAGTATTTATTTATTAGTATATTCTGTAAACGCCAAGAACGGCAAGACGTTTAATAGAAAACATTTTAGACACTCGTCAGTTAAACTTTGATTTATCTAGCAACTATCATATAAAGTTTTATACCTTGTCCTTGTGTTGTTTTCAAGTTTTCACTTAAACCTAAACAATATACAGCTTCACGTTTTCGTGCTTTCCTTTTAGCAAAAGGAATTAATTACATGCATTTTTTTATTAATACTCAAAGGCTTTGTCCATTTCCTTGGCGGTATTTCCAAATTCTCGACTAAATGGTTGTCTGTATAATACTCATCCTTTCTGGAATCCGATTCCACAGATTTTTTTTTATCTCGATCAGACTCCTATTATAAATGTACTTTTTAAACTGTTATCTTTTAATTATGCCTTTGCAAAACATGCATGCATATATAGGGGAAATAATTCCCTTGCACAGTTATTTTCAAAGAGTAGTTTTAACTCGGGTGAGAGGATTAGATTAACTCCTTCGGGGTGAGTTATTTTACAGGAGTTATTTATTGCGTTATAATAACTCCAGCGGAGGGTTTGTTATTTTCTAGGAGTAGCTTTATAACTCACCCAAGAGGATAGACAAACGAAATCGGCAAGGTAATGTATTACTTTACTTACAATGAATGCAAAAAAAATTGAATTTACTTACAATGAATGCAAAAACAACAGAAATACTATTTAAGTATACACCGACTTTATGTTATATACATTAAATATATAGGCGTCGGACTGCAAGTGAAAGCAAGTTAAGCCCGACCAGCAGGGGTTAGTACTTGGATGGGTGACGACTTGGGAAGTGGGAAAGTTCAGATTTTTTTTCGATACGTTCATTTTTAACTTTAATAACAAGGAGGTTACTTTAACTCCAAATCGTGCGAGTTAATGTTAACTCCGAAAATGGAGTTTATATTTAACCCCCAAAACTAGACCAATTTTTTTAACCCCTTATTTGGAATTATTTTGTGAATATTTTGACAAAGAAAACTGTTAGCAACGTTCAACAAAGCAATATGAATATATTGCTCCGTATGTATGTGTGTGTATGTATGTGTGTATGTATAGAGATGGACAAACCACGCAAGAGTTTATGAACTTTGCTGTTATCAACAGTTTTAAAGAAGGAAAATTCCGAATTGGTTTATTATATGTCATCTCCAAAATTACAGTTCGAATTGTCAATTTAGGCCCAATATTAGAAAAATAATCATTAAAACCTTCAGTAGTTTTCCAGGCTCCTTTGGGGTCATTCTTCTGATCGGCTATTGCATCCCGATAAAAAGTTGCTTTTTTCTGACGCATTCACATATTTACTTTGTTTCTTGCAGATTTGTAATTTTGCCAGTCAGCGGTTGTTTTAGTTATAATTGCTTTACGCTTAAGTTTATCTCTTTCATAAATCAGATATTTTAAACTTTAAAGGATTTCGATCTTTTGTGCTGAATAGGAGCATGTTTATCTAAAGCTCCTACACTCCTACAGTGTATGAATAACTTTTTCCAGCAAGACCACATCAAGTCCGCATCTTGTTCCACAACAATTTGTTCCCAGTGTTGATTCGAAAGATCTTCTACAAACCTCTGTTCATTAAATCTTTTCATGTTCCTAACTTCAGTAATTTCCGTCTCAGCTTTATGTGGCGTACATATTTTCCTAATACCGAAAATGAAACTATGATCACTAATCCATGTATGGGAGAACTCCAGACAAGGTTATTTTTTCTGGTGCTGTTGTTAAGATATTCAAAGCTCTCAAAAAAATTTGAAGAAGAGTCAGGGGGTTTATAAGCAGAAGCTACAACAAAGGGTCGACTATTTGGTTTAATAATTTCAAGACATACGCCCTCAAGATCACTTGGTATAAGATCAGCTCGATTACGATAATTTATCGAGCTTCGTAAGAAAATACATACACCTCCCCACCTTCGCGATCTATCTTTCCTGATAATTTCATAACCACACTTTTCACTACGAATACACATGTTCGAATCATCAGCCTAATAAGAACATGCTTGACCTCGATCTCTTATTATTTGATATTTACACCACTTGATCTGTATTTGAGTAGTAATGCCGCTGTGTTTTATTAGTCGATAATTGCAGAATGCTGTGATTTTGTTGTATTTCGCATTGTGCAAATGTCGTGTGTATTTAAAATTGAATCGTTAACATTGGTAAGTTATTACAACGAATGTTTTAACGAACTACAGAAAATATTGAAGGTGATGAACTCATTAAACTTTAGGTGAACTGCTGGATTTTGAAGAAAGAATTTACTTATCGGCTGGTTTAACTAAAAGCCCTTATTTTAAAAAGCCCTTAGTATTGAAACGTGCATGTTTAAAAACTTACATATGGTTTACTATTTCTTTCTTACTGAAGGTATGTCAAGCGTAAACAATTTGTGTTTCAACCTTGTCAAGTGTCAAAATACTGTTATACTGCCATCTTGAAATCTGCTAGGCGTTCTGGAGTACCTTGAGCGGTGACGTCAGATCTACAATCCTGGCCAAAATTAACTCGGACAGTCGCGTAAAACGAACTGAAGCGCATCAATTCCTAAGATTATGTTCAAATAACATCGCCCCCCACTACCCCCGTTCAATGTTGGTTAGAAAATGAAATGCAAAGTATGTTCAGCGCAAATTTTTATCAACATTGAATGGGGGGAGCGGGAGGAATGATTTTTAGAAGGAAATTTGATATCAGATGTGATTTAAGGCAAGGTGTCCGAGTGATTTTGACCAGGATTGTAGG
Organism: Paragorgia papillata; assembly: GCA_035771165.1. Taxonomy (NCBI): domain Eukaryota; kingdom Metazoa; phylum Cnidaria; class Anthozoa; order Scleralcyonacea; family Coralliidae; genus Paragorgia; species Paragorgia papillata. The sequence continues at coordinate 337,786 of JAWNZC010000399.1, read as the reverse complement.
TACCAGTCTCATATACGCGCGTGTTTCAGAACAACAGGTCTAAGGCTGGAGTTTGACTATCCCGAAAGCAATAACAAGAACAACGACTGAGGATTCTATATCACGCTATACGTATAGAAGGTTTGTTAATTAAAAAAAGAACAAATAAATAAAACTCTTATTAACCTTGACTGCTTGTTCATTACGAGAAAATATCAGAGCTCGGTCTTTTATATGAAGACCTCGCCTGCGGGATCGGTTCGTACTGTTAACCCCTCGGTCTGATATTTTTCCGCCATGGCCGCACTCTTGGTTAATAAGAAGTTAATAAAAATTCATAAGACTGCTTACTTGATTTGAAGTTTCTCTTGTAAAAGAAAACTTTGCAGAAAAGTAACAATGATGTAAAATAAATCATCTGAAACAGCTTCAACTGCCACCGTGCACCATGTGAGTAAAGTCCCGATACAACGCAAAGACACCTACAATAAGATATATTTCCATGTAAGGCATATTTACCTCGACCAGGAGATTATTTTTTTACCTCCGTTTCTTTGCTTGTCTGTTTGCCTGTCACCAGGCTAACTCAAAAGGTTTTGAACCAGTCTTGATGTAACTTTGTGAAAGGGTTGGCCATAGATCAAGGACCAACCAATTATATTTTGATTGAGGTTGGTTGAGAATTGGAGAAGAATTTCACAAAAATCTTGCGGTCACCAAGATTCTCCGTGTAGAAAATATGAATGAAAAAATGCGCTGTATAAGCTGCAAAATCTGTATATTATGCAAAATTTACCTGAATATTTAGCTGAATTAAGAATAACAGTGGACTTTAAGTGAATATGACACGAAAATTAAGTTTGTCTTAATTGAAAGAACACTTAAAATGACAAAGTAACCTCTTTTGCAGTTTTGGGTTTTGTTTACGAGATATTTTAGTTTGTTTGGTATATAAATGTCACATGTTGTGACGTACACCTGCATAATGAGTTACCGATCGAAGGAGGTTATGTATCCGCTATTATCAAACGAAATCACTTGAAATTCTACATGTTTCGTGTAGTGTGAGAAACACATGCACATGGTCGCTTCTTTCAAATGAAGTTTGGTTTGGCAATAACAACTATATATATATAACCTTTTCCGATAAGTCACTATGGACGTGTACGTCACAACATGCGACATTTACATTTCAAACAAAATGAAACGAAGCAACAAAACCAAAAACTGCAAAAAATGTTTTTTTGTTCTTTCAAAGAAGACAAACTTTTTTTTAATTACAAGTTTAAAAACATTTTATTCATTCATGTAAAGCTCTGCTGAGCTAGCTTGCATGATTACAGAATCATCCTCAGAGAAACATGAGCAAATTTTCACGATTTCTTGCACTGCTAAAGTGAATCGAGCGGGATTTAAACTCTATCGAGCTATTCTGCATGGTTCGCAGAATATTTCGCTTCCTCGTTCACTAATAACCGCTTGCAAAGTAATATTTTTAGTGCCTTCTTGTTTTAATAAACCACATTAAATGCATTGCCATGCCACATGACATTACATGACATCGCATAACAGAAAAAAATAACCTGGGGTGCAAAACAATTGAACAAATTGGTTGATGTTCGAAAAGAATAGATACATTTTTCGATGTTCGTAAATTGATGAAACCTTAAAGTGCCCCTGCGATTAATTTTTTTGTATGGTGTTTTTTTACATATTCTTAAAGAACATCGCATTCTTAATTAACTTGCTAAATTTCAAGCAATTCCGTGCATGAGAAGTCGACTTTTTAGATGGTTTTTTAAGAGATTATACGGCCGCAATTATTTGAATATGTTCCGGAAACCGCCGCTACAAACCAACGGAAGTGACGTCAAAGACTCAACATCAAAACTTCCTTGGGCTAATCTCCATATGAAAATAAAGGCTCAGGGAAAACTTTGACTTGTGTTTTGTGCTTTCACAGCTATATTTTCATATATTTCTGCGCTGCGTAATTAAAATATGCCCATCAGCTCGTTGTGTAGTGCAAGGGTGCAGCAATTTTTCAAACATTAGAGCTGGGATCTCGTTACATCGTGGTTGCGATTTGTTCGTACGCATCGAGCAAATTTCAAGCCCAAAGACGTATTTGCTGTTTGTTCGCAACACTTCGAAGAAAAATGCTTCGATGGGATACACACGGAAGGATGTAGACGTAAACTTCTTCCATTTCCCGTCCCAACGATCTGGAAGGAAGAACGGCAAAAGCCACCGTCGACGAAAGGTAAGTTTTTACTTCTTTACGTATTATTGTATTTTCAAAATAATTATCAATATGTCTATGACAAAAGCTGTTGGACAACCGATCGGTAAATCGACAATAGGAAACTGAAGTTCCCTTGTTTTCAGGTAATCAGTGAATGCTGAATGCCAAAAGTACATGCACCTCGTCTTCGTCTGGGAAACCTGCAACTGTTCAACAGGATCATTTAATGGACCCAGTCAGCGTCAATTTAAATATTATTAAATGAGAATACTAATTATGTGCTAAGAGTGTAAGCTAAGCTTTCTTAAATAATAATTTAAATAACACTCAACCATTTTATGCATTTTTTGTTGAATGCTGAATTTTTATTAGGTATAACAAATTAACAATGAGAAACGTAAAAGGACAACCAAAAACAACACCAAATTTGTAGGGAACTTGTATACGGCTTTCAACCTTGTCGAGTCTTTGACGTCATAGTCGTGTACTGTGATGTAGGATCGCGGGCGCGGGTTGGAACATGTTTAGAGCATTAGGGGACGCAATTTGGGTGACTTTAGAGGTTAAATTTCTTGTTATAAATTACTTGTTATTAATTATTTTTTTTAACTTTAGACCTAAAATAATGTTCTTTAATAAAAAAATGACAGAAAACACTCGGTAAAACATCGTCTCAGGGGCCGGTTTCTAGTTGAAATGTGCGGCCAGGGGCACTTTAAGAAAAGATTAATGAATATTCAACACCATGCAAAAGAACAGCACCGGTTTCATAGACAGACAGACAGACAGACAGACAGACAGACAGACAGACAGACAGACAGACAGACAGACAGACAGACAGGCAGACAGACAGACAGACAGACAGGCAAACAAACACAGAGAAGCCATCGTCAATCGAGAAATGGTTGGAAACCCGGCAAATTTCAAAGCGTGCATAATGAGCTGTGACTTCATGTTGAGGGGTTCCTCAACGTGTAAATACATTGTCCTTATCGTGCACAAGTTTGCAGAAACGTGTTACCTCTGTTAAACTAAGGTTATTCCATTCCACCTGAGGACAAAATATCTTCCACAATGTCAAATAATAACAGCTGAACGTGTGGCATATATCATCCAAAAGAAAGCAGGTTACCTCACTAAAAAAGTCAAGAATTATCTTTAAATGTATCACAAGATTTGGATAAAATAATTAACAACAACAACCAAAGTCGAAAATTTTGTTCCCTTTGGCGATATGGTTATGCTAATTATATAAATATATAGAGGATATTACAGGGTGGCGAGAAGATATTGTTTTTGCCACGAGAACATAAAATCCATATCTTTGAGCTACCGTGTAATGTTCTATTTATTATATGGACATTAATTACAGTGACACACATAACACGCGATGACGGTAAATTGTGTTTAATATATTAGTGAAAAACGGTTGTCTGACCAAAAGCTAAAAGTATATAGGTACAAAACATGCAACACAACAATTGCTTAACCAAGCTTATCCGAATATTAAACTGTACAAAGGTTTTAAAATGTTAGTGGCTCTGACTTGATTCACATTCACTCGTCTTTTTTGACTATGAATCTGCGAAGGTTGTCGCTCGGTTACGCCACTTGGAAAAACATTGACAGTTCCAATTTGGCAATTTTGAAAAGGCTTCCCTTTGGCATTGCAGATAAACCTGGTAAATAACAAGTTGATGTGCTAGTTGCCTCGTCGATTGAGGCCGTATGACCTTGAACTGAATTACTAGCAGCTGATACACATTGAGTGGCAGTAGCATCAGACAATACAGCAGAAATTTGTTGTTGTTTCTTATCTGACAAAGCTGAGTAGTTAATTAGCGAAGTGACGATTTTATGTCCAGTTATTTGAATGATTTCGTTCGGCGGGATGTCGTTGTCAACAAGCTTCTGAACCAAATGCTTCCTTGTGCTGTGTTTTACCAACTTTTTGTCAGTTTCCAATCCGGAATCGTTTACCATCTTCTTCAACATACTTCGCAGTGAATTTACTCCAAGGGGAGAACATTTATACCACTGTTGTCCTTGTTTTGGGGCTTCGATGTTTACAGCTAAGTAAAACGGAGACACGTCTGACAACATCTCAGCTAGTCTATGATCACTGTAGGCCAAGTAACTGTTGACAGGACGACGATCTGGGTTACTTTTGTTCTCGTACATTTGAGGCTTTTTTGCTCTAAGGTTTCGTAGGTTTTCGCCAGTGCGTGTTTTTATTTGCCTTTCTTTGCTGAGCTCGACAAAGCGAGTTCCCTGTGAATCTCGTCTTAACTGCAAATCGCCACAACAAAGATCTCGCTGTTCTGTTGCCGAGAGATTTCAAATGTTTCTGTTTCTTTTGCAGGTGTCTTGGATATCGTAAAATTATTTGTCATTCAAAACAGAGAAACCGTAGGGTTTTTTTCGTAGATAACGGCCAATGCTTTGGATAAATGCTCTGATAGACGAGGGCTCGTACTCTTCACCATTTTTCTTTCGTACGGCCAAAACAAATTTCTTTAAAATCGGTTGAAGATCTCCCAGTGGAATACCATTTATTTCCCTGTCCTCCGTACTGTAGTAACCCGAAACAAATTACTTGAAGATCTTGATATCATATAAAGTTTTTTTAGTTGTGTTTTCGTTTTCTTGTTGCTCGCAGAAATTATTAAAATCGTCTTCGACTAACTCTACAAACCTATAAATGAATATCTATATCGAAACATATAATATATATATATATATATATATATATTATCGGGGACGTTTGTGGCATGGAAAATTACGATTACCTCACCTCCACACAATGGAGCCATAATCACAAATCGGAGAAGTTTGTGGTATGGAAAATTACGGTTACCTTACCCCCATACAATGGAACCATGAACTCTGACCCTAATCACAAATCGAGGAAGTCTGTGGTATGGAAAATTGCAATTACCTGACCCCCATACAATGGAACCAGGAACCCTAACCCTAATAACAAACCGGGGAAGTTTGTGGTATGGAAAATTACAATTACCTGACCCCTAACCCTAATCACAAATCGGGGAAGTTTGTGGTATGGAAAATTACGATTACCTTACCCCCATACAATGCAACCATGAACCCTAACCCTAATGACAAACCGGGGAAGTTTGTGGTATGGAAAATTACGATTACCTTACCCCCATACAATGGAATTATAAGCCCTAACCCTAATCACAAGCACGTGCCATAAACGTCCCCAATTCGTGATTACGGTTGCATTGTATATGGGGGTCAGGTAATCGTAATTTTCCACACCAGAAACTTCCCCGATTTGTGATTATGGTTCCATTGTATGGGGGTCAGGTAATCGTAATTTTCCATACCACAAACTTCCCCGATTTGGGATTAGGGTTAGGGTTGATGGTTCCATTGTATGGGGGTCAGGTAATCGTAATTTTCAATACCACAAACTTCCCCGATTTGTGATTAGGGTTAGGGTTCATGGTTCCATTGTATGGGGGTCAGGTTATCGTAATTTTCCATACGACAAACTTCCCCGATTTGTGATTATGGTTCCATTGTATGGGGGTCAGATAATCGTAATTTTTTCATACCACAAACTTACCCGACTTGCGATTAGGATTCATGGTTCCATTGTATGGGGGTAAAGTAATCGTAATTCTACATAGCACAAACTTCCCCGATTTGTGATTATGGTTCCATTGTATGGGGGTGAGGTAATTGTAATTTTTCATACCACGAAACGCCAGAAATCTGATTCAAAGTACAAATTTTAGGCAGATTTTTTTGAGGAACTTCACGTGATAATATGATCATTTTTTAAACGATAACACGTTTTGACATTCGTAGTCAAAGTCTAAATTCGTATAGATAGTAAATCCTATATGCAACAAAAAAGTTAATATATTCAGCTGACCCACCGGCTATCATCACTCTGTAGCCGGTCGTTTCCATATGGTAGCCGGTTGGTAGCCGGTCAATTTAACAAGGTTTTTAACTAGTAAAATAAAAGTAACGTGCTGCGTAGGCAGTGTAGAAACAACAATTGAAATATAGTAAGGTTAGATATAATGCCGAAACAGAGAACGTGGGAGTCTAACGTTTCGAGCGAAGACCCTTTGTCAGAGAGAAACGTAACGAGTGTGAACAAACAATCAGCTTATATACGAAATGTAATCATGTGACCAAAAATAAGCCAAACAGATAAAAATAACAATAACAAATTGATGAGATGCGAAAAATTAGTCAATCAAAGCAAAATAACAATAACAAATCGATAATGAGATGCGAAAGACATTTGCTATTCATACCGTCGATGAGCAAAAAGGAGGGGGTGTAAAAAGGATGAGCAAGAGTAAAAATATATGAAACTATAAAGTGAAAACGCTGTTTATGTCTACCCTTGCTAAACAGAAACAACGTCTTCAGTGGTGTTAAATAAAAGAAAAACGTTCGTTGAGTCCGTGAAGATTTTACGTACCAATTTTGAAAATGAGACGCTTTTCCAGTCTTGCGGCTGACATTACCGCCAGAAATGGGTGAGATGTCACAAATTTTAATGTCCGAAATACAATGGTTAACACTATTAAAATGTATCGCAACAGGCTTATCAACATCATTGTTCCTCACGGAACGAAGATGTTCAGCAATCCTGTAAGATAAACGTCTGCCAGTTTCACCGCTGTAAAGCATGCAACATTTATTACAAGAAATACAGTAAGTGATGTTGGAAGAGATGCAAGTAAAATTATGCTGAATAACAAATAATCCCAAAATACATGTAGCGGAGTTAAGAAAGGTGCACGTGTAACAACGGGTACGGGAGCAAGAAATGGTACCCGCTGGTGCCAGTAGATTTTTTCTAAGGGCATTACGCACGAAACCATCACGAATATTTTTATTACGCCGAAAAGAGATTAAAGGGTTATCGGTGAAAATAGCTGACGTTTCAGGATCATTCTTTAGGATATGAAAATTGCGGCTAATGATATCCTTAACTTTGTAGTTGAAAGGATGAAATGTCAGAACTAATGGTATTTGATTATCAGAAACTCTTTCTAAAGGTTGTTTTAAAGTGTCAGGACGAGGAATACTAGATGCTTTGTTAATAATAGCAGTGTCTAACAGGTGGGTGGGATAGCCACGTTGGACAAAAAAGGATCTCGTTTCCAAACCCTTTGTCTCAAAGTCTTTGTCATCACTGCATAGGTGGCGAAGTCGCAGAAATTGAGAGTATGGAATGGATTGTTTAGTGTGTTTGGAATGAGAGGATGAAAATAAAAGGTAACTATGCGAATCGGTCGGCTTATAAGAGACAGAAGTCATGAGCGCATTATCACTAATCGATACCAAGATATCCAGGAACGACATACAGGTTTCACTAATGTCCCATGTGAATTTGAGTGGTGGATGGAAATCATTAACATAATTAATAAATCTCTCTAAATTCACACATGAGCACGATGCTGTACCGAAATAATCATCTAGCTATGTATCTTTTAAAGAGATCAGGAAAGGGCCCAGTGTATCGTTCAAAGATTTGTTTTTCAACATAACCAACAAATAAGTTTGCGTATCTAGGGCCCATTTTGGTACACATAGCTACTCCACTAATCTGTTGGTAATGTTCACCATCACATGAAAAATTGTTGAGGGTGAGTACAAGTTCTGCCAAGCGAAGTAATGTAGTGGTGGATGGTTCCAAAACGGCGCGTTGATTAAAGAAAAACCTCAAAGCTTCCAGACCATCGTGGTGAGGAATGACGGTGCATGTAGGGGGACTTAACATCCATAGTGAAAATGAATTTACTGGAACTGCTGGAGTGTATTTGGTCGAAAATCCGTGGAGCACGTTTTGTATCTTTGATATAAGAAGGCAACTTCTTTACCAAAGGTGACATATCATTGTCTAAAAAGCTGGAAATGAGTTCAGTAGGACAGTTGCAAGCAGAGACGATCGGCCTGCCAAGATTGTTAGGTTTATGAATTTTAGGTAAAAAATAGGCGGGCCGATCGTCTCTGCTTGCAGCTGTCCTACTGAACTCATTTCCAGCTTTTTAGACAATGTTATGTCACCTTTGGTAAAGAAGTTGCCTTCTTATATCAAAGATACAAAACATGCTCTACAGATTTTCGACCAAATACATTACAGCAGTTCCAGTAAATTCATTTTCACTATGGATGTTAAGTTTCTCTACACCGTCATTCCTCACCACGATGGTCTGGAAGCTTTGAAGTTTTCTTTAATCAACGCCCCGTTTTGGAACCATCCACCACTACATTACATCGCTTGGCAGAACTTGTACTCACCCTCAACAATTTTTCATTTGATGGTGAACATTACCAACAGATTAGTGGAGTAGCAATGGGTACCAAAATGGGCCCTAGCTACGCAAACTTATTTGTTGGTTATGTTGAAAAACAAATCTTTGAACGATACACTGGACCCTTTCCTGATCTCTTTAAGAGATACATAGATGATTGTTTCGGTACAAGTATTCAAATTATTCAAATTGTATTATTCAAATTGTACAATCTGAGGTTAATCTGAGGTTAATACGTTTCATTTCGTTCGCAGCAATGGATCTTGTTGATGTGATTAAAAGTTGTACATCCGTCGGGGAAATTGAGGCGCTAGAGTGGCTGTTTAATTTCGATGAAAGGCATAAGGAAGCGGCTTTCAACCAGCACATTGTGATCTTGTCAAATGAATTGGAGCGAGATTTGGAGATTGAGAGACGTGGGATATATCCTCCTGATATGTTCACTGGTTGGTCGACTGAAGAACGCGCCTTGTTCAACGCTGAGTGGAACGACGATTCGTTCATCGACGATCTCCCATCAACCCCTGAAGTTATGCCCGAGTGGTTCAACGCCGAATGGGACGACGATTCTTTCCTCGACGATCTACCACCAACGCCTGAAGTAATGCCCGAGGCTACCCAGACCGGAGAAGGAAGCCGTAAGCGACCCGTACAAGACGACGAAGGTGTATCACCAAGTAAGAAATCTAAAACTGTTCCGTTATTTACTGTTAAGTCGGTTAAACAAGTTAAAGTAAAGAAGTTTAAGACCACGGGCCTTGATTACCGAGTTCAATTCCATGATTTACAAGTGCGGGGTTTACCTGATGTTCTTAGGCTTCTACATCAAGTGTTTGATAGTTTGTTAGATCGTGTTACGGACGGCGTTGCTATGCACGATCAAGTCCGACTCATTATCCATTCGCCTCAGCTAGAACACCCAATTTCGTTACCATTCATGCCTCGTGAAAGATTGACTGCTGAAAGAATCTTGGCCGAAGTCGAAAGAGTCATTCAATCAAACGATAAGTTTACCTTCGATGATTCGATTACTGTTAACATTATCCATGTTGAGATGCCGCACGGAGGGGTAGGAAAGAAGCGAAATATAGTCAATTTAGACAAATATCTAACGAATAAAAGAGCCATCGTTCGCATTCAAAACAAAGACTAGAAATACATGAACGCAATAACCCCTCGTCCGCTTTTGCATGAATTTTTGTAAATACCCCCTGATATTCCTTCTGATTAGAAACACTTGCGCTCTTTTTTATTGCATGGGGGCCTGGAAATAGGCACTCTGTTGATCAAAATATAGTTTTAATTCTAGTAGAATATTTGAAATAAAAAAACTGCAGTTTTAAAACTCTATTTTTTGAAGAAAAGGTAACGAGAAACAAAGAAAAATTTAAGGATGATATTTCGTGAAAAATATTGAGATGAAGAAAATTCCAAGTCGCATCCACGGTTTGAACTCGACCATGTTACCGTGCAAGCCGACTATCTTAACCACCAGACTACCGAGGCAGACGGAAAATTTTTTGTCAAAATATTAGGGTTATATTTTACACTTCTTTCTTTCCATGTTTACAAAAAACATCGCTACAGCATCTGAAAACATTTTTCAAAGGGACTGAATTGGTTGAAAACTATCAAACAACTACCTGGCAGGCTGTCACGGCAATATTCATTTATGACATTTCAATGTGCTGAAATTGTTTTCACCTACATGTTAATAAATATTTCAACAGCATTTGTACGTTTAACAAAATAAAAATTGCTCCTTTTCCGATTTTTATGCCAATTATGGACAAGTTACGTTAGTCACAAGTGGTTTTACAACAAGAAAACTATTTGTAAAAAGATATTAAAGCCACAGATAAAAAAAATACAACAGGCAAGCAAACCAACATGCAATGGATAAGTTTAAAATACTTTAGGGACACACAAAAGAGAAAACAAAATTAACAGTGATAGGATATACATACGGAAACTCGAACAGTTTTACTACTAAATGTTCGTGATTACTGAGAGCGGTCGGCTCTATATTTTTATCGTAAACTTAAACCGTTTTGCCGGCCTTTATTTCTTCGTCGGTTTTCAAGTTTCACTCTTGCTTTCTCCTGCTTTCGATCGCGAGTTTCGGTTTGACGGGTTTCCTTCTACTCAAGACGTTGTTTTGCTTTATACGTAGACGTTGATTTGTTTCGGTTCTTTCAAAAGTGATATACGTTTCCCAAAAACTCCTTTCTCAAGTGTTTTTGTCAATAATAAATTATGTTGTTAGTTCAAATATTTTTGTCAAGAACTATATTGTCCCCAGTGCCCCACAATCTTAACCGCGCATGGTCCGTCCATACATATATACAAATAAATAAATAAATAAATATTCAGATCACAGAAATTCGCATATCACGTTTATATTATTCGCATATAAGTTCGCATATAACGTTTGTCCACGCGTGTAAAACGACTCCGCGCGTGTCGAGATTAGCACCCTCACCGGGCTCCAGGCCTTCGGCCCTACGCCCGGGCTCGGGGATAATTTGTGTGTCGCACGAGCTATTGTGGTGGCCAAAGCTAAGCTTGATAACGACGAGAGATATCCTTACATTAAAGACCGAAGACCATCTTTGTGGTGACACGTGTAAACTTTGTTACACACAAAACTGTCCGATTACGAACTGGTTCCATTGCAAAGATTGTAACCGCTTCTTTAAAAGCCAAGAATGTTTTGATCGGCATAAAGCAATCGTGGGCGAAAAGCGATCGATTTTTGCGTCCGTCGTGAAATGTAAACATTGCAAACAGGTTGTGAAGAGGGCGAACGAACTAAGTCATAACTGCGGCCTTGTACGATGTACAGTGTGCATGAAATACGTAGATGTCGGTCCAGAAGCATCAAGGCTACATTCAACAAGTTAAGCAAAGAAAAACAGAATCGGGAACTCAATCTGATACAAATTTATTCGATGAGGCGGCCGTAGGCGAAGAACAAGTTACTGAAAGCGACTACAACCAGTTATTATTCTTTGACTTTGAATGCACACAAGAAGGCGGCGATCATACCCCAAATCTCTGCGTCGTACACGATGAAAGTGGTCAAGAATGGGTGTTTAGCGGTCCGAATACACGAGATGAATTTTGCGAATGGTTGTTCCAGGAGCAACACACCGGCAGTATAGTAATGGCGCATAATTTTCAAGGCTATGATGGTTACTTCATTTTACAATATCTACATAAAAATGGCTTGGTACCGGAAGTAATCATGCGTGGGGCGAAAATTCTAACGCTGAACGTGCCGGTGTTAAAGATTAAGTTTGTCGACTCGTTATGTTTTATTCCGATGAGACTTGCAAGTTTCCCAAAAACATTCGGTCTAACTGAATTTGTTAAAGGTTATTTCCCACATCATTTTAACAACGACGCCAACCAGAATTACGTGGGCCCTATTCCCGATGCAAAGTATTATGATCCAGACGGCATGAGTCCTGACGACCGAAGCAAATTTTACGATTGGTATAACCGATTGAAAGCTAGCAATTATGTTTTCAACTTCCAAGAAGAAATCTTAAAGTATTGCCGTTCGGACGTCGATATCCTCCGACGTTGTTGTCTTGAGTTCCGTGAACTGTTTCGCTCGGTTACCGATATTGATCCTTTCGAGCAACGTTTGACGATCCCTTCAGCATGCAATTTGGTGTTGCGTAAGAACTTTCTACGTGAGAATACGATTGCCGTGATCCCACCGCATGGTTACAAACCTCAAGACAAACAATCAGTAATTGCCCTGAAATGGCTCGGGTACACGGCACAGTCCAACAACATTTCCATACGTCATGCGCGTAATTTTGGCGAACAACGCATCGGTAAATACCGTGTTGATGATTATCACGTCGAGACCAAAACAGTCTACGAACTGCAGGGTTGTTTCTGGCATGGCTGCATTAGATGCAATTCTAGAGACACCATAAATCCAGTCAACCAGCAAACTATGCAAGACTTACACCAGCGCACCTTAGAGCACCTCAGTGCACCAGTTAGACCAAGAGAAGTAATGTCGCAGTTTTTGAAATTTAAAGGATTTTTGATATAGGTGTAGTGTATGACCGAGCAAAAGGAGTGGGGCGAGGGAGATATAAGCATGAGGCAAGAGTGATGGAGAATAACAGTTGACCAGAGACACTATTAATAATACAGTAATACCATCGGAGTATATTATATTGGCGACGAGGATAATGGCTACAGGATTGGACCTTTCTGGTTTAGGTTAGTTCGACCCTTACTCCGATCCTACATCAATATCAACACGCTGGAAAGATTGGAGCATTTTGTCGTAGCCATGAACATAAAAGATGAAACACGCAAACGAGCTCTTCTTCTTTACGCAGCAGGAAGTGAAGTCGAGAAGATTTTCGCTACTTTGGAAAATACAGGGGAAGAGAAAGATTTTAAGACTGCCATGGAACGACTTAATTCATATTTTACGCCGAAGAAGAACCTGGTGTACGAAATTCATAAATTTCGACAAGCTAAACAAATGCCTAGTGAATCAGTGGATCAGTTTACGACTCGATTACGACACCTTGCTTCAACGTGTGATTTTGAAAACACTAACCGAGAGATCACAATTCAACTCATCGAGCACTGTTCTTCTTCCCGCCTTCGTCGAAAAGCATTAAGAGAGGATATGAAATTGGAGGACATTCTAACATACGCTCGTAGTCAGGAGGCTACAGATAAAGCTGCCTCTTAAGTGGAGAGAGATATGGGTCATTCATCTTCGCATGATTTTGACAACTCAGTCAACGCTCTTCGTCCGCGTAAACCGGATAATTATAGCGCCAAAAACAAGCTGAATTCCCAAACACCGACCAAGAACACCTGTTTTCATTGTGGAGATCCATTCCATGCAGGACATATGCGAAATTGCAAAGCCAAAGGCAAGGTATGTGCGGAATGTGGTAAACTTAATCACTTTGCTGTTGTCTGCCGTAGTAGGAAAAGCAATCCTAGTAATAGTGCAAACGTAAAAACTGTGGACTGTGACCAGTCCTCCTCTGATGATGATTATAACTTTGGGGTATACTCTTCTCCACCACAGTCAGTGGCCAATATCAGTCAGATTGAAAACCAAAAAAAAGGGACGGTGATTTCTGTTAAAATTCTGGATGTACCAATAAAATTGCTTGTTGATTCTGGTGCTTCCACCAATATCCTTGACAGTAGCGATTTTGAAAAGCTCAAGGCACAACACCCTACTCTTACTCTACAGCCATCCAAGATGCGATTATATGGCTACATGCAAGCAAAACCTCTCCCATTATTAGGAACTGTAGACACTGTTATTGAAACCAAACACCGTTACATCACAGCAAAATTCTGTGTGTTAGCTGGGAGCCATGGGTCCTTGTTAGGACATGCCACCGCTACAGAGCTGGGTTTACTACAAATTAATGTCAATGTTGTGACAGCCAATGGACAGGTTAAACCACCCAACCAGGCGAACGTTCCCAAACCCACTGTTCATGCAACTATTGACGATCCTCTGTTATTTGGAGATGAAAACCCCGATTCAGTGACCGCTGCAATCCATTCACCTCACCGTCCAGCTGTTCAGCACATCCTTGACAAATACAGCCCTGTATTTCAAGGCATTGGAGCTTTACGAGATTATCAAGTTCATCTTCACCCTGTTCCTAATGCTCCATCAGTTGTACAAAAGCCACGCAGGATTCCATTTCAGCTTCGTAAGAAAACGGAAGAGAAACTTAAGGAACTTGAAACCCAAGATATTATTGCACGAGTGGAAGCAGGTACACCTACTCCATTTGTTTCATATCTTGTGGTTGCTCCTAAACCCCATCAACCTGGAGAAATACGAGTATGCGTGGATATGCGTCAAGTTAATGATGTGATCGAACGAGAGCGACATGTCATTCCCACCATGGAAGATTTATTACAAGATATGTCTGGTGCTGTTAGATTTTCTAAAGTTGATCTTAACTCGGGATTCCATCAACTCATTCTTGACGAAGAATCCAGACCGCTTACAACCTTTCATACCCATTATGGTTTGATGCGATACAAGAGACTTTGTTTTGGAGTTAAGTCAGCTCCTGAGCAGTTCCAGCATGCAATTCAACAAGCTATCGAGGGCCTTCCAGGAGTGCGCAAACATAGCGGATGATATTATTATCTGGGGTCGTACAGAAGCCGAGCATGATCAATGCTTAGAAACCTTGCTGGCACGTCTAGTCACTAAGAATTTGACTTTAAACCAAGGCAAAGTGCTCATTTGAACAAAGAATCTCTGTGTTTTTATGGATACGAACTATCCAAGAGTGGTATTTCAGTTGATCGAAAGAAAATTGAGGCCATTAGCAATATGCAAGCCCCTAACGATGTGAATCAGCTGCGGAGCTTTCTGGGTTTGGCCAATTACTGCGAAAGATTTATTAAGGATCTGGCTACCATCACCGCTCCATTGCGAGAATTGACCATGAAAGGTGCACCCTGGGCCTGGACACAGCGATAGCAAGTTGCTTTTGAGGCAGTGAAGCAGGAACTTGCCAAAGACTGTACAATGGCATTTTACAATCCCGAGCATAAGTCCTTGGTTACCGTTGATGCCAGTCCTGTTGGCCTTGGAGCCATACTGTCACAGTTCGACAAGAATGGCAATGAAAGAATTGTTGCCTACGCTAGTCGCACCTTGACCCAAGTGGAACGAAGATATTCTCAAACTGAGAAGGAGGCTTTAGCTGTGGTTTATGGATGTGAGAAGTTTCACATTTATCTCGTGGGTGCAGAATTTCAACTGGATACAGACCACAAGCCATTAGAGGTTATCTACCACCCAAAATCAAAACCACCTGCCTGCATTGAACGTTGGGCTCTGCGTCTTCAGCAGTACCAATTTAAGCTCAAGCATCGTCCTGGCAAGACGAAACCCGGCGGATGTTCTATCTCGTCACCCTTTGGAAGGGAAACCTAAAGAAAACCCTGGTGAAGCCTATATTAACTTTGTAGTAACTAACGCTGTACCAAAGTCAATGGAAAGATCGGAAATTGAAGAGGAGTCACGGAAGGACAAAGTCATACAAGAAGTCGTTGCTTGCAGTTAAATCAGGGACGTGGAATAAAAACTCCAAAGGTCAGCGCGAACTAGAAATACGAGCTCTGTTTCAACTACGTCATGAGCTAAGTGTCACCGAAAATGGAATCCTTCTGCGAGGACGACAGATAGTTATTCCGAAATCTCTCAGGCAACGTACCCTATCCATTGCCCACGAAACCCACCAAGGTATTGTAAAGACAAAGATGTTGCTGCGAACGAAGGTTTGGTGGCCCGGAATGGACAGACAGGTTCAATCACTTATAGCAGGATGCATCTTCTGCCAAGCAACGAATAACCAACGACCTCCTGAACCACTCAAGATGACCAAAATGCTGCAAGCACCATGGGATGTAGTTGATGGAGATTTTTGTGGGCCCTTTCCCACTGGCGAGTATTTGTTGGTCCTCGTCGACGAACATTCGCGGTTTCCATAAGTGGCTATCGTACACTCTACTAACACACGAACAACTATTTCTCATCTTCAGAAGATCTTCTCCGTGCATGGATACCCCCGTCAGTTTGTTAGTGATAACGGCCCGCCATACAACGGACAGGATTTCCACGACTACTTGCAAGAAAATGGCATTCAACATCGCAAAGTGACACCTCTCTGGCCCCAGGCTAATGGAGAGGTGGAGCGTTTTATGCGTACGTTACAAAGAGCTCTATGTATCGCCCAGGCAGAGGGAAAGAACTGGAAAAAACAGTATGTACCAATTCTTGTTTGTCATATCGCACCACTCCTCATGCTACCACAGGCGTGTCCCCGGCAGAGCTTCTCTTTAAGCGACCTGTTCGAAACAAGTTACCGGATTCCTGCGTTGGTACAACACATTTACAACGTGGTCCCCAAGCGAGCAAGGAACCTGAAGCACAAGTGAAACGAGTACCTGAGGATTCAAACGCCACAACGTCTTCCAGTGTAGTCAGAGCGGCCTTAGAACGAGACGAGAAGAAGAAGCAGAAAATGAAAGATGTCGCAGACAGGACCAATCACGCACAGTCATCACAGTTTGAAATTGGGGACACAGTGCTAGTAAAGCAGGAACGCACAAACAAGCTCTCATTGCCCAATGATATAAAACCATATCGCGTTACAAGAATAAAAGGCTCTATGATCACAGCCGTAAGACCCGGACATATGATTACCCGGAATTCGTCCCATTTTAAGAAGATAGTAGATCCTCTACAACAGCCAGAACAGAAAGAATCGACCGAAAGAAACGACCAGGATTTGCACAGAAAGAAACCTGAAACAAGAGAAGATGGGGAGGAGATCAGAAGATACCCAGTACAAACTAACAGAAAAAACAGACCAGAATACTTAGTGGAAAAAGAAAGATAATACAGATTAAATTGACGACATAAACAGTCAGAAAGTAACTGTTGTTAATTTTGGGGTAGTAACTTATCGCGACATAAACAGTCGGACAGTATCTGGTTATTACTTAAGTTTAGTTTAAGTTCTTATTACAGTTATGAGTTTTATTGTAAATAGAAAAGAAGGGATGTAGTGTATGACCGAGCAAAAGGAGTGGGGCGAGGGAGATATAAGCATGAGGCAAGAGTGATGGAGAATAACAGTTGACCAGAGACACTGAATAAAGAAACTATTAATAATACAGTAATACCATCGGAGTATATTATAATAGGTACCATTATTAGCATCTGCATCCACCATTCCGATGACCACTCGATCAGGTAGAGGGCCTTCAAATATATTTGGTTGATTGCCTGACATATTTCCTCTCGGTACAGAAACCACTTTACAACTGACACGATTGATAGGGTACTTGGCCGTGACACGTTGAAGGGCATGGGTATGAGCCATCATAACGGTAGAAGAGACGTTGACACGTCGTACGCGAAATACACATTCTTCCACACCGGGCGCCGCACCGGGCGCCACACCGGGCGCCACATCGGGCGCCACATCGGGCGTTACACTGAATATTTGATGAGGCGGCATCCCTTTGTACGCTATATGGGGGGGGGGGGGGGTTATCTACTGGTACAGCATCGTGCTCACGTGTGAATGTACAGACATTTATTAATTATGTTAAGGATTTCTATCCAGCACTCAAATTCACATGCGACATCAGTGAAACCGGTGTGTCGTTCCTGGATATCTTGGTATCTATTAGTGATAATGCGCTCATGACTTCTGTCTGTTATAAGCCTACCGATTCACATAGTTACCTTTTATTTTCATCCTCTCATCCCAAACACACCAAACAATCCATTCCATACTCTCAATTTCTGCGACTTCGCCACCTACACGCGTAAAAACGCACAGTCTGTTGCAAGTTGTCAACAGGGTGAACAGTGTTGTTCGGAACAGCCGTGAACAATGCTGTGCTGCACCCTGTGAACAGTATTGTCAACAGTGCTGTTCATGCCTGTTCGAACAACAATGTTCACGGATGATGAATCAACAGGCGTGAACAATGCTGTTCTAACAGTGTTTATCATGCCTGATAACAATCCTGTTTTTACTGTGCCAACAGACGTGAACAATGTTGTTGCAACAGGCTGTATCAGGGATGTTTTCCTGGACGTAAAAAACTCCGGTACGAAAATTTACCCCGGTTGCTTCGAGCCTTCGACAACGGAGCAAAGAGCTGGTCTCCTTCGCAGCCGTTCTTATGGCGATCCTATTCTTCGATCCTATTTTTACTAGGACCGAAGAATAGCACAGGCAGGAAAACGGCTGCGAAGGAGACTAGCAAATCGCAAGCTATCGAAAAACTCGACACAATACAGAAGAAACGGGTTCGAGATGGAGACAAATAAAACTCTGCGACTGAAACAACAGGTATGTAAAAACTTTATTCTGTTTAAACGTACATATCGTGTGTTTTAGAACAATGAAAAAAGATATATGTTCTGTTATATGTATAAAAACAAAAACCCGAAGTAAACAATGTTAGGATGCAATATATTTGCTTGCAAGTTGCAATAGTCTTTAATTTTCAAAACCCAAGTTTCTCATCGCCAAACTACTCTGTCTATGAGTTGATCTCGCAGTTTTGAAATTCTCTTCCAAACTATGTTATTTCTATTAAAAGAGAAAAAGAAACACATTTGATTAGTGCCTTAGAACTCGTGATTCGTAAACAAATTCTCCAATTTCTATTATTTTTCAGCCACATATTTTGAATGCTAAGCAAATTCTTCTTCTAATTATTATTTCTTCTTGTGGCAAAACTGAAATTTACAAAGTGAACTCAGTAATGAAGAAAAACAAATATCAGTTTTTCATAGTTATAAATTGCTATCAGCTATGAATTATCCCCATGTGAAGCCAGTGCTATAAAGCAAAATACTTACATGTAGACCCTATTATCCTAGCTTCTTGTTAAGCCCAAGTGCCATTACGCTATATAAAAAGAAAATTAAAACAAATATCAAACATGGTATTTAGTTTCTAATAAATTAAACCTGTTTAATTAAATTGCCAATTAAGTAAGGTCTTATTTTTTCATGCATTAAACTCCACATATACTTACAATAGCATCAGTTGTTGCCATTACATATCTGTTAATCAAGCCATGTACTGTTACTTTAAAGAAAGAGAAAACAGAGAACAATTACTTCTTGAAACCTGGTTGGGGGTTTTCTGCCTTAGTGCAATGAATGTTGGTTGACAAAGCTAAATATTTCATTCTTTTCTTGTCTTTTTCCTGAAACATTTCCTGTAAAAACCAAAATATTTTCCTTGCAGCACTGCATCATGCTGTTGTGCAGTGTATTTATATATTTTTTATGCATTTTTTGCTAAATGCTTATTGAATTTTTTAACAGAAATTATGAAGTAATTTTGCAGTCATTTGGCACATCTGAAAGGAAATCTTAGGGGCTGTTTACATGAGTTGACTCAACCAAGCTCCTCTCGTAATGGCTGCAAGAGAGGTTTAATTTCAATTCTCTTACAATTATTATGTACACTGATATTAAAGGAATGTTATTACCTGAACTGAAAGATGAGTCCAAATGGCTACAGGTATACAGATGAGCATCCTGGAGCATGCTAGCTAGTCCTAAATTTCTTGGGTATCTGATGTGATATTCTCTGTAAAAGGACCTTAAATTAGAGTAATGTACTGTGTAAAGCTTTGAAACTAGCTATTTTAATAGTGATGTGTAAATATATGGTTTTAAGTATTTAATACTGTATTGTGATTTGTGAATTTCTAACATGCAATCAGTTATACAATAATACTTTTGGAAGTTCTCCATGCACCCCCCCCCCCCCCTATCTCCTCTATGCATGCATCTAACCTTGGGGCTGATCCATATTTGTTTCTTGCATTATGTGAAATGCAATGCAAAAAATGACCAAAACACCCACATGCACCCTGCCTCCCAATAGGTTGAACAACTATTAACCTCCTTTAGAATGGCTGATTTTCTTCCAAATTGAATATAAATAATCTTCCACACCTCGTACAAAAATGGTTGGACTGAATTTTATTGTTTGGCATGGTTTGCCAAGGAATCATTTTTAATAGTACATCATGTGAAAAGGCATTGCAACAATTAACATATCGACCTCTCATTTTTGACAAAAATGACAAAAATGTGGTCTGTTATGAAGGTGGTCCAAAAACCCAACACGTGAAATTATTATTGGGGGCCACTTTTAAATATGG